>OX463783.1:20404831-20739831 GCA_949825025.1 Siphlonurus alternatus | reverse complement strand
CCCCGCCTAGAGCTCCAAACTGTAAAAATTTAAAATAATTAGAATATCAATAATAATTAACATTCATTTATTAGTAAAATTTCTTTTTATTGTTCAAGTTGTTGTTTATAATTTCACATGATTTTAATGGCGGCGCGTAATAACAACGTTTATTAATAATATTGTAATAAAATATATTGTGTGTTCAGAGAAAAACTGCACTTACGTGTATTTTTTATTTCATTCAAATTTTATAATAATATGACGCAGAAAATTATGTTTTTTTCCACAATCGGTACGCAGAGTATGCACTATAGAAATCCAAGAATAATAATTAAATCATAATAAGAACGGGTAAGGCAAGGCTGATGAGTGGGCCCGACCATGAATCGATTCATTATAATATAAGATTGAAAATTCCGTATATCAAGTAATTAAATTATTAGTCTTGCACTTCATTAGAAAAAAAAAAATAAAAAAAAAATAAACTTCTTCCCAAAGGTTTACTGCTGTCAACGAGTGGGTGGGTTGACGGGGACAAAATAAAGAGAGCGATTATGAGCAGAGCGCTGGCGAGAAAGATCCTGACCATGTGTGGTTTTATGTCTTTTTTTGGCATTCCAGAGTGATTACGTGATCACTGACTCGATCACTGCATGGAAGAGACAAAAGTATCAGGAAATAAAGCTGGGGTGCAGGGCATAGGAAAATTATTTAATTTTCATAAATATAAATATAATATAAATAAATAATATTTATTTATTTATTTATTTATTTATTTATTTATTTATTTATTTATTTATTTATTTATTTATTTATTTATTTGTTTGTTTGTTTGTTTGTTTGTTTGTTTGTTTGTTTGTTTGTTTGTTTGTTTGTTTGTTTGTTTGTTTGTTTGTTTGTTTGTTTGTTTGTTTGTTTGTTTGTTTGTTTGTTTGTTTGTTTGTTTGTTTGTTTGTTTGTTTGTTTGTTTGTTTATTTTACAAGGAAGCTGACAAGCTCGAGCTTGGAGCTCCTCGAGGCGGGATAATGGGTATTACCGTATTGTGGATGTAATGGGATATAAGAGAGGGAAAGGATGGTGGCCACAGTCTGTTACACGTCCCAGCATTTACTGAGGTGAGACTGAGGTAACCGCGGTAAACCTGTTAAAACAGATACTCTACTTTTGATCAATGAACCAAATTGATGATCAAAGCCTGAGGAACCTTCTAATTCAAATACATTTATACAAGTAGAGAGAGTAACAAAATTACTTAAAATTAAATTTCTGAGACAAAATCATTATAATATAATATTATTGAAAACGCTTCGTAGCGCATTTCAATTAACGTCAAACTTTCAGAGTGACTTTTTCTACTGACAATTGCTAAATTTTACCGTCAACAATTTCATTAAAAAAACACTATGGTCTAGAGAGCAGAGTCGGACTGGGCTCAAAGCGCCTATTGAGCAAATAGGAGTACGGGCCCATATCAAGGGCCTACTTGACCCTGTGGGGGCCTATTTTTAACGTTGTAGGGTTTTTCCAGCCGTGGGAGCCTACTGAGCGATAGCTAATCAACTCTAATGGCCCAGTCCGAGCCTGTATATGCAACGTACATTTATTATATTATTGCAATTTTTTATAGAAAGGACTTTTTTTTAAATTAATCCACTTCCTTTTAAAACCCTCGAAATTGGGGGCTATCATTGCTATGGTTTCACAATCATGCAACATCATTCCTTATGTTAAATATTTACATGAATATGACGTCATAGCGTTTTGCAGCACGACTTTGAAGGTGTTAAGGCGGATTCACATGGCGATTTCTATAATTCGGCGCGATGCGAATAATGTGCACTTGCTGAGACATCTATTAACGGCCATATTTGGCGATTAAAAAAAAGAGCATCGCAATTAACGCAATTTCGCTGCAGCAACCTGGCGAATTCGCTCGCCGCATAGGATTTCACAGCTTGTGTGACAAAATCGCGTCGCATCGGCGTTGTCGCCATCTGAATCCGCCTTTAGAGGATTAAGGTAGAGATAACGTCGAACAGCTGTTCGACGTAATCCCCTTTGATTAACATGTAAACCTTAGCAAATTGACAAAAATTCTGAAATTTTTTTGAGAGGCAGATATTAGTGCCTAAAAGCCATAGCAAAAGTTTCAAAAACATTTAACGAGCCGATTTTTTTAAATTAATTTTTTAGTTTGGCTCTCCATGGGAAAGCCCTATGCTGAAAATTAAAAAAATTAATTAAAAAAAAACGGCTCGTTAAATCGTTTTGAAATTTTTTCTATGGCTTTTAGGCACTAATATCTGCCTCTCAAAAAAATTTCAGAATTTTTGTCAATTTGCTAAGGTTTACATGTTAATCAACGGGCATTACGTCGATCAGCTGTTCGGCGTTATCTCTACCTTAAAAAATGTTTAAAAAAAAATATCTCTGTGAGAGAGAATAGTAATTTGTTATATCTAACAATTCTAACACTACGTTTAAATGACGGTGTTTAATGCGTATTCGTTGACGACGGATAATGTTATTCTTATGAGGCGTCGTCAACGAATACGCATTAAACACCGTCATGAAAACGTAGTGTAGATTCATAGATTTAACACTTCAGCCTGTGCTCACCAAAGTTCTGGTTTCCACAGAAAAGAAAGTTGACCCCTCTTCGGTGACACACATATCACTAAATCGGAACGTGACGTTCTTTGGCGGACACTATTCGTTCTCGTGCGTTCCCGGCTTTCGTCTGATCGGCTCCAGCGAGGCAGAGTGCGTGCAGGGGCGGTTTACCCCCGGGGACTTCCCAGAGTGTGTATGTGTACCGCATCAAGGTGAGGACCAAACCTTCTACTGCGTGTGTAGAAGTTCTGCATGCGATGGACAACCTGCATGACAAATTTTTATTACAAAAATTATTAAAGGGTGCTAAGTTATATATGCTATATTCATATTTTTAAGAGCCCGCGCGGGAACTATTTTTTCAAAAAAATATTGAAAGTATACAGAGAGAGAGAGTTGTTAAATAAAGGCATCACTTCTTAATAAAAAGATTATAAGATCTAAAAGGGGCGTAGGTTCAAACCCGTCCTTGGTAAAAGTTTTTAGCAATACTTCCTGCATGGCATTTAAAATATCTGAAAAAAAAAAATATCAGGGTAATATATTATAATTTGAAGCCCTCTATTCATTTCTGTAATAAAAAAATTCATGCAGTTAGTACATTATTATACTGTTGATTGGTTGGTATTTTGGAGCAATTGACACATTTTGGTCATGTATGCCCCCATTTTTTATTATTATATTGTATTTCTATAAATAATTTGTTCATTAATGTTTCAGAATTCACTCCCTCACCTTCAATCAACAACCTGTTCACCGATGACGTCATAACTCCGGTACCAGACATTACAACCAATACCTCACTTACCAAGAATGGTAGAAACGTACATTCGTACACGCCATACGTCATAGCATTGGGGACAATGATACTCGTGATCCTCACTTTTTTTCCAGCTATCTTAGTTTGGCTCAGTTACTACAAGGTTGAAACTGTGACGTTTCAAGAAGAAATCTACGTGCAACCAAACCAGGTACACCTGAAAAATGGAAAGATCAAGAAATTCGTATACACTCATAAGGATTATTGTCACTGGTCTTAGGAGATGGTGAACCACTCTGAAAATTATAGTAAATCTTCCTTACATTACAACATAAATATTCAACGAAAAAAAATGAAGCAAAAGTCGGTCTAGTTTTTGAGATATTCAGGGTAATGCGAAAATATTATTGGAAATCTGGCGGCCATTAGTCAAATCAGCATCTTTTTCAACTAAAAAATTAATATCTCAAAAACTGGACTGAATAATTACTTTTTTTTTACTTCAGAAAGTGAAGTCATTTTTTTTTTCTTTATGTTTTGATTTAATTTTATTTATTTTTACCATAAAAAATAATTACCTTTTAGTGACAATAATCCTAAATATTTTGCTATATCGACTATTGAATATATATATATATATATTATGCACCTGAAAATTATGATTTAAGAAGGTGGTAAAATTCCCTGAATATAAGATGTCAATTTCAGCATAAAGAATTACTGATATTCAGCCAAAGTTTGTTAGTAGTTTTCAATGTTATATATATTACATACACCATATAAAATATTATTTTGTTATCTTTTGTTATTTTTTTTTCTTCTAACATTATGTTTATTAGCAGTTACTATTAATTTTACTATAATTAGTTTGTTACGTTTAAATTTAAATAGAATTTTTTTAATCATATTTTTTAATATATTTTCTTTCATATTATGAGAACTCCGTGATTCAAATAATATTTCCTCCAATAAGTGAAGAGTTTGTGGCTATTTTAATTTAATTTTTGAAACTTTTCAGTCTTGCAGAGCGTTTTAATAGAAACACTAGAACTTAATTGGTGTTATATAAAATTGAACAAAAGTACCTAAATTACGAGAACTAATTAATTTACACAAATACTTTGTTTGTTTCCAGGTATAACAACAACCTTAATGACGGTACAGATAACTGCTATCAAAATGTCATCAAAAATTACGCCCACCACAAAAAAGGACTTCACACATCACCAGGCGCGGCCCCTCCCCCCCCCCCCCGAAATTTTGGATTTAAAATGGGTAATGTAGGCATTTCCCTCGCCCCAATTTTTTTAACATTGGCCTTATATGAAGAAGCCCCCCCCCCCCACCCTGAAATTTTGTTCTAGATCCGCGCCTGCACATCACTACAATGAATATAGCACCATACCAACCTTAATTAAGTCTGAAACTTAAACTGAAATTCAAAATTAAACATATTGATAATCCCCGAAAATGATTCTAAAACACTTTTTATAAGACATCAAATGTTAATTATATTAATGTTCCTTCTTGTTTTTTTTTACACTTTTATATATTATATATATTATATTATATTATATTACACTTTAATACGGTGTGATAAAAAGTACTGTTAAATGTTGCATTTCAAATATTGTTAAAAGTACTATACAAGTTAGACCACAGAATAGACTAATTAATAGACTTTTAATTGAATTTAAAAGTTGTGTGTTAAATATATTATGGTGCTAATGTGATGTTTAAAAGGACACAATTTTAATTATTGTATTAATTTTATAGATCATATATATTTTAAATATTGTTTGGGTATATGTGTTTAAATTTATTAAATTTAGGCTAATTTTAATTAGAATTAAGTATGTTACATATTTAATGTAATAATTGACGTGATCCATGCTGTACAGCCTATGATCGAAATAAAAATTTGAATTTGAATTAGAATCGTGAGTTCCGAGTCAGATTGTGAAGAAAATACTGACAGTAAATAAGTTAAGGTAGAGATAACACGTCCAAGGTCAATAAAAATCCCATTCATGAAAATTATGAAAAAAAAAAAAAATTAAAATGTTCTCCTTTACATACCTTATCAGTAGGTAAAATATCAGGTATACAAAAACGAGCTAGTTTTCAAGTTATTAATTTTTAAAGTTGACTAATTTAATAACCCGAAAACTAGCTCGTTTTTGTATACCTGATATTTTACCTACTGATAAGGTATATAAAAGAGAACATTTTATTTTTTTTTTCATAATTTTCATGAATGGGATTTTTTTTAACATTGGGCGTGTGGTCTCTACCTTAAGAGTAATTAAATAAGTTTACAGCTAATATGGGTAGACGGACTACATTAAATGGAGTCTGAAGGGCTAATTAAGCTTCTCAAGAATGTCACTGTAGGAGAGATTGTTTTTTTTTTAGACCAATTTTGCATTTTTTTAAAAGCATTTTTATCAACATTGTGATGAATTGTGTCATATTATGTAATGTGTGTATCCTTTAAAAAAAACGCTTTGCTTTTTTTTTCTTAAAATTAAAGCTATTATATAATTTAAATTAGGTAGTGTTAGTACAATTTGATAAGAATTTGGCCAGGTCTATTTCTATGCTCTTTATATATGCATTGCAGCCAAACAGACTAGCTAAAATTTTTAAAATAATAATATTTAATTAATTAAGAACAAAAAATATATATAATAAGCCACGCAATGAATATTTATGGAGAAAAAAAAACAGTAAAAAATATTCATATGGATTTTTTATACTACAATTTTATTTGTATAATATTTTTTATATTACTTTTTATATGTACTGTAGAAATTTAGTGAATTATAAATAAAGACGATAAAAACAAACAAAAATTTTATTGAATAAAAAAACTTAGTAAGCGAAGTGATAGACATTATAAACTATTTTTGTTTTACATACCATTTTGATGTATGCTGGGCAATCTTCGCTGATTCTTTATTTCATGCAAACATTCCACAATTAGCACTGATTTTAATAATATATCAATTAAGTATATACATATGATATTTTAATAATTATTATTCACAAAAATGTACAGTTTTGCACAAAACTTAAAGTTATTACATCAGTGCTAATTGTGGAGTGTTTGCATGAAATAAAAGATCGGCGAAGATACGTCATGATACGTCAAAATGGTGCCATGTGTAAAATAAAAATAGTTTAAAAATATTATTGATTTCAAATTGTCTTATACACGTTACACGTAAAAAAAATGAAATTAAATAAGCCCAGATAACTTTAATAAAAATGAACAAGATTTTTTTTTTAATTGTTAGTTTTAGAACAAAAATATCAGCTGTTTATTACAATTTATATTATTTAAAAAAAAGTCAGATATATAAGTCTATATAATTATATTTTTAATGCAAAATTTGGACCAACAAATATAACAAAGTATATCATAAAATTATTAAAACTATATTAGAGATATACATTTGCAATTTACAATATATTATAACTGTTATAATTAATAATTTATTAAATTTATAGAATATTAATTTTTAGTCTTAATTTTGTGATTTCTATAACATAATACATTAAATGTTTAAGACAACCTGTCTTTCACTCATTCACTCATAACTTCAATTATTTTATAATTGATATAGTTATTATATTACTTTTTTTTTTACTTAGGTATCTTATCTAAGCGACATAAAATAGCAACTATATTATAGCCCTGAAAACGGATGGCGCTGAATCGTTGTGCAGGCCGCCAGTCTTGGCTTCGGCTGCTCGCTGCAAAGCCCCTGAGCGTGAGCCTGCCTGGAGCCACCATCGGTGCAGATCTTGGTGGTAGTATATAGCAAATAAATGATAGCGTTCATATAAAATAGAGAAATATTGTCTATGTACTATTTATACGCGGTAATGTAAATCTAAAACAAAAAAATTATATTCACCCTCTTTGCAGAGTGGTATAATTTGTATCAAGTATTAATTACAAATTATATTTGGTACACACACAGGGGCGTAACTACCATGGGGGCACAGCTTCCGGGCTCGGAGGCCTATACCAATACGATAGGGGCCCGTTCGCAAATGGGGTGTTACCAAAATAGTAGAACCGAAGGCACTTGGCATGGCACTCACTTGCCAGGTATGTAGACGGCTAAATAAAATTAAATTAAATAATTAAAATTAAAGAGAAAAATGTAAGATTCGTTTAACGTTTCGAATTATTTTCTCACAAAGCAAGTAAAATATATATTAGTTAATAAGAAAATGAACAATTTTTCTTAAAGTGCGTAGATTTGTTGAATATAGTGTGTAAATTTGTCTCAGTTGCATTGCTTGATTTTATTTTGCTACTTTTCATAAGTGCAGAGATTTGTAATGGCCCGGCCACTGCAGAAAAAGTTTGTAAATTTTTGATTGCACGAAAAAAAATAATTAAGCTTCAATTCGGTGTATAAAAAAAGTTTGTATTGCTACCAAACTTTGTTATTTTGTTTTTCAGTTTATGGCTGAAAACTGAAAACGTGCCAGTTTTTGTAAACATCCTGCATGTATTGTTATTTGTTTTATATAACGATTCATGTATTTGATTTTTTTAAAAAATTAATAGACTACATATATGCAATGGATCGACAGGGCATAGCCCTCTGGTGGAGGCTATGGACAGGGCCGTCGCTATGTTGTCTGTCTTTACCTCCTGCAACAACATGCAGAGAGCAAAGGTCAGGAACACTCGTATTGACAGTGACGTAAACAAGGGGGTGGGAATAAATAAATTTAATAGATCCACCTTACCTCTCATTTCCATGTATTTTCATATATAGTGGTCGTAGATAATTAAGCATAGAATAATAATAATGAAAAATAGTTGTAAGAAAGGAGAAAAAATTATTAATTATCTGAAACAAAAGAAACCTAGAAAAAATAATAAAAAATACTAGGTCAATATTTAGAATTAGGAATATAAAAAAAAATCGCTAGTCTTCCCGTCTTATTTCGCATCAGAAATGATGAAATTCAAGTTGATTGCAACACAGGAAAAAAATGTGTTCTACATTATTAATATAGTCCGGTAGTGTGGTTATATCACTATATGGAAAAAAACTGATTGTGTAAAATATCATATTTAAATTCTAAACTTCATATCAGTGGAACATAATGAAGGGAGGAGTGAATTTTATCTTGTGGCTGATTGTTTTCATCCCCAAACATGTGCTGACTCAGTCAGGTAAGAAAATTATTAAATACACCTCGGGAAATTAAGAACGTTACTTCAGCTCTATTTGTTAGCATGAAGATGATATAGAGAAATGCTGAAATTGTTGTGATTGATGCTAAACCCGTTATTCACGAAGCAGTTAGCCAGATTTCAAACCACGTTTAGCTTAACCACATTTAGCTAGGTGGTTTAACACGTAAAACAGGTATAGTTAAACGTGGTTAAAAACCTGGCTATAACTGCTTCTTGAATCGCACTTCTCATTTCTCTCAATTTTTTAAAGATTAAATGTCAGTGGGCTTAGTAGATGGTGAACTATACTTTAAAAATGTCAGCAAACCTTCCTGACATCATAAAAAATTATACCAAATTCGATAAAATTTTCGAGATATTCAGCCTTGAGATTAGCATTGTTTTTAATTTTTTTAAATGGAGAGTGCTGTGACTTTTTTATAATCAGTATAGTTTTCGCACGAAAAAATAATTTTACTCAAAATCTACAGAGAATTTGTTGTTGTTTTATATCGGCAAACCAACAGTTATTTTGTCCTTTATTTTATGGATTAAAAATATTTTTAGTTTATCATCAGAAAGTATTGAGCAATGGCCGCCGCGGTGAAATTTTAATTAGCATCTTTTTATCTTTTGACGCTCGAACAAATCAGGCAGGAATAACGTTCGTGCTATCCCGAGAGGTGTACACTAAAATTTATTTTACTTTCATTCTGCATAGGTGTCATGAATCATGCAAGTTTTATACTTTTTTCAAATCAAAAATTTAAAAACTTCATAAATTTTTTTTTATTGCATATTTGGATAAAAAAAAACTCGGGTTATGTATTGTCAATTTTTTCAGCTTTTTTTGAAATTTTGAAAATTGAGGAGAATTACGCTGTGATGTCATAGTCATGCAACGTTTTTCTCTAAAGTGTGTTAAATATTTGCATGACTATGACGTCACAGTGTTTTGCAATATGATTTTAAAGAAGAAATGAATTTGAAAAATATTTATCACTCGAGGTCTTCTATCCAAATATGCAATAAAAAAATTGATGAAGTTCATTGCTTAAATTAATGATACTAGTTGTGAGTGTCAGTAAATTACAGTACACCTGTCCATAGTTTCAATTTCTAACCTTTAACTACCAGTATTACAAATCTTATATAGTTTACGTGTGGATTCAACTGCACGCGGCGGACATCTTGAAAATAAATATTAAGGATCTTATGGATGCCGCCTGCCGCCATTCAGTCTATACTGTCTGGAGCTGAAGCCATAGTGTCTACAGGTATTCTAAGATCTGTTAGACTATCATTGAGGAGGTATTGCATATTCATTTCTGTGTGTGTAAAGAGGGCGAGGTGGCGGGGGAGGGGGGGGAGAGAAGGAAAAGAAAATGATAAATTATATTCATAATTAAAACTTTATTCCCCAAAACCCAAACACAACAGGTATTTTAAAAGAGTACCTGGTAATTTAACCTTAAAGGTATATAGGCCTCAAATTACAAATTAGACAGACATTAAGTGTTGCTCAAGTTTATAATCAACATTCGTATTATTTTTACCTGCGCGCGGTGTGTCTGTGCGAAGTCGCCCTGTAAAGAAAGTCCTTGATGACGTCACAACTCACAACTAGCACCGATTAGCATTGAGTTGTGACGTCATCAAGGACTTCATGACGTCATCAAGGACTAAATTTCTTACTTTGAACTGCGACTTCGCACGGATGCATCACGCGTGAAAAAAAATGATGCGAATGTTGATTATATACTCTAAACCCACTTGGTGACTGTCTAATTTGTATTTTGAGGCCTGTATGCCTTTAAGTTCATGAAAGCTCTTTAAATTTTAATATCAATATAAAAAATAAACAAAAAGTGTGTTATTTTAGTTTGGCTATATATATTTTTTTAATGTAGATGAACAAGGAGCAAAACAGCAAGGAGCAGAAATAATCTTTGATCAAGTAGTTCCAAAATCTTCAGGTATGTAAAATAAAGAAACATTAATAAATGTTTTTGTAAATTATATTTTAATTAAATGAATATATTTTTAATATATATTAATAACATGAATTGTTTAAGCTTGTTTGATTTAAAAGGCCTCATATAAATTAAACAAATTGTTCATGTCAAAAATGATTGCACGCTGATTACCTTAAACTTTTAACATTCCCGAAGCATGTAGTCTTTTTTTTTTATCGTTTCCAGGACTGTCTTGTAATGAAAAAGTACAGTAAAATTTAAATTATATTCCTTCCGGAAGTAGCAAGAACTTGGTCATGATTTTTCTGTTTGTAACTCGGTTTTGAAATTTTGCAGAAGGGTTTGCAGTAGACATTTGTCTAAAATTTGTATAAAATTTTAACAAGTAAATATGAATAGAAAGGCTAGAAATTCTACATTTCCGGCTACTTCCTGAATGAATTTCATATAAATTTGATCATTTCTCTCCAAAGGTTCGAACTACGGTCCTGGTTGCGCTCGTCCCCCTCGCTCTTCTTATGCAGGGGTGTTCCACGACTGTTGGGCCACGGGGGACTTCCCCGCACGACTCGCGACCTGCAACTGCGTTAACTCAGGTCTCCATCTGAACCTGAGATGTTACCCTGAGGATGGAAGATGGTACGCTGCAACCGAGAAGGATGCTGAGGGTTGTTCTCAGACTCGTAAGTGTGGGGGTCTGCCTATTTTAAACTTAAATAGCAAAATAGCACTATCAGGGGGAAAAGGGTTCGAGTCGACCCACATTTCTTTTAAATCAGGAAAAAAAGTGTGAAATACTGCTCAAAAAATTCGGAAAAAAATTTAATCATTAATTAGTCAAAGAGCAGTGTAATTTTGCAAAAAGTGAGAAAAAAACTTTAAAAAAAGTTTAATACTCTGATTTAAATAAATAGTGGGTCGTTTTGTACTATACTATATATGGCAAATGTTTTGTATTATCAGAAATATTAAACAGTATATCTATCATAATAGATCTGATATTTTAGAAATCTAAGGAAATCTTTTTGTAGCAATAAAACGGATCACGCTTTTATGTGGATAATAATATGATTGTAAAATAGAGAAGCTGTTATGCTACAATGAGTATAATTATTAACGTTGATATTAAATTTTCTGATATTATGTTAAAAAATAAAAGCAAAATTTTAGGATGAAGATTAATATTAAAATTAAAAACTATAATATGTAGACCACTAATTAGAATAATATTTTCACTGTGGATATAAAAAAAGAAAAACGGGGTGAAAAAAATAATTGTCAAATTAAATTTATACACAAATCAATTGGTTAACTCTTTAATACGAGTATAATAAAATACACAAATTGAGATCGATAAAAAAAATGCACTTTTTATTTAATCTTTGTAAACAGACAAGAAAATTGTTAATTTATTAAACATTATTAAATTGGTTAAAACCATGCAACAGTATAAAATATAAATATATAATAAATAAACAAATATAACTCAAATTTGTGAATTTAAAACTCTGAAATTTATAACAGGTCTTGAGAAAGTAAAAAAATATCCAAAATGTTAAAATATTATTTTCTGCTTTTAGCTGCCACAACGACTTTGACCTCTACTCTACAAACAATGGCTACCAAAATGTCATCAAAAGTTACACCCACAACAATAGTAACCGTACCAATCACAGTAATGAAAAGTACCACCATAACTCCCATCACTCCCATGACAACCATAATAATTGAAACTACTATGTTAACAATAAATCCTGCAATTAAAAATACAACTATTAAACCAAAAATTCCAAAAAATAATTATAGAAATAATTCAGAAATAACATCATCACAAATTATATATACTATAATAATATCTTTACTTGTTTTATTATTATTAATAATATTTATTGTTACAATAACTATATGGTGTGGTAAAAAAAATCATGGAAGCTGCAATTCAAATATTGCTGCTGAAACTATAGAATTACGACCAGCACCAAACGTTTTGCCACCGTCAGCTAATCATGAGCTACCTTCATATATGGAAATAGCCTCAGATCACGGATATGAAGAATTGGAACTCACGGAGGAACCAATTTATGATGAAATTGGGGAGACTGCAGAGTACGATGACGTGGGCCCGGAGTATTGGCGTCAGGAAGTCTAGCGGCTGCGTCAGTGTAAACAACGTTTTTGATATGTAATCGATAATCGTTATGTCACTATCGAATTTTATATTAGAAATTAGAAATATTTATTTGATCATTAGGCAGTATACAGTGATTAAATCACAATACAAACATAGATCTTGTCAAGACTTATATATACTAACAATAATTCAAAGCACAATGAAGTTTGTCATATCCAGGTATTTACATTATATTATAATATTTTTAATTACAATGATTTAATGATTATTAATGATTAAGAAATAAAATCGATTGTTTAAAATTTTAATATTGGTGTTTAATTAATTTATTCTAAAACTGATATCATAAAGCTTAATGGAAAAACTTTATAGTTGTAAGAATTTGAACTAACAGTAAGTGCTCAAAAAGAGATTGTTGTATATATGATCGTTATAAATGCTCTAACAGCAGCCACAGCATAACTTTACAGAATTTACAAGACTATAAATATAGTTGTCTCATACCTTCAGACAAGTATTAAACAATATTTCAACTTCATAAAAGTGTATGATTTCTTTATTAAATTTATTTTGATTATTTTAAATGCATTGATTATTTTCGTTTAAAAGTGTTAAAATTTTAGCGTACAGACCCATTTATTTAAGTTATATGTCCTCAAACTTATATAACCAAAGTTGAAAAACATTATTCCCGTAATTACTCCCTCTCCTCTCTCCCTCCCTCTCCTCTCTCCCTCCCTCTCCTCTCTCCCTTTCCTTCCTTCCCTAATTCCCTCCTCTTCTAACATACGTAATAATATGTTATTTTATAATTTGAAAACATAATATTCTTTCACATATAAATGCAAAAGGCACATTTCCATTAGTAACGAATTAAAAAAGACGCATGTCTATATCGGTATTACTGGTATTAGAACACAGTATTATATATATGAGTTCATGTTTGAATGGTTGAAGTTCCGTTTTACTATAGCAATTGACATATGCCCTTTTTACGTTTTCTTAAATATTACCAAGGAAAATATGCCCATTTGCGCTACCACGTGATTCGATTGAGTGTCATGTGTTAAGTTTTTTCCATCTATAGATGATTATAATAAATAAAATGTCATAACATTACATTATTATTTTACGACAGTATAGAAGACATTGACATGACGAAAAGGTTGCGGTCATCGTCTACGACAAGTTTCCGACACTCATTTCCCTTCAAACAAAAGATAAACAGACCAATAATCCGGATATTAAATTCCTCTCTACTTAATATTACACAATTTTAAAATACAGGCAGTATGAAAAAACTTCCTTGTGTCTTAGGATCTTACAAAGTCTACAATTTTTTAAGCCAGTGATGCATGTGATAAGTGAAGATATATAATGTATTTTAGTGTTAATATAATATTTTTAAAAATAATTATTAGACATGTCTTTAAGAAAGTGTATTTATGTGATGTGATATATTAACACATAAAAAGATAAAAAAAATGTTAACTATATATGGTGTATAAATGCATTAATTTTTATGGTTTTGAGTTACGGTTTAATTGACTATATATTATGTGCTAGTGTGAATGTGACGGTTTTTTCTCCTGTCTTTCAGTTTTTAACGTAAAAAAAAACAACTGTAAAGTGAGTATAATGAGGAAGGTTCGTTTAGACGCAGCGTGTTTGGTGCTCTGTTTTGTCACATGCTGTCTGGGACGGTCAGGTGAGAGGATATTTATAATAACACGACACCCGTCAATATAAACGTTAATTTGTACAGATATAATATAATATAATATAATATAATATAATATAATATAATATAATATAATATAATATAATATAATATAATATAATATAATATAATATAATATAATATAATATAATATAATATAATATAATATAATATAATATAATATAATATAATATAATATAATATAATATAATATAATATAATATAATATAATATAATATAATATAATATAATATAATATAATATATTATATATATATATATATATTTAAATCTCAAATGCAGTTTCGACCTCATTTTTTTTTTATTATTGCAGAAATAGATAGAGCGTACTATCCTGATTTTTTTTTCAGTTTTTTTAGACCCCATAAACTATTTTTAAAACATTATTGAAAGTCCTTTTCGTGACGTCACGAGGTGGCAAGTCCTATCCTTTTCTTAAGGAGCGGCGCCTCGTGACGTCACAAAAAGAACCTTCAATATTTTTTTAAAAATAGTTCCCGGGCTGTAAAAAATCTGAAAAAATCATGGTAAGATAACTTTGCACGCTCCATCTGCAATAAAAAAAATAAGGTCGATACTCCACTGTCGGATAAATATAAATTCACATCACCCAATGGAAAACCTGTATATATGCATGAAATTTTAATGTACAGTCGTCGCCTCGGAAAATTTCCCTTTGCGGCCTTGTTAATTACCATGCCCCGTAAGAATAAGGACATGGTGATTAACAAGGCTGTAAGTGGGAAATTTTCCAAGGTGACGAGTGTACATAATGCATATTAATGTACAGTCTGTTTAAAATTTAATTTTACAATAAGGGTTCTTTGTAGTCAAAGTTCAATCTCTCTTCCTCTAGCTCCGGTCTATGTCACCGCATTGGTAGCATTGGCATTGAAAATGCCCTAAAATTGTTTTGTGTGCATGAATTGTTAAGTATGTCATGGAATTTCCCCAAAGAAAGAATTTTTTACGACAACATCCGATGGGAATTTCGAATAATTTCAAAATGACACTTTACTGGAAATTACACAATAACATATTAATAATTAGAGCATGAATAAAGTTAGTGATTACTGATTTAAGGTGTCGCCTGAACTTTCATGTGACATCATAAAGTCAAAGGAGACCAGTTGTCCACTACTTTATATATAATATACTAATATAGACTTTAAGTGATACTAAATACACACAGAACATAATATAAGGGAGGGTGCTGAGCTGAGATATACTCGTCGCCTTGGAAAATTTTCGATTTACAGCCTTGTTAATTACCATATCCTGTGTTATTCTTACGGAATACGGTGATTAATAAGACCGCAAAGGGAAATTTTCTGAGGCGACGAGTATACTTAACGTTATATTTAAGTAATTTATAATCATAATTGGGTGTACAACTTACAAAGGTGATAATCATAGCGAGGTTTTTAATTAACCACGTACGATTAGTATCAGTCAAAATAAATGACACTATATAACCACGGTTAGTGAAAAACCTGCCCTAGTTAAAAAAAATCATTTCAACTAATCTAATTTTATAACATATTTTTACCTAAAAAAAACACCTTCCTCGCTCAAAGTGAAGATAATTTAAGCTATAAGACATTATTTCTAACATTTCGTACTCAATAAATAAGAGGAAAGAAGACGTAATCTTATATTTTTTACCTCCCTTTTCCTCGGAAATAATGCAAAATAGGAGGAAAAAAAGACGAAGTTTATATTAAAAGTGAAAAAAAAATAAAAAAAAAAAATAAATTTATCTCAACTTGGGTCCTCCCTTATTTTTATGTATTTTAATATTTTATTTCTAAATTCCAGAACTCGACAGGGAGAACCTGAGATGTCCAGAGTGGGAGACACCATCGGAATTGATTTGCGATGTAGATAAGACCCTGAGGAGGAACGTAGGAGATGCAATAACATGCTACTGCAAGAGCACCTGTTTTATTTTGTATATCACGTGCCTCCCTCATGGAAAATGGAATCATTTTTACCCTGAAGTGTGCTATAGTGAGTGCTAAATGTATTAAGGTGCTAATGTTAAGGTGATTTTCCGTGATATCGAGCTTTGGGCGGAGTAAGAAAAGCGCACTTGCAGTAAAACTGTATGGCAGCCATGTTAACATGAAAAAAAATTGCAGTGGGAGTTAATCGCTTCAAGAAAGCAATTTTTTCACACCAACATGGCCAACCACCTTACGCTATTACTGCGAATGCTCCTTTTTTTTTTGAGCCAAACTCCGATGAACATCAAGCGTACTATGGAAATTCACCTTATTGTATATAAGGATATATATATAATATGTATATATATTATATATAACATTATATATATAATAATATATATATATGACAACATAACGATGGCGATATCGTGCGTTGAATTTCAATTTGTTTAAAATTGGCAAAAATGACTATGTGAAAGTTATATAGCAAGTGCAAACTATTCGCATTGCGTGATAAAAATTAATTAATTAATTAATACTCTAATGTGTTACATAGTATATTTACATTCATATTACATTGTTAGTCATGTTTACAGTGGTTTTCATCAATGTCTTTAGCTTTTAATGATTCGATCTATTTTCGCATTGGTGGAACGCAAAATTTTGCAAACATTCACGAAAACCACAGTATACATGTATGATGGTTCTTATAGGTAGCTATTCTAAACTAAGGAAATAGAAAAAAATGAATGTGTAGTTAATATATTTTCAAGTGTGATAAGACTGATAAGGGTTAGTATTAAAAAAATTAGAAAATAATCATAATTTGTATTAATATGCAAAAAATAATGGTGCTGAAGATATAGCTATTAGAATTTTTATTAAAGAGGGCTGGTATAAGCTTATAATCAATGTACTGTACATAAATATGAATTATTTTAATTATGTTGTTAAATTCACGTTATGATACAGTATTGTTATTTATTTGTTTTAGTTAACATCTTCACTAATTATAATTTTGTCCTAGACCCTCTGATTGATCATCACCGCAACGTCACATTTGACAAGGTTGAAAAGGTTTACAAGGTGACTTGCGAACCGGGATACGAACTGACGAGTAACATTTCGGTCAAGTGCATCGATGGAAATACAACTGGCGATCTTCCGGAGTGTGTACCTTCAAGTGAGTTGAAACCTGAATTAGCCATGACATCATTTTTCACTTTTTATGGGGAAAAAGTTATTTTAGCTCAAGATTAACTAATTAAATCATTATTTATATATAATGGACACGATTCAAGAAGCAGTTATATAGCCAGAGTTCTAATCACTTTTAACTTAACCACGTTTAACTATATAGGTGGTTTAACACGTAAAAAGGTATTGTTAAACGTGGTTAGAAACCTGGCTAACTGTTTCGTGAATCGAACCCAATATATTATAAATACATATTGTATAATATATAAGAAAAATATAATATTTTGTGTTTATTTTATTAATAAAGAAAGTGTTTGAGCTTAAAGAATGTAATAAAATTCGTTATAGACTGATATATCTATCAAATGGAGCAGGAATTTGTATGTTTTGTTTATAAAAATTTCCTGTGATTGTTATATTAGTATTAAAAGCAGTTATATAATTTTAGGGCATTGGGTGTAGCACCAGTAGTTGGCAACACTGACGTATCTTCACCATGTTAATTTTTGATCCTTGCTCCTCGGAGTAATTTTTATGCTAGAGCTAAGCTGATTGCTGTAGTATCAAGATAATTAGTAGCCCAAGTGCACAATTTGGCTAAATAAAGCCTGATTTAAAGAAAAGTATTTTTTAGTAATTTTTTAAATTTACATGCATTTTTCTAAAATATAAAAAAAAAATACTTTTCTTTAAATCAGGCTTTATTTAGCCAAATTGTGCACTTGAGCTACTAATTATCTTGATACTACAGCAATCAGCTTAGCTCTAGCATAAAAATTACTCCGAGGAGCAAGGATAAAAAATTAACATGGTGAAGATACGTCAGCGTTGCCAACTACCGGTGCTACACCCAATGCCCTTAAGATAAAATTATAGTAATCGTTGCTATTTGGTTGAAATATGATTTATTTCAATACTTACGCAGATTGTATGTTTCCATACAGGATATCTATATTATATAAATATCCTAACTGTAAAGTTTCAGATTTAAAATATTATGAGGTAAATTTTATACTGTATTGTACTTTTATAAAAATCGTTGCCTTTAAGTTAAAACAATACAGTCAAATTTACATGAAAATCCCTCCGGAAGAAGCCGGAAGTGTAAGATTTCTGGTCTTTCTATTCATAATTCAGTATTACATTTTCACACAACATAGCTAGGTCAGTACTTCTACTTCAAACCACTCTGCAAAGTTTTAAAACTGTAATACTAACAGAATAGCTACAAAATTCTCACTTCCGGCTACTTCCGGAGGGAATGTCAAATTAATATGACTGTAGTTTAGTGATGGTATTATTTGTTTTGCATGTTAAACAAATTTAGCAAAAAAATCTTTCATAAATACATTTTAATATACTTAGAAATAACATATTAATTTTTTATGTCTTATTATTTGTATTTAATGTTATATTATTTTATAGTTATATTTAAAAAAAATAACCAATTAATTATTGTAGCCATGCATTCATCATTAAGTTATTATTAAATTGAAATAAATCATATTTTCAACCAAAATATTATAAAATTATAACTGGTTTATAATTCTGTAATATAATCTGGTACTCCAATTTTTGAGTTTTATTTTAATAATAATTTATTTTCACAGCAGTCACAGAAGCATCTACAATACTAGGCTTCAGAATAATGGAGTTTCCAGAATCAGAAACCACAACAGATAATTTAACAGCAATTAACGAAACTGAATTTACAACAGAGAAAAATACAATGGAATTAAATTTAACAACAATGAACGATATTGAAATTACAACAACAGCAAATATAATGGAATTAAATGTAACAATAAAAAATGAAGTTACAACAAAGGCAAATATAATGGAAACTGAAGGATTAAATCTTGAAATAGCTGACACCACAGTGTTAGTTGTGTCCGCTGTAGCGCTCTTCACAATCTGTGCCTTCGTTTTGTTTGTCATTCTGTGGTGTAAGAAACACAACAAGTGCTGTTTTTCAAACACTGGCTACATTGAGGCATCGGAACTCCAGTCTGTCCCAAATCAATTTAAACCAGCTGATATTATTAAACCAGGTAATACGATACACACTTGATACGAAAACAATTTTTTACAGATTGTTAGGTCTAAAATGGTATTTTTTTATGTATATAAAATTTGCCATTAAAAAAGATTATAGGGAATGTTTTGTAATAAAACTTTAAAAAAAAAATCAACTATCCGTAAGTTCCTAAAAAAAATGTTTAAATGTTGTTCTCATTCTGAATAATTAGAAACAAAAATTTCTATGAAATAATAAAAAAAAATAAGTGAATTCATCACAGAGTTGTGATGTTACAGGCTTTTCGGGTTGAAAATGTTAGTTAATAATTTATTGAGGTCTACTTATAATTAAATACCTGTACAACTGAAATTAATCTCGTTTATGAACATAAATATCTCTCTCATGTTTTCACTGACATATTTTCTAGCTTTTCTTGTTCCGTTTTTGATAATAGGCCGTAATTAGCCATGCTGCACTATATGTATAATATATTTTCTAGCATAATTTTGCACGTACAGAATATTTAGCACACATACGACACACGTTAGTATTTTTAGATTTTCATGTACTAAATATCGAATATTTATTTTTCCAGACCCAACTACCATGAACCCTCGTGGACCAGTCAACAATAAAAAAACAAACAACGTCACTGAAGAAGCTCGAACCAGCTATGACTACGTAGACCTACATCGACATCCAGTACACATAAACGTAGCTACATCTACACAAACCCAAGCTACGGGGTTTACGAATGTAACAGTTAATCCAATAAATAATACTGGATATGATACTCTTCCAACAACAAATAAAAATTTAATAGCTACAAGTTATAATTATGTACATGCTAATAAATATCCGTCTGAGGACACAGTAAAGCCAGATCCAGATACGATATCAGCAGAATATGACGTGGTGAAAATAGGTATGTCACACTGTAGTGAAGAAATAGAACCAAAATCTCCAACAGCTTCTGGATATGAATACGTGGACCCAAGTTTATTTTTTAATGAAAATGAAGAGGAAATGAATGAATCTTCTCAGGTTATGAGTCCAAATTCTCGTAAATTGGTAAGGTAAGAAGTTGTTATTAAATATTTTATTTAAAACTTTTGTATGAATAAATAAATTAAAGGGCTTGCCGAACATGAACGAAGTGCTCCCGATCATTTCCGAGTTAAATGTGACGGCCAGTGTACACAATCTAATCTCGATGTATTTCCAGCTACCTTCCCTTGAGATACTCGGAAATCGTGGCACAAAAAGCTGCCGACAGTTCAAAAAAAGCCAACCTGCAGGATGATAGAGGAAACTTTTCTCAGGAGAGCGACGAGTCAGAGACGCCAGAAAGTCATGTGACGGTGCAGCCCCGGACATCACCGGAAGTGCCGGTGCAGCCAAGAAGTCACCTGACATCACCGGAAGTGCCAGTGCAGCCAAGAAGTCACGTGACATCACCAGAAGTACTGGTGCAGCCAAAAAGTCATGTGCCGGTGCAGCTGCAGCCAAAAAGTCACGTGACATCTCCTGAAGTGCCGGTGCAGCCAAAAAGTCACGTGACATCACCGGAAGTGCCAGTGCAGCCAAGAAGTCACGTGACATCACCAGAAGTGCCGGTGCAGCCAAAAAGTCATGTGACGGTGACGCCAAAAAGTCACGTGACATCACCAGAAGTGTCGGTGCAACCAAGAAGTCGTGTGATATCACCGGAAGTGCCAGTGCAGTCAGAAAGTCATGTGACGGTGCAGAAAAATGTCAAAGTGGCCGCACTTCAGTTGGCAGGTGCTGTTTCCCCACATTTGTTACAGCAAAAATTAAGCGGACTACGAGCTACCAAAGCTAAGAGAGATGACGATGTTTTAAAATAATCAGTGTTGTGGTTAACAAGACGTGAAAAGAACTTAATGACTTTAATGTGTTACTGTATAGACTACTGTAGATAATCTGGATCATAATTTTTTAAGAAATATTCCGTCTTTTAGAATAATTCCTTTGAAAAGAGTCATTGTAATATTCCTAAATTATAATATTATAATTAGTTGTGTTACAAAATTTTAGCAAAGTGGACATAAGTTTAATGCATAAACGTAAAAACTTACGTAATAACGTAAAACATTATGTTAATGCATAAAAATTACACTGATACAGCTATATGAACATTTTTAGTGTTAAAGGACAATCATTATAAATAAGTAGTATTTGCTTCGTTTTAAACACACTTATTATATTATAAATATTAACTTAAATTATATATATATATATATATATATATATATATATATATATATATATATATATATATATATATATATATATATATATATATATATATATATGTCATGCATTTTTGTACTTAAAAATATATAACTAAACTAAAAAAAATATATTAAATAAAAATTGATGATACTTTTTTTTTGTTCTACTTATGTTAATAAAGTAAATTGTATTAAATAAAATGTAAAAATTAATAAATATTTTCATGCTGAAATTTTATTTTTTACTTTTTTATTGGATTAATTACTTTGTTAGCTAGTAATTAAATTAAAATTATTATAAATTACAAACGAAGTTTAACTTACAGAAAAAAAATTAAAGGATAAAATTTACGCTCACATTCGATGCAAATTCTTAAATTCTATAATTAAATAAAAGTGTTGTCTTTTTTTTCGACAGAAAAAAACTAATTTAAAAAAAAAAATTTAAAACCATTATGAAAAACCTAAAAGTCAGATTTTAGAAATATTTTTGATTTACTGTCAAGAAAAAAGACAACAATTTTATTCATTCCTCTTACATACATGCAGCATTTGGGAAAAATCCAAAACCTATTCCTTATTTTTGTATGTCAAATTTATTATTTAAAAATCATAAATAATTGGTCCTATAATAACGTTAGATTGCATATCAAATTAATCACTATATACATTTAAAATAAAAAAATAATCATTTCAAAACATAAACTTCCTGGAGCATATTTGAAAAAAATTATGTTGCTTAATTTCAAACGGAATCGGAAATAGCCACATCCAATCAGAATATTCTAAATTTCCGATTTACTTGAGCCAATCAGAATTTGTTTTGTTTTCAATAATTATTGTGGATTGTGGTCAGAGCTTTATAATCAATTTACTGTGTGATAATAACAGATGTGACACCGAGTGAAAATGCTGCGACTGATGATGATGGTCCTTTGTCTTCTTTCTTTTGTGATCATCTTTCATCTTGTTCATGCAGGTAAAATATGACAATTAAAAGTGTAAATTAATTAAGACTTTTTGTATTTAGAAAAAATAAAAATTAGAAAATATCTTTTAAATATCTTTCGAGTAGATTTATGTCATTTACGAGAAAGGGAGAAATATTATTTTATATACACACATATAATTAATACATTTTACTTTAATATTTATAATTAAAGGCCTCTCTCTCTCTCTCTCTCTCTCTCTCTCTCTCTCTCTCTCTCTCTCTCTCTCACTAAATTAGATTGCAGGCGTTATGATAAAAAAAATAATAGGCGCAATTCACACGAAGCAGTTAGCCAGGGTTCTAACCACGTTTAACTAAGGTGGTTTAACACGTAAAACAGGTATAATTAAACGTGGTTAAGCTAAACGTAGTTAGAAACCTGGCTAACTGCTTCGTGAATCGCACCCACAATATGTATAAGAAATTATGCGATCAGGTTTACGCGCTCACACCGCTTCGTATCATATCACATCGTACATTTCTCATTTAGTACCTAATCTGAATTTTTATTACGTGAAGTCATACGATACCATACGATACGAAGGCAGTGTGTGGCCCACCAAAGGCACCCGCTTTACATACATTTTTAGCTTCCAGTATTATATCATAAAATTCATCGTTATTGACGTGATGCATTTAGGATATACGTACGAAGCTCGTAGTTATCAGACCCGACCATCCTGTCTAGGGTTTCCCTGGTTTCCTCAGAGTATATAGGCAAATGCTGGGATGGAATGAATCGTCAAGGGTTTGAATGAATCTTTATTACAACATGAAATAAACTTATAAAATCATAAAAATGAAACTAAAAAGGCTTACATGCATGCAGTATACTTAAAATAAATCCATTATCCTAGTCATAAAAATTTAATTAAGACCCAATTGATATAGTAACAAACTTAATTGGTGGTCTGATTTTATTATTAATTCTTATTGAATTAATGAATCAATACAGAACGTATTGAACTAAATTATTAATAAAATAAAAAAATATGCGAGTAAATTTTAAATTAATTAATTTTACATTGGTGATTTCATTCTATAATATTATATACAGTTTTTGCACTTTAATTTGTTTATTTATCTCAAAGTACAGTACATAAATAATATCTATATGTACGTAAAGCATGTAAATGTAAGACAAAAATAATCAGTAATTTAATAATTTAACATCACGCTATCCAGTCAAAAGTAGAATTACAAAAATCTTGAAAAACAATTCAGGTAAAAAATAGGATAGCACAAACTGCGTGTCCTTCATTTTTAATAACAAGTCAGAGGAAGCTAGGATGTTAATGAAAATGCAATACAAGGACATTGCAACATGACACAGATAAGACTTCACTTCCCAAAGATTGTGTTGGGAATTTCTGTAATAAACAAATACGAAATTATATTTATGTGTAATTTATATTTTATGTACAGATTTACGTATCCCACCTAATGCAACTGATGTTTTGTATTGGAAACAAAGCCCAAAAATTACAGGTGAGCAATAAATTATGTGTACACTCTTCGCCACTGAAAAGTTCCCTTCTACAGCCTTGTAAATCAATATGCCATATGTTATAATGCATGGTGATTAACAAGACTGCAGAAGGGAACTTATCAGAGGCGAAAAGTGTACATGACAAAATATAATTATAATTCTACTAGTAGTTTCAACAACTTTTAATAAAATAGTGTTGGATTGAAACACACTAGTCTTTTTTTATAATCACAGACGATTCCTCCACGTAAAAATTTTATATTATTATACGATAATTATTAACAAAAGTTCTATTAAAGATAAATTTTTATTATATTGAAAATTAGAGAATTAAAAGATATTCACATTTTATACAATTTCCTCAGGCAACGGTTCGAAGCTCTGCAACGAACCATCTCGACATCTGGGAATGTTCCACGAATGCTCGGCAGATGGAGGTTTTCCTGCAAGATTTTCTACCTGTAATTGTGTCGGATGTAATAGAACAATAGAATTTAAATGTAACTCTGATGATGGAATCTGGTATCTTTATGGAGGTTTTACCTGCACAAATAAAAATTGTGAGTATATTTAAATTTTATAAATATATTGAAAATGAACTTAATATTTTTTTGAAATTTTAGCAATTAACTTTTGAGACCTGTACGAACTAGCTCGACCTACATTTTAATGTATTACAGCAAAATGTATTATATAAAATACAAAAGAATAAGTAAATCCAGGGTAACACCAAGTTGGAAAAATTATTAAACTTAAAATTGATATAAAAAATTAACTTTATATGTAATTTTTAAATAGTGCCTCAAGATTTTAGTATTTCCTCGTTTAAGTACTATCATTTTATTATAGACTCAATCAAACGCCTTCACGGGGCGTGGATTATATTTCAATAAAAAAATTAAAAAATGATTCCTATGAAGTTGAAAATATCTGAAAGCACTGGTATGTCTCCCTATGTAACACTGGTTATCATATTATTGAGGTTTTCGTAAAAAACGCTCGGGAGTCATTCGGCTCTTATCGGCCAGTGATATTCTTCGTTACAAACTAGCTACCAATGACAGAAGACGTTACAAACATGACGAAAACCAAGTTAAATGTGACAGCCAGTGTTTATAGTACTTACATAAGCCTACTGTACTTTTTGATGAAAGGTATTTTTCATACTTCTAAACATAAAAATGGACAATCTGCATGCATGAACATTTTTTAATGCAGAAATGAATAGAGGGTATCAAATTGTGCTGCTCTGAATTTTTTAAGATTTTTTTGAGACCTGGAATTATTTTTAAATAATTATTGAAAGTTATGTAAGTTAAAAGTTGGCACCCTTGAATCTTTTATTAAAAGAATAGGGCCTGGATGCCTATTGACGCCTCCAGGGTGCGTGACCGCACTTTCAATATTTATTTAAAAATAGTTCTGGGTTTCAAAAAAATCCGCAAAAATTCAAAGTACCATAATTTGGTACCCTCTATTCATTTCTGCAATAAAAAATTCCATACAGGTTGTCCATTGTCTGCTGTTGTATCTGTTCTCAACTACATTCAATAAATTGATATCAATTATATTTTACAGCAGGGTGTGTGGTGTGCCCTAATTTTTACCACCCTCCAGATCTGCTCTGTGAGGATGGCAAGATTACTGCAGGAAAGAAAGGAGACATAAGAAAGTGTTCTTGTATCCACACAGGCCAGAAAGTAAATCTGACTTGTGAAACTGCAGGGCGCTGGGATTACTATTGTAGAGGTAGGTTAATAAAATGTAATATCAAATTAATATTTTAAAACTCACATATTTTTTAAATGAATTTGTTAATGAATCCAAACTAAAACCATTCATTAATTTTTTGATAGTATTTAAAGAGCAAGACCTATTTATTTTAATTTTGGCTATCAGTGGAAAAAATTCTTCCGAGCGTTGATTAAAATGCCTTTTCTCTCCTCGCTGTTGCTTGGCAGATAAGTTATGCATCAAAATTTAATCAATTATATACCAAAGAGGGCTTATTGTCTTATTGTTATTTACATCATATCGGCAGCGATGTGCATATTGTATTTTTGAAGTGAAGGCCAGTCGACGTTGCTTCTCTTATCCCATTATCACTCATACCTTTTTCATGATTCCTTGATGCCAAACGTTTTTTATGACGTCACCAATAAGCCTGTGTATAAAAACTTTTTAAACTTCTTTCGGGGGTATACTTCTGGCCAGCATGAACTTTATCCTGCCTCACTTGCTGTAGATACAAGAGACAGAGAAATTCAGGTTTGGTGTGCACGGTATGTCATGGGGTGCATGGTATTGGTCACCATCTAAGCAATCTGTGGCCACTTACCTGGCAGATTGAAACGTTATATTTTCCGTGAATGAAACGTGACTCATCACTTGGTGCAATTTTACCAATTTGACGGTAAAAATTAATTTAAATTGATCTTCCCTTCTAATATTATTTATTTTCAATTTTATTTTTTGTTTAAAACAGAATATTGTGAACAAATCGAAGAACCAAATGATTTGAAGTGTCCTGGTAGTCAGATCAAAACAGGATATGTTGGAGACATGAGGACTTGTCGTTGCAGACAAACATGTTTGGACGTGACTCTGAAGTGTGAAAGTAACAAAACATGGAAATACAACTGTCCGAGTGAGTAATTTATATTATCAAATAATAGTAATGGAGTATCAACCTCAATTTTTTTATTGCAGAAATGGATAGAGGGTACAAAGTTAAGCTACCCTGATTTTTTTTATAGACCACAGGAACTATTTTTAAAAAATTATTGAAAGTTCTTTTTGTGACGTCACGAGGCGCCGCTCCTTAAGAAAGGGATAGGATTTGCCACCTCGTGAAGTCACAAAAAGGACTTTGAATATTTTTTTTAAAAAATTGTTCCCGGTCTGTAAAAAATCTAAAGAAATCAGGTTAGCATAAATTTGCACCCTCTATCCATTTCTGCACTAAAAAAAATGAGGTCGATACTCCATTAAGTCAATGCACTGCGCCATATTAATTCACACCCCTGCATGCCTGTTTGGCTGGAGCTAGAGTTTAATGAAGCTAATAAATATTTCAATATTTTTAATAGGGAAGGATACTAGAAAAAAATTAATTTCGTGACAATTTAAGCAGATAGATCTCATTAAACTGATGATACAATTGTTGGTTTTCAAGTTTCTATTACAATAAAGCCTGTATTACACGATACAATTCTGCACACAATTTTTCCTTATATACAAGAAAATTCCATCCCCATACAAACAAAAATAAATAAAAATGGAGCTGAAGTTTTTTGCAAGGAAGAATGTTTACAAAATTGTGTCGCGTAATACAAGCTTAATTACAGTACAATAATATAAATATTATTTCAGAAAATATATCAAATTACGTCGATGTCAATCTGCAAATCACAGATTTTGTAAACAACAAACAATATCACTTCAAATGCCTCCCAGGGTACAAGTTGATTGGACCTTCCACTTTGACCTGCTGGAATGGAACCCGCAGTGCCGACTTTCCGACCTGTGGTATGTAAATGAAATTAATGTCCAGGAGTAATAATAGACTTGGACAAAATAGTTTCAGACAATTAAACAAAATATGGATAAAGCCGGTATGAAGCCGGTATTACACCATACAATTTTTGTAACTATTGAATACAATTTTTCCATACAAGAAAATTTGAACTCCATTTGTTTGTATGGAGATGAAATTTTCTTGTAAGGAAAAATTGTATTCAATAGTTAGAAAAATTGTATGGTGTAAAGCCGATATTACACGATACAATTTTTCTGATTATTGCATACAATTTTTCCTTACAAGAAAACTTCAATTCCATTTGTTTGTATGGAGATGAAAATTTCTTGCAAGGAAAAATTGTATATAAAATTGTATCGTGTAATACCAGCTTAATACCGGCTTTACACGATATAATTTTGCATACAACTTTTCCTTGCAAGAAAATTTCATCTTCATACAAACAAATGGAGTTGAAGTTTCCTTATATGGGAAAATTGTATACAATAATTAGAAAAATTGTATCGTGTAATACCGGCTTAACTATAACAGATTTACAGATTTATTATATATATATATATAATATATATATAATATATATATATAATATATATTATAGAC
Organism: Siphlonurus alternatus; assembly: GCA_949825025.1. Lineage (NCBI taxonomy): Eukaryota > Metazoa > Arthropoda > Insecta > Ephemeroptera > Siphlonuridae > Siphlonurus > Siphlonurus alternatus. Next base: position 20,711,383 of record OX463783.1, on the reverse strand, counting down.
ACTGCACACTAAAAAAAAGCAAAACAAAATATAGCATTAAAATATAGTAAATTTAATATGGAAAGTAAAAATACCTGGGGGAAGGAGACTTTGCAAATATACTTTTGTGAATTGTTATATTGCACGTAACCTTTATGCTTCAGCTATTTATAAATACATTTTGAAACTTTTTCTTATGCACAGGATTATATATTATGCATGTATATATGTAGTACTTGTATATTTTTATAGAATTATCTGCCAAGAATTCTTGGTTATATAAAATTTAATGAATTACTCTCGAACAAAACATATATTATGCTTATACATTTATACAATCATATAACGTTTTTCCTTACACTTGATGTTTATTTTTTTTTGTACATATGATTTTGTTTTATATACAAAATGCAAATTCAAAATTCTTTATTCAATCCATTTCTCCTACAATCAATATAAAAAAAATATGACGAAAGTGACAAGACACAATTTTAGGTTCTTTATCAATGTAGGCAATAAAGTAAAAAAAAAATCCATTATCACAATATATAAGAGTTTAAATTTAAATATTGCTTGGTGTATACGTCCACTCATTTTGACTAAAACATCTTTGTATAATTTTAGATCCTGAAAACTACTGTACCTACATTTACAGGTAAAATATTAATAAATTTGACTTAAATTATAAACAATATTCGAGTAGATTTTAATGTTGGAACAAGTAAAATCTTAAGTATGTTTTAGTTACAAGTGAAGTAATTTACTTTTGTTTCAGTTTCCTCCATGATGACACAGGCACCGACTACGACGAGTTGTTTAATGAAAATGTAGGAAAATGAGACTAGAATGAAGAGAAGTGAACGATCGACGGATTGGACTATATCAATGGTTTCAAATATATTATATCTAATAGACAACTTACATGATTTATTCATTGCAGAACTGAATAGAGGGTTTTAAATTATGATATCTATTGTATTTATTGTGAGTTTAAACACAATTTCATCTTTCATTTCAAAATTTGTATTAATTTTAAATAATAAAAGAAATCCTGCCAGTTAAAACCATAATTTTATTCATCCTATTTAGAATATTTAGTAGGGCTGTAAATTTTAACCGGTTGATTAACCGTCCGGTTAAAATCCCACGGTTAATCGTTTTCATAAAACACTATTACTCGAGGTTACGGTTAATTTAACCATTTAACCGAACTTTGATTAAAACTGAAAATTAACCGATATTCAATTTTAACCGTTTCTAGCCGTGTCATAATTTTAAACACTTGTAACCGCGGTTAATTCTTTTTATGAATTTTTAAAATGCAAAAAAAAATAATTGACACGTGAATTCCATTCAGGATATAAAAGGTATTTGACCATCCTCTCAAACATAACAATTTATTATAAATACATATCATTTACCTATATTTTTGACAATGTAAGTTGAACTATTGTTCAACTTCCGTTTTTAGGTAATCAACTAAAAAACATATTTTATGAACTATAACAAAGAAAAAAAGGAATTCGAGTGTCATTCTCAAAAAAAATGTATTATAATATGATATATAGAGAACAGTTCAGAAAAGAATTAAATTTCTCAATTCATCCCTCCCCCCTCCCCCACACACACACACAAAAATAGAATGCAATCGTGACACTGTGAAAAGTAACCATATTCAATAATGCATGTTAAATAAACAATATCAATATTAAAAACAATAATTGATTAAAGATATTTCTGTTATAATTTTTATTGTTATACTAACTATATACTTTATAATAATAAAATCCATTAGCTGTTATTTTGATTTTAATGTTTTTAATTAATGTATGATGTTGATAAAAGGAAGAATAATATTTTATATTCAGTTTTGTGTATGCAATATTAATGGTATTTGTATTAAATATATCTTAATTTAACGTGATAATTGCCAAAAAATAACCGATGGCGCAGAGTTAACCGTTTCGGTTAAATTAACCGATCAAATAAATTCAAATAATTAACCGATCGAATAAAATTAACCTATATCGATTAGACGGTTTTTTTAATCGATCAAACATTTTCAGAATTCTTGGCGGTTTTTAATCGAACTTCGGTTTGATTAAAAACCGGTTAAAAGTTGACGGTCACCGGTTAAACTTTTTCCTCGGTTATTTACAGCCCTAATATTTAGTAACATTATTTTTCAATAATACCAAGGAACTGAGATAATATTATCTCAGTTCCTTGATAATACTTTACAAAGAAGATTATATAGTTAGCACCGACTATTATAACTATTGTAGTACAATCGTACAATCTACTGACTTTGTATAGCGACGTTTATTAATTATTATTCAATAAAGGCCTTTTGGACCCCTCTGTAGTTGTCTCTATTTAATACGTTATTACGAAATATTCAGAAAAAAAAGGTAAAAAACATGGGGGGATATTTGTGATATCTTATTTTTTTTTTATGAATAGTGTGATGAGAGGTAAATTTTCAAGGAGTTATTCCAAACAGGACTTAGCATAGATTATCCATAGATTATGTAGCCTAGAAATTGTTAATATCTCTACTACTCGAGTTAGTGATAAAATTTATTATAACATTTTATGTTTTTTTTTTTTTAAATTTTCACCACATTTGATTAATGTTCTTTTATAATATAAAATGCAAACAAAAAATTCTATAAACAAATATTTTATAAATTTGCTTCATTATAAAAAAATTACGCAACAAAAAAGACTGATAAAGATATAAACAAAATTATAATCATTGCACAATGTAAATTTCCTTAATTTCCCAAATTGTGATAACTTTATTGAAACTTATGTCCTGGTTCATTCGATGTACACTTTTACAAAGTACAAACAGTTTATTGTGCTGTAACAAAACGAATGGCGAATATCATTATGATGCTGACGTTTCAGGCACTGTGTCTCCTCTCCTTCGTGATCATCCCTGTTTTTAGTGCTGGTGAGAATAATATTAATGTTTTTTATTGATAATAATGACAATTAAAGGCTTAGTGTAAAATTGTTAAGCAAAAAGTTGCGCGTGTTATAGGCAGAAAAATCAAAGGGAGTGGTTCCTAATCGTTCAAGGAGGTTTATGGAATAATGGACAACCTGCATGATCAAAAAATGTTCTCATATTTGGATATCAGGACCTAAAGTTGTGTAACACCAATATTTTTCATTTTTTTTTTACCATGCTACATTGCTGCAGCTAGCTGTGACGTCATAGCTAGTCATGTAACGGTCATGCAACGCCTTTCTCTAGGCTTGCAGGTTTAATATTTACAGCAATTACAGCATGATTTTAAATTTTAATAAATCCTTTGTTGAAATAGATGCGATAAAAAAATCATGCAGATTGTCCATTGGAGGGAGGAGAAATATATTCTTCGATTTCCAAGCACTAAATTGGCACTTCCACAATCCTTAATCTTTTTTTATACTCTTCCAATAATTAACATACATTAAGTTTTTTACGTTTCTCCACAGATTTACGCATACCTCCACACGGAGCTGACGTATTGTATTGGAAAGACAGTCCAGCACCTAAAGGTAAATGACAAATTGATCGGTGGAGTGATTTTTATTTTGAATTGATATTATCAATTTATAATATAAATCCTACAGGCTCCGGTTCGAAGCTATGCAACGAGCCATCTCGACATCTCGGGATGTTCCACGGATGTTCGGCAGTTGGAGGTTTTCCTGCAAGAAAATCGACCTGTAGTTGTGTCGGATGTAATAGAAAAATAAAATTTAAATGTAACTCTGATGATGGAATCTGGTATCTTGATGAAGGTTTTACCTGCACAAATAAAAATTGTGAGTATTAATGTATCATAGATTATAGGTAGATACAAAATGTTTCATCTTTGAACAAATATTGTTATTTGCTTTTTGACAAAGATTTTAGGATTAGCATCAAACTTGGCCTGCTTCAGTTATTGTAATGTTTAATAAAACGGTCTGACATAATATATTATACTATACTAGTAAAAAAAAAAAATAAAACTATATAAAACAAATTTTGGCTAAATTTATAGTCGATATATTTTTTCAATGACTTTCAGTAGTTTCTGAAAATGTTCTGCGTTTTAACACCTGAATTTTGTAAGTATATGCTTAAAATATAGAAAGCACTAAAAAATAAATATATTTACTCTAGCAAAATTAATGTATACCTTGAAAAAAATAGGTGCAACGATTGTTTCCGGTTCTCGTTAGATCACCGAAGTCAAGCTACATGGAGCATAGTTATAGTACTTGGATGAGTAACCGTTTCAATTAAAAATTACGTTGTTCCCTCTCTGGTGTAAATTCATCTCAGTTTCCACCCAGTGCAGTGGTGTACTTGTGTGTAGTTCCCCAGACTTTTGATAACACTTTGGTCCATTGATAAAAAGGAGAAGTGTCTGTCAGATCCTGACTGAGGTTTTCCACGGTTCCCTCAGTCTCTCGAATAACAGGCCAAGACCATCATCCTTTCTCCCTTAATAACCCTTACCATTATATATTAACTAGCTTTGAGCTCCAAGCTCATAACTCAAAACAAACAAAATGTCATTTGTCCCCCCATGCGTTTCGGCAAAACTGTATCATTCACCTGAAATATTTACCTTATTAATTATAAATTTCTTGTACAGCACATTATGTCAATTTTTCAAATGTAATTAACAACGCTAAAGGTCTATAAAGGTCTATTTTGCCCCATGATTATCATGTCTATATTATATATAACAATAAAATTTTATTATGTTATGCAGTGTATTTATGCAAGTGTGTTTATTTTACAGCAGGGTGTGTGGTGTGCCCTAATTACCACCCTCAAAATCTTGTCTGTAAAGATGACATAGTTATTGCAGGAAAGAAAGGAGAAATTAGGAATTGTACTTGTATCCACACTGGTCTTGAAGAGAATTTGACTTGTGTCACTGGCGGTCGCTGGGACTACACTTGTAAAGGTGGGTTACTAAAGTGGAATATAAAGTTATTAATAATTCTTTAAAATTTACCTTTTTAAAAAAAGTGTCATTTTTTAATGACGCTACAGCATAACCTTTAATAAATTTTTTAAATTAAAAAATTAAATTATGTTGTCTATCCATGCATGGATAGAATTCTTCCAAGCGATGAGTCAAACGCCTTTTTCTGCAGTTTACTATGGTTTAATTGACAAATAGCAGTGGCCCGTTCATCTTCAGGAGATATGATATTTTAGCCCGCTAGGTACAGTAATTGTGATCTACAGGTACGTACGATATATCATGAGTTGCATGGCATTGATCACCATTTGAGCAATTGATCTGATCAACAAAGGGACCACTCATCTGTCCAGCTGAAACGTTGTATCTTCCGTGGATGGTTCAATCATTTTGCAATGAACTGTACAGTAAATACGAGATTGACATTTTCCATCAATCTTCGCAAGAAATTGCAAGGATAAATAAATAAATAAATAAATAAATAAATAAATAAATAAATAAATAAATAAATAAATAAATAAATAAATAAATAAATAAATAAATAAATAAATAAATAAATAAATAAATAAATAAAATCGTCTTTATTGAGGGCGGGATTTAAGGTGAAAACAGCCGCTACGCTTAGCACCGCCGATTTGGTGCTAAGAAAGTCAGTTGAAACACTCGCTTCGGAAATTATTCAAATTATCGATCGTCTTTTTGATAAGACAGCTGTTTACTTTCAATCAGCTGTGTGTTGCTAAAAGCTGTCAGTTACAACATTAAAGTTCACAGTTTTTTTCATTTTTCAGCAGAGTTTTAATTATATATAATTTAAAAATATATAATATAGAAAAAGAACATGCCTGTAATTATACAAGATGAGTTGGCTGCAGCTGCAGTGCTCATGCACTGTATAGCAGTATTAGGTGTTGCTTCTTTATTAAGACGTCGGAGAGCACCTGCAAGACCCAGGCGTATTGCTGTTCATCCGATTAATCGAAGACGTGATGTTGCAGGTAAATTAAACATACTTGAAAACCTGATTAATTTCCTGAACTTTAAGAATACATCAGTATAGTTCAATTAATTTCCTAACGTGTGGTTTTTGCAAATTCCAGGCCACTACAACAACCTTTTTGTTGAACTCAGAATGGCTCCAGATCGTTTTTTCAACTACACACGAATGTCTTTGAGGCAATTTGACCTCTTACATGATCTTGTAAGGGAGGACCTGACTTTGGACGACCGTTACAACAAACCACTCCCTAGTGAACTACGACTCGTCGTAACTCTTCGGTTAGTAATTTACTGTCTCTTTTTCTTTTACAATTTAATGGTGTTGTGCTTATGTGGAACTATCATTTCTAGATATCTTGCAACAGGGGACAGCTTTATATCCATGGCAACAGCATACAGGATAGGTGTCAGCACCTGCAGGGAATTGGTCTATGAGACATGCTCTGTTTTGTGGCAACGTCTCCAACCAGTGTATTTGAAGCCACCAACCCGTGAAGACTTTGAGCGAATTGCTCATGAGTTCTTATTCAAGTGGAATCTACCCAATTGCCTTGGCGCAGTGGATGGGAAGCACGTTGTCATCAAGGCACCAGCTCGCTCTGCAAGTGAATATTTTTGCTACAAGAAGCACTTCAGTGTTGTCTTGATGGCAGTAGCTGATGCCAAATACTGTTTCACCTATGTTGACATAGGTCATGTAGGGTCAGTGAGTGATGGGGGGGTACTGCGCAACTGTACATTTGGACAATGCCTCTATAGCAATTCCCTAGATGTCCCCCCTCCCAGACCTCTGCCTGGTACCATTGATGCTGCTTCTCATCTTACTCCAACCCCAGGCACGACCCATCCAGATCCGAGACCAGAGACGTACTATTTCGTGGGCGATGAAGCATTCCCTCTACGAATGAATCTTATGAGGCCATTCCCAAAAGATCAGTTGTTAGGGCGTACACCAAAGTCGTTGAAGAACAAGATCTTTAATTACAGATTGAGTCGAGCTCGAAGGGTCGTGGAAAATACCTTTGGGATAATGGCTGCTAAATGGCGGGTGTTTCATACATTGATCGAATGTAATCATGATCATGCAAATTCTCTTGTACAAGGCTGTGTAGTCCTGCATAACTTTATTATTAAAACTAAAATAGTCAATGGAAATGACAGGTTAGGCCATGTAGGGGATCACCCCGTTGGTGGGAACATCATCGCAGGAAATTGGCGAGAGGAAGCCGAGGGCACAAGACTGGTACGTGTACCCATTAGATCCAACAGAAATCCTGACCAATGCCCAAGAAATTATAGGGACAGACTCGCTGATTACCTGTCAAGCATTGGCAGTGTCCCGTGGCAGGAAGAGTATGTTACGAGAGGTATGTTCTAATCTGTGTTTATAAACAATACAAACCTGTACGGTACTTTTGTTTCTTGTATTGTAAAAAAAAAAAAAAAAAAATCTTAATTAAATTTACCATTGGCTGAAAGTGTATGTTATAAATCCTATGTGTGCATATAAAAGTTAATGGGTTACATTTTCATTCTATAAGACAATCTTGAAATTATTTTGTCAATAAATATGTATTGAATATGATATGTAACATAATTATGTATAGCATTCTACATTTAATTCCCTAAGAAATATTTTTTATTCTTTGACGTTCATAAATATTAAGTTTTGTTTTCACAAATTAAGTCATGTATTGTATAAAAAAAAATGGTCTTAAATTTACCATTGGCTGAAAGTGTATGTTATAAATCCTATGTGTGCATATAAAAGTTAATGGGTTACATTTTCATTCTATAAGACAATCTTGAAATTATTTTGTCAATAAATATGTATTGAATATGATATGTAACATAATTATGTATAGCATTCTACATTTAATTCCCTAAGAAATATTTTTTATTCTTTGACGTTCATAAATATTAAGTTTTGTTTTCACAAATTAAGTCATGTATTGTATAAAAAAAAATGGTCTTAAATTTACCATTGGCTGAAAGTGTATGTTATAAATCCTATGTGTGCATATAAAAGTTAATGGGTTACATTTTCATTCTATAAGACAATCTTGAAATTATTTTGTCAATAAATATGTATTGAATATGATATGTAACATAATTATGTATAGCATTCTACATTTAATTCCCTAAGAAATATTTTTTATTCTTTGACGTTCATAAATATTAAGTTTTGTTTTCACAAATTAAGTCATGTATTGTATAAAAAAAAATGGTCTTAAATTTACCATTGGCTGAAAGTGTATGTTATAAATCCTATGTGTGCATATAAAAGTTAATGGGTTACATTTTCATTCTATAAGACAATCTTGAAATTATTTTGTCAATAAATATGTATTGAATATGATATGTAACATAATTATGTATAGCATTCTACATTTAATTCCCTAAGAAATATTTTTTATTCTTTGACGTTCATAAATATTAAGTTTTGTTTTCACAAATTAAGTCATGTATTGTAAAAAATAAAAAAAACTGTTCTTAAATTTACCATTGGCTGAAAGTGTATGTTATATATTCTATGTGTGTGAGATTCTATAAGACAATCTTGAAATTATATATTTTGTCAATAAAATATGTATTAAATATTATATGTAACATAATTATGTATATCATTCTGCAATTTTTTTATTGCATAAATGGATAGAGCGTGCAAAGTTATGTAACCCTAATTTTTTCAGATTTTTTAGAGACCGGGAACTATTTTTAACAAAATTTGAAAGTTCTTCTTGTGACGTCTTTTTGTGCTCCTTAAGAAAAAGATAGGACTTGCCGCTTCGTGACGTCACAAAAAGGACTTTGTATAATTTTTTAAAAATACTTCCAGGGCTGTGAAAATCTGAAAAAAAAAAAAAATCAGGGTAGCATATAATATGTACAAAATGTATAGATGTAAGACTCGATATTATAATATGTCTTTCACTTAAATTCTTCTTGTATTATATTATTATTTCATATTAATGTAATTTTTTTTTAAGTACAAATAAATTAAAACCAGTGATACAATTAATTTTGTTATTTTATTTTGTATATGATTATGCACATTTTAACCACATGACCATTTTTATTTCAGCATATATTCTACATAATCAAAAAACATGAACAATGAAAATATAACTAATAATACGTACATGCTCTTTTTTTTTTTAAGGGTAAGGTAACGCCACCAATGTTAAAAAAAGTCCCTCACCCAAAAATTCTGAAAAAAATTTAAAATGTTCTCCTCTACACCCCCTATCAGTAGTTAAAATATCAGGTATACAAATACGATCTAGTTTTTGAATTATGAATTAGTCAACTTTAAAAATTCATAACTCAAAAACTAGATCGTATTTGTATACCTGATATTTTACCTAATGATAGGGGGTGTAGAGGAGAACATTTTAAATTTTTTTCAGAATTTTTGGGTGAGGGATTTTTTTTAACATTGGTGGCGTTACCTTACCCTTAATCAAGTTTTACATTAATCACATTTCTTAAAGACATCTTAGGGAAATATTAGACACACAAAACTTTATTATCATAATTATGCTATAAAAAAGTGTGTGTCTTACTTTGTTTAATTAAGTCATTAAAATACAAGTAATTAACAGAAAATTACAGATATTTAAAAATAACAAAGGAATACGGAATACCATTTTTTATTTGAGAATGACTATTAATTATACTTTTTATGAGATAATAATTAATATTTTATGGGTGATGGGTCAAACATCAGTTCAATCAGCTTACTTGTCTTATAATACATTGCCTTTGCAGATAGCAGCAGGCACACTTTACAAATTAACACTTTAACGATGAAGTGAAAACAACATTGCAGATTGTCGGACACTGTTTCCTGACTTATCGGCTAAAACAAAACAGTTCTGTTACACTATATAGGCTGAAAGTCACAATTAATGTTAATCCAGAATTATTTATAATGAAGTGTAATTGTAGGAAAGAAAAATAAATTTGGATAACAATTAATTACATTTCATTGGAAAGAAATACAGTCGACTAATACAGTGACATTTTTGTGGCTAAAAATCAGGTTATCAGGTATATTATAGCACATGGGGGTAAAGGAAATTTTAGTTTTAAAAACAATTGAGAAATACCCAACTTAAAGTTACATTTCTTAAGGGTAAGGTTTAAGGTAACACGGATCAGCTGACCCAATGGTAAAAAAAAAATCCCACACATGAAAATTATTTAAAATGTTCTCCTCTACATCTCCTAGCTATCAGTGGTTAAAATATCAGGTATCAGGTTGATTCAAGCTAGTTTTTGAGTTATTATTTTTTTTTAAAGTTAAATACTTTAAAATGGAAAACTCAAAATTCAAAGTTATAATAAATTAGTAAACATTAAAAATTCATAACTCAAAAACTAGCTAGAATTTGTATACTTGATATTTTAGCCACGTTACTGATAGGGGATGTAGAGGAAACCATTTTATTTCTTTATTTTTTTTTTTTTTAAATTTACATGTGTGGGATTTTTTTTTTTTAGCATTGGGTCAGCTGATCCGTGTTACCTTACACTTAAATAAAATTTTTCAAGTTTAAAAAATTTTCAATTAAAATATGTCACTTTTAACTTAGTCTCATTTAACTCTCCCCCCCCCCCTCTTTCTAAAGAACAATTTTTGACATCCTAAGGTTCATTGTTAGAAAACTGAATGAATTCTTTTTGCTCCAAAATATAGTTGGTGATATATTTGACAATCCTCAGCCTGTTACTCTCATCGAGAGGTCTAATTTCATCAGCGACGAATCTGCCAAAGTTAGTCGCTGGGTCATTAACACTCTCAGTAGCTCTAGGATTTATCAACGCTTGTGAAAGTGTTTTTGCATTTTGGACTAACGAGATCATGTTGTTGTCATTGCGAGAGGAGTCATCACATTCAGAGGGGAGCAGCCTGCGGCGTTTTGACGGAGGATTCTGTGGTGAAAAGAAGGACTGTGATGTTGAAGGACGGGCTGGCTCTGTCGTTTTTGCTTTTATGGATGTTATTTTTTTAGGGGCTATATTTCCTTTCCAATTGTTCTGCATGTTGATACAGCCATTATTAGAATTTTGAATATGTTGGTTCTGTACTGAAACAGTTTGTAGAGAGGTCTCACCACAACTATACACATCAGGTACTGCAGGTTCACTTTCTGTCAACATACTAATATCCCTGATTTGCTGCACGTTACTCGAAGAAGATTGTATTGTTTGCTGCTGCTGCTCATGACTCGAGTCGTAAAGACTTGAGGAAATTTGCTGAACCGTGTTGGACAATGAGGTTGAAGGCAATGCGTGTTCAATGTGTACCTGAGCTTGTTTTATGAGCTTGGGGTTGTTGCAGTTTTGGGGACGATTTTCTTGAGAGCTTGGAGCAAAGGTGCTGATAGTTGGGTAAGCAGAAGTTTGCTGGGTCTTAGGAACAATCACAAACTGTTTAGGTCCAGTTGCAGTCTGCAAAATACAAACACTATTAATGTATATACCAACAATATAATTTTTGGCTAATTTTTGGGTGATGCATTGAATTAATTTATTAATATCACTTTTGTTATATTATTATTTTGAATCTGTTAAAAATTTATACTAAAATTAGCCTAATTATAAATATAGTACTACGGTAGTGATATTTAATAAAGTTGCATGAAGAAAGGGGGGGGGGGTCATTAAATGCACATGAATTTAATTTTTTTTTTTGCACTATTTTTTCTATAATTAATTAAAATTCTTGTCACTCTCTCTATTGACGACATTTCTCTAAACGGCCGGGTACGTAGGTTACATTATAATTAAATTTAAAGTTGACGAGACTGAATTAATGTAAGAAGCTAAATACATTGCAATTAAAAAAAAAAAAAAAAGGGCAATCAATGAATAACAGGACACAACATGTTACCATCACTGTCAAGATCTTCTTCTCGGTAAGATTCAAGATTGCTTTCTGTGGTGGCGGGTTTGTTGCTGGTGCTGATGGTGTCGTCAACTGTATTTGAGGAGGCCTGACCTGATCTGCAATCTGTTGTTGAGCTCTAAAACTCTGTGTCTGCTGAGGATGTAGCTTCCTGATAAACAAAAAGTGATATATATTATATTTTTAAATACATTATCATATGAAACTGGAAAACACTTATTTATAAAGTTCTAAACGAACTAAGGGTACCATAATACTGTATGCAGCATACATTTTAAAATCTTTATTATCTTATCTTAAGGTGCTTTCACATATTCGAAAATCGTTCAGGAGTTCCGTAGCTATGCCGTAGGCTTTCACATATTCTCGTTCATCTGCGGCAGCTGCGGCGGAAAATCTTGTGATTGCCGTAGCAAAATCAAACTCATCTTGATTTTGCTACGGAGTTCCGTAGATCGATCGTGATCGAGGTGCTACGGTGCAGCTACGGTGCGCCGCAGCAGAATCAACACATTTGCTACGGAGTAGCTACGGTGTGTTTCCGTAGCAATTTTCGAATATGTGAAAGCACCTTTACATAGAATTCAATTTTTTTTATTTAGTATTAAAATACAGTACATTTACTTCATTCTTTTCACACTATAATGCATACAGCATGAATCACTAAACGTAATTTTTACATTTCTAAAATACATAACTGTGCATTTTCAAAGTTGTATTTTGCAGAAGAACAGACAAGGTAGGGCGTTCTGTATGCATATATAATCATTACCAAGTTATGAAATTGATTGCAAAACTTAAAAACAGCCATTAAGTTACTCACGGCATATTGTATGCTTGGGATTTTTTGGCGGCTGGAGCTGGCAAGTTACTAACAGTGCGTAACTTTCTATTTCTTGAGCGGATCTGTGGCAGGAGAAACTGCATCAGCTTGAAATATGGCCAAGTTGAGTCAGAGTAAGCACAGGCACCACTCAGACCAAGAAGTTTCAAGCGATTTCTCTCGCGATTAAAGGCTTGCTTCAAATTATAAAAGACCCGCTGCACATTATCCACTGTACAAAAATGAAGAAAAAATTATTGTAATTCTCCACGTTCGCACAAGGTAATAAATATGTACAGTTTAAAGAAGGCATTTTTCTGTTTGAGTGTTTGTACCAATAATTTATCTACCACAAAATACTGTATGCATATATGCGCATCTTATTATACATTAACATGCATACAACCCTGCTTGCGGCTATTGTGAGTATTCCACCACGGTGGCTCGATCGCTAGCTTGCTTGTGCCTGACTCTTTCAGCCCCTCCCTGAATTTACCGACACTCTGAACCTCCACCAGCTCAGAGGCCAGCAAATTCCACTCCCTCTCCATCACCATTCCTCTCAAGAAGGAATACTTGCCCATATCATTTTTGCTGCCCTCATACTCCAACTGTATTTGAGGATGAGGCCTGACGTGATCTTGAGAAGGACGGTGGGGGAGTGGATGAATTTGCTGGACTCTGGGCAGGTGGAGGTTCAGATGAGTGTTAGTAGGTTCAGGGAGCTAGGGGCTGAAAGAGTCAGGCACAAGCAAGCGAGCCACCGTGGTGGAATACCCACAACAGCCGCAAGCAGGGGTGTATGCATGTACATATGTAATGTGAACACACTGCTTATCTTTATCAGTATAACATATGCATACAAAAGGTGGATGAGCTACAGGCAGTTTTAAGATAACTTTAGATTGTATCATGCATATATATATATATATATATATATATATATATATATATATATATATATGCATACAATTAGCTCAGGCACATATGAATTAATACATATAGAAATGTTTATATTACCTGTAGAGTTTAATTCGATACTAATGGATTCCCATAATTGGTTTTTTAATGGAGTATTTGGGTAATCTTTGTTGGTCAATAAATATAGACATGGATGGCTTTCAACTGCAATCAACAGCTTCTCCTTAAACAACGCATCCTCTTCTTTGCTTGAAGTAGAAACAGTCTGTTTGCTTTTGGTTAATTTACTATAAGACATGAATTATTTTTAACACGATAAAAAAGGTTTCTTTCATTAAATTTTGATGAAAATTCATCAAATTTGTCACTTGCCGATAAATTTTGCCTGCTCACTTCTGAAATTTTAAAATTCCGCGGATCAACAATTGACGAGCGCAATTATTTGTGCGCTTAGCACCGCTCTAAGCTTAGCACCGAGTTTGGCCTCTCCAAACTTCCGACCAATCAGAACGCGTAGAGTGGGCGGCTGTTTTCACCTTTAGGCCATTAGGCCCACTCTTCCATCCAACCCAATGAAAATACAATGAAAAGATTTTTAATTATTTTTAGTAAAAACACATAAATATACTGTTGTAATACCCTACATAGTACTGTACATACTATATGTAACATACATTTAAATACAAAAACTATATATATAATATAGTTATAATATAAATAATATCATAGAAAATTATATTAAAACACTGCAGGATAACAATTTGTCATGTTAAAATTATTCTAATAATGACTCCTACATAAATGACTCTCACAATCAGATATATATTTTTCAATTTATTATTGTTATATAATATATATATATATATAATATATCTCCAGCATGCCAAATTTGAAAGTACAGGCTCCATGTAAATATGTAAATATGTAAATGTATGTAAATAACTCAAATTCATGTTTAATTATATAATATAAATATAATGCATTATATGTTACCAAGAATTTAGTTAATAGTTACATAATAATTTTTGTACGTGTGTATTTTAACTAAGAATTTGTATGAACTATTGTATTCTTTATAATCGGATTACCTAACCTGTAGTCTGTTTTTTGAATAAATATAATAAATAAATAGATGAATCATAAATACTTGTCATCTACTTCCTCGCAATACTGACACTGGTCATCGCTTGGAAGAATTTTATCAACTGACGGTAAAAATTAATTTAAATTGGTCTTCCTTCCTAATATTATTTATTTTCGACTTTATTTTTTGTTTAAACAGAACAATGTAAACAAATAAACGAACCAACTGATTTGAAGTGTCCTGGTGGTCAGATCAGAACAGGATATGTTGGAGACATGAGGTCTTGTCGTTGCAGACAAACATGTTTGGACGTGACTTTGAAGTGTGAAAGTAACAATACATGGAAATACAACTGTCCGAGTGAGTAATTTATATATTATCAAATAATAGTAATTAATTCAATGCACTGCGCCATATTCCCATCCTTACATGCCTGTTTTGCTAGAGCTATAGAGTTTAATAAAGCTAATACATGCATATTTGTAATAGGGAAGTATAATAGAAAAAAATTAATTTCATAAATAAATAACCACAGATATAGATCTCATTAAACTGATGATAAAATTATTGATTTTCAGTCTTCTACAATGATTAGAGTAAAATAAATTTAATTATTATTTC
This sequence comes from Siphlonurus alternatus, assembly GCA_949825025.1. NCBI lineage: Eukaryota > Metazoa > Arthropoda > Insecta > Ephemeroptera > Siphlonuridae > Siphlonurus > Siphlonurus alternatus. The sequence goes on along the minus strand of OX463783.1, from coordinate 20,696,060 downwards.
AGAAAATGTATCAAATTACGTCGATGTCAATCTGCAAGTCACAGATTTTGTAAACAACAAACAATATCACTTCAAATGTCTCCCAGGGTACAAGTTGATTGGACCTTCCACTTTGACTTGCTGGAATGGAACCCGCAGTGCCGACTTTCCAACCTGTGGTATGTGAATGAAATTAATGTCCAGGGGTAATAATAGACTTGGACAAAATAGTTTCAGACAATTAAACAAAATATGGATAAATCCGGTATTACACGATATAATTTTGCATACAACTTTTCCTTGCAAGAAAATTTCATTTCAATACAAACAAATGGAGTTGAAGTTTCCTTGTATGGAAAAATTGTATACAATAATTAGAAAAATTGTATCGTGTAATAGCGGCTTAACTATAACAGATTTACAACGAATACAATGAATTGGTATATATATTATAGACACTGCACACTAAAAAAAAAGAAGACAAAATATAGCATTAAAATATAGTAAATTTAATATGGAAAGTAAAAATATCTGGGGGAAGGAGACTTTGCAAATATACTTTTGTGAATTGTTATATTGCATGTCACCTTTTTGCTTCAGCTATTTATAAATACATTTTGAAACTTTTTCTTATGCACAGGATTATATATTATGCATGTATATTATACAGTACTTGTATGTTGTTATAGAATTATCTGCCAAGAATTCTTGGTTATATAAAATTTAATGAATTACTCTCGAACAAAACATGCTTATACATTTATACAATCATATAACGTTTTTTCTTACACTTGATGTTTATATTTTTTGTACATGTGATTTTGTTTTATTTACAAAATGCAAATTCAAAATTCTTTATTCAATCCATTTCTCCTACAATCAATATAAAAAAAAATGACAAAAGTGACAAGACACAATTTTAGGTTCTTTATCAATGTAGGCAATAAAATAAAAAAAAAATCCAGTATCACAATATATAAGAGTTTAAATTTAATTATTGCTTGGTGTATACGTCCACTCATTTTGACTAAAACATCTTTGTATAATTTTAGATCCTGAAAACTACTGTACCTACATTTACAGGTAAAATATTAATAGATTTGACTTAAATTATAAACAATATTCGAGTAGATTTTAACGTTGGAACAAGTAAAATCTTAAGTATTATACAAGTGAAGTAATTTACTTTTGTTTCAGTTTCCTCCATGATGACACAGGCACCGACTACGACGAGTTGTTTAATGAAAATGTAGGAAAATGAGACTAGAATGAAGAGAAGTGAACGATCGACGGATTGGACTATCTCAATGCTTTCAAATATATTATATCCAATGACAACTTACATGATTTATTCATTGCAGAACTGAATAGAGGGTTTTAAATTATAACATTAATTGTATTTATTATGAGCTTAAACACATCAATATTTCATCTTTCATTTCAAAATTTGTATTAATTTTAAATAATAAAAGAAATCCTGCCAGTTATAACCATAATTTTATTCATCCTATTTAGAACATTAGTAACATTATTTTTAAATAATACTTTACAAAGAAGATTTTATAATTAGCACTATTATAACTATTGTAGTACAATCTGTTGACTTTGTAGCGACTTTTATTAATTATTATTCAATAAAGGCCTCCTGGACCCCCTCTGTAGTTGTATCTATTTTCTTTGGTTTGTTAACTATTATAATATATATGTTATTTCGATCACTAATTTGTTTATTTCCTTATTTTTGCATGTTTACAGGGATTCACTACACAACCTTCGGGTTGTGAATTGTTCTTATTGGACTGTTTGTGAGTTTCCTGCCTCTGACTTGTTGTTTATGTACTGTACACATGAGGGCCATAATAAAATAAAAAAATTAAATTAATATGTTATTAGTAAGTAAAAAAAATAAATAAAAACATGGCATGTGGATATTTGTGATATTTATATCGATTGTGTTTTACGAATAGTGTGACGAAAGATAAATATTGAACGAGTTATTCCAAACAGAACTTAGCATATATGTAGCCTAATAATAATAATGTAGCCTAGAAATGTTGACTTAAGTCAAATAGTGAAAATTTTGATAATAATAATTTATTATTGAAATTTGTTATAAAATTTTAATACTAGTTAATAGGCTAAATGTAATGTATGATGTAATATGAAAATTGTGTATTCCCCCTATAATATATTATACGAAAGTCACGTCCTCAGTGTATTTACGACTTACAAATTGTTTATTTCAATTTTGACTGATATTGAACTTATTTAAAAAAAAATAAAACAACAACACACACAAAATTCGTTTTTTTTTTTTTTTTTTTTTTTTTTTAATAATATAAATTTTCTTTATTATAAGAAACTGACGCAACAAAAAAGGCTGAAACCGATATAAACAAAATTATAATCATTGCGCAATGTAAACTTCCTCAAAGTGTGATAACTTTATCGAAACTTATGTCCTGGTTCATTTGATGTACACTTTGATAAAATACAAACAGTTTTTTCTGCAGAAAAAAGCGCAGTGTGAAAATGGTGCTGACGTTTCAGACGCTGTGTTTTCTCTACTTTGTGATCACTTGCCACCTTGTTCATGCAGGTAAGAATAGAAATCTACAAATGCCAATCTACTTTAAGAAAAGTAGTTCTGTACGTAGCCAAAAAAATTATAAGGGAGTGGTTCTTATATTCCTTCGAGAAACTTTATATGGCATATTTTAAGGGAGGGTTTAAATATTGCATTTCTGGGCATTTCAACAACCTTCATTATATTCTGTAATCTGAATGATCCAAATGTTAAATAAATAGATACATTATTTCCTTTATCTACAGATTTACGCATACCTCTATATGCAGCTGATGTTTTTTATTGGCAAAGCAGTCCAACACCTACAGGTAACTGAGAGTTTTTTTAGTATTTATTTTTTTATTGCAGAATTGATAGTGCAAAGTTATGCCTCTTCGATTTTTTTTTTCAGATTTTTTAGAGCTTGGAAACCGTTTTTAAACAAATATTGAATGTTTATTTTTAATGACCACAACCCTTTTTGAGGCGGCAAAGTCCTATTCTTTTATTATAAGAAGTGCCGGCTAGTGATGTCATAAAATGGACTCTCCACATTTTTAGAAATATATTTCCTACGGACTCTATATAATCTGAAAAAAATCATATAGTCTCATAGTTTTACACCCCGTATCCATTTATGCATAGCAAATTTTGAGGATGGTAGTCCATTATATAATAATATATACATTCAATAATCAAGTATTAAATCATTTATAATTATTTATACAAAGCTAATTTATTTAGAGATCATAAACATCTTAAATTCGTATTTGAGAAACAGCATACTATACGCACATGATTGTGTAATACTGTAATAAAAACAATCATAATAAAGGTGTGTTCGTAAGCCCATCAGCTCGGTGTACAACTTGCCCCCACTTTCTTACTCAAGTTCAGATGATGGGGTAGGGATCGAGTGCAGTGCAAATGACCTCACAATTTTTGTTCGTAAACTTGCTCTGAGTACATCGAGCAGGGTTTATGAACAGACCTTATATGTTTCAATGTTACAGTTAAAGTAGAGTTCCTATCAGCTGATGTCAAAAAATGAAAACTGAGTTAGCATTTTTTTAAAATAGTTCCAGTGCTCCTACATATGGAACAAATCCAAAAAATTCCATCTCACATATTTTCTCCAGAAAAAAAAAACAAAGTCAGAGTGAACGCGTCGCTTAACATGGGGCCTTACCTAAAAAAGACCCTCGAATATCTAAAAAAAAATACACCGTTAGGTGGTATGAAAAAAATATAGCCATGTTCTATGACCCGAGCTTTAACAAAAAAACGAATAAAAAAAATTCGCTCGAATCCATTTTTCCGTAAAAAAATAAAGAAAATTTCCCATGTTAATTCCCATAAGAGTTTTTCTTGATTTTATGACGAGAAAACGGATTCGAGAACGTATGTTTTTTAAACAAATGTATTTTTTCGAGATATTCGAGGTTGCTTTTTCAGGTAAGGCCCCATGTTAAATGACGCGTTCTCTCTGACTTTGGATTTTTTTTTCTGGAGAACCTATGTGAGATGGAATCTTTTGGATTTCGGTTCCGTATGTAGGAGAACTGGAACTATTTTTAAAAAATACTAAGCCGCGTTCACAATTGGCGTCAAATTTTTCTAGACGCAGCGTCAAAAGCCTCTGATTGGTCAAAAAACTGACGCGCGAATGCGCGTGATTTTTAGAAGCTTGGAATTGCAAGCTTCAGACGCTTCTAAACTCGTTTTTTTGCTGTCTTTTTTGTAGTAGACACTTTACTTTAAATTTAAAAAAAATACACTTTAAATCCGTGATTTAATTTTAACTATAGAAATTATATATTTTGAAATTTTAAGTATTGAATGATATTCTCAGTTTATAAATTAAATTCTCCATTATAGGCTCCGGTTCGAAGCTTTGCAATGAGCCATCTCGACATTCAGGATTGTTTCAAAACTGCTTGGCAGAAGGAGGAAGATTTCCCGCCAAAAAAGCAACCTGTAATTGTATCAGTTGTTCTCATAAAACAGAGTTTATTTGTAACTCTAATGAGGGAATCTGGTATAGCTATAAAAAATTTACCTGCTCAACTTGGAACTGTAAGTATTTAATTAATTTTGATAAAAAAATTACATTAAGGATATGAGTCTCACTGTCAGTTCCAGTCAGTTGATTGCATGATATCTTGGAAACGGCGCCCTTAGACTTGCAACTTTAAACTTGCCATCAAAATGTGGCATACAAATTTTGAAGTTAGTCTTTTTAACCAGTTTTGTGAAAATTTAGTTTAAAAGTTTAACATATATGGAGCCTTATGAACGGAAACAGGTAATGGAGTTGTTGAGAGAAAATCGTCCTTTTGTATAATAGAGGCGTTACCACCAGGCTCGGACTGCATGGCCATAAGGCTGGGTCAGGAATCCCTGACTGGACTCTCCACTTTTTAACACAGAAGGTGTACAAAAAGTGGCCTCAGACCTCCTTCCAAGTGGCCCCTGCTACTTATAATGCCTATATAACCCTGACTGGCCCCTAGCTTCCCAGTCCGAGCCTTATTACCACGAAGTCTTTGTGAGCATAGTGAACCAAAACTGTTTTGATTTAGGTAGAATTTTTTTACCTCACCCTTGGAAATCTGTATATTAAAGTTGTAGCTCTAGTAAGTGAGGCAGGAGTAAAATTCGTACTGTCCAGAGGTGGACGTAATAGAGTCAACGTGATTTTAATTATAAATATATTAATCTATTTTACAGCAGGGTGTGCAATGTGCCCTACCTGGTACGATCATCAAGATTTGATATGCGAGGATTGCAAATTCGTGGCAGGAAGGAATGGAGAAACCAGGACATGTATTTGTAAGCACACCGATCTGAGTGTAACTCTGACTTGTAATGATGGTCACTGGAAACACATTTGTAAAGGTGGGTTACTGAAATAAAATACACACGTCACGTTATATTCATATATGATATATCAAATATATACCTTTATTGGAAAAGGGATCCATTTTTTTTGTTTATTAATAAAAAAAATATATATATTAATTATGATATTATACATACATATATATATATATATATATATATATATACATAACACCTGATTTATTTTATGATTTTCCTACATCCATATTGAAATTAGCATTATATACAAGTTAGTTTAAAAATCCTCTGTTTTCAGCTCCCATTAGTACTACAACACGTACAATGCTAATTCCAACTACAAAAACGAAGCCTACAACGACAACAGACTTAATAAAATCAAGTGTAACTGAAAAAACTCAGCAAGATGAACCAGACGCTGAAACTTCTCTCGAAACTATTTTACTTATCAGTCTTATTACAATGTCGTGTCTATTTCTCGTTAGTTTCATAACTTCCATCGTCTTTATTACTCTGTGGCGCAAAAAGAAGAAATGTTCTTGTAATGAAAGTTTCGAGCTGCACAGACGTCAAGTCGCTCCTCCATCTACTAACCCGTATTTACCTGGTTTTTCTACTGCCCCACCTAAACGTGCTCCATACCCGTCTCCTCCTGCCTCCCACAACCCGGGTACTAGCAAGACCAAAGCTCCATACCAACCCCCTCCTTACCCGGGTACTAGCACGTCCAAAGCTCCTCCCTACAACCCTCCTAGACAAGCTGATTCTTACGTACCACCATTGCCAAGACGTAGAAATAATTTGACTCAAGATGATGATTTGTATGATAATATGTATGATGATGTGGGAGTAGATTATACGATATGAACATGTTTCTCCTTTTGTAAAGACTTAGTCAAAAATAGTGAAGGCGTGGAGTATCGACCTAAATTTTTTTTATTGCAGAAATGGATAGAGGGTGCAAATTTTTGCTATACCCTGATTTTTTTCAGATTTTTTACAGCCCTGGAAGTATTTTTAAAAAATTATTGAAAGTCCTTTTTGTGACGTCACGCGGCGGCAAGTCCTATCCTTTTCTTAAGGAGCAGCGCCTCGTGACGTCATCAAAAGAAATTTCAATAATTTTTTAAAAATACTTCCAGGGCTATAAAAAATCTGAAAAAATCAGGGTAGCATAACATATAACATTGCACCCTCCATCTATTTCTGCAATAAGAAAATTTGAGGTCGATACTCCATTAAGAATGTAATAAAATCATATATTGCATTCAAATTTAAGCATTTAAATTTATTGTGGTCTATTTTTTGTTTTTTCTCAAATTTTTAGAATTAGCTTGAGTACTTTTAACTATAACATAAAAATTTATTAGAAGTGCAGTCATTAAAAACGTTCAATCAATTTTTTAAAACTTAACTGTGAGGGAAACGTAAAAACTTCAGTTAACATTGTTTCATATTTTATATATTATTGTTAAAAAAGTTCTCTTTGGTGACCATAGAGTTCAAATTTATTTTGTTGTTGTTCCGACTGTTCCGAGCATGTTTCTTTTCTCATATGCTAAGAATAATAAAATTAACAAACTGCAATAACAATAGAAACAATAACGTTTTATCGTACCATATGATATAAGGTTTTAATATTTTTAATTTAATATGTCATTTTTTTTCACTATAAAAATAACATAATTAATTATTACCTTTAATATTTTCTTCTAATAAATATGTAATATATGTCTTTACTTTTTTAGTTATATAGTTACTTACATGACGTACGTAATATACACTTATCTCTACGTCAATTATAATTACGTTAAAAAATGTATATAGCAACAGCAATATATTTTATTAAACATGGCATATAATATATAATTATTGTATTAATATATTAATATTATATTAGACACACGTAGAAAATAAATAAAGTAATATATATTTATTACATGGCTACCTTGTTGGTTGCCCCAAAACCCAATCAATCAGTCAACACAGAAAATTGATTTTACTCTGTGGCTTATCCAAAATAATATTTCAATGTATTTTTGTTTATCAATTATAATTATAAGTATTATATAACGTTTAATTTCTTCTTTACTTTTAACATGCTGTTCAACGTCCCAGTTCTACTATAATAACAGTCTAATTAACGACAAGATTTGCAAATCATAATTAATTAAATGAATTTTTAATGTTTATGTGATTTTTATGAAAATATATGTTTATTCCATACGATTCCTCTATATTATAATAAAAATGAAGTATTATGTAAAAAAATAATCTATAGGTTTCATAAGATAATCACAATAATATGACAGGCAATATCATTAATTATTATTATTTTAATGTATGTCGTTTAATCTTAATTTTATCTATTATATAATCATGTAAGGAAATAAAATATAATATATATGTAAAATGCAAATATTGTACGGGTTTTTATTTATTATTGACAATTATTGTTCTTACTGCACGTATATACTTATGAAATGTTGAATTGGAGTAAATTTAACACAAATATTTCCAAAAGAAATAGCTTCATTCGATGAAAGGTTTCCCAAATATACAGGAATTTTATAAGGGTAAAGGGATGGTTTTGAGGGGTAAATTGTTCCAAACATCACAAGCATTATCGGAAGAAGAGCCGTAAGACTCACGAACAATCACAAAGAAAATCACATAAAAAACATAAAACATGAGCATAAAAATTAAATTTAATCAGTAGTTCTAGACTATGTTTAATTTTTAAGTTATATTTATAAGTTTTTTTGTCTCTATGTTGTATTATGTACAGCCACAAGATAAATAAATAAATAAATAAATAAATAAATAAATAAATAAATAAATAAATAAATAAATAAATAAATAAATAAATAAATAAATAAATAAATAAATAAATAAATAAATAAATAAATATATTCTGATATGACGTTCTCTGTACGACATATTTATTACCACAGTTTCCGTGGGCAAATCCGATGCTATTACTTCCTTCTCCACGAGTCAGTTCTCCAATATGGTGCGTGCAGGTCTGGTGCTCTGTGTCTTTTGTCTGGTCACCACCTGTCGTCTAGTGCTCACTCAAGGACGTCCTAGACCTAGAACAGGAAACGGTACAAAAAGATATTCTTCATTCATAGTTTATATATTAAAATAAAAATAAACTATTATAGTAATTACATCTAATGGAAATTATATCTGATTAGTTAAGGCACTCAGAAATTGTAATTTTCATTATAAAAAGGTTTACTGTTTAATAAATATAATTATTCATTATAACATCGATTCATATTTTATATTGCATTGATGCAATTTATTTAAAATCATAAATAGAACTATAAGCTTCTCATCACAGAAATATAAGTTCAAAATGTTAACAAGAAATATTTTTAATATAATATTTATATATATATATATATATATATATATATATATATATATATATATTTAGTTAATAATAGATTTGCATATAATTTATTGTTTCTATTTTACGTATCCAGGTCCAATTGCAAGTCCGCACTTTACACATGTCATTTACTGGAAATTATCACCACAAATAACAGGTACTGTCAATAAATAACATAAATATATAACAATATACAAAATGTTTCATATTTATAATATATTATTATAATATAACATTTTTTTTATTATACGTACACATTTACTGTAATGGAATATAAATCTCAAAAAAAATTTATTGCAGAAATGAATAGAGGGTGCAAAAATGTTGAGATTTTTTAGAGGCCAGGAAATATAGCTAAAAAGTTTTGCTGTGGTTAGGTTTAAACCCACGCCCCTTTTAGGTCATATCCTTTTATTAAGAGAGGCGTCCAGAGGCGTCACTTTCTCTGTATTTTCAATAATTTCTTAAAAATAGTTTCTGGTCTCTAAAAAATCTGAAAAAAATCAGAGTAGCATAATTTGCACCCTTTATCCATTTCTCCAATAAAAAATTTTGAGGTCGATACTCTCCATTCAGTATATATATATATATATATATATATATATATAAATGAAAATAAGAATGTAAAATATAGAACTTAAGCAAGATATATTAATATTGAATATTAAAGATAAACTAAATTTTGTTTAAACACTAAAATATTAACAATATTTTGCCCCTTTTAGGAAACGGCAGTAATCAGTGTTATAATCCATTGCCAGACTTGAGCATTTTTGAAAACTGCTGGACCAAAGCAGAAGTCCCAGAACAAAAAGCAACTTGTTGTTGCAAGGTTTCGAGTTGCTATTTGAAGGTTAATCTAATTTGCAACAAGGACGAAGGGAGGTGGTACGCAGAGAATAAAGTGGACACTCGAGGGTGCAACCAACAGGGTAAGTAAAACTAAAATTGTATTTTCATATAATAATGACTGTTGGTGAAGTTTTTTTTTTGTTTTTTTTTTTGTGCATTTCAATGAATTTTTGACATTTTTGTAATATAAAAATTTCTGGTGTACGTTTTATCCACGTACGTGTATAGTAAAATTAATTCAATTGTATATTACAATTATATACGTATGTTTATTTGAATTCTATTTATAACTATAATTTTTATCAATGCGGCTGGTCTCAGCTTTGCATATAGTTTAAAACATTTCTGTAGTTAACAGTTTGCTAATAAACATATTTAAAAATAAGATGCATCTTTGTGTTTGGTTCCCCACAGGTTTTGGCTATCGCTTTGGTCCATTGATAAAAAGTAGAGGTTTCCGTCCTGACTGAGGTTTTCCACAGTTCCCTCAGTCTAAATAACCTCAGAGAATGCTGCGATTCTGTAACAGGCCGTAGCCACCATCCTTTCCCATCCTTAATATTCCTACCCATGTAACTTGCTTTCAGCTCCAAGCTCATAGGGATGTTGTAAAAAATAATGACTATATACAAATTATGAATTATATTTATGAAAAGTTTTTTACATTTGTTATAATTAAATTATTCCCATTTATACGTCATTGATTAGCCCTTTAAAATTATCCTTGATCCTCACCAGTTGGTGTAACTAGAACCGAGAAATCCCGAACATACCCGACGAAATTAAATTATTGTTAGCTTCTTTCACAATCACGCCGCAACGCCGCAACACTTTTGTAAAAAAATCAAGCTCCCCTTGACTTTCTTAAGGTGGTACATTTGTTACGGCAAATGTTGCGGCATGTTTTTGCAGAAAAATCGGACTATGTGAGTCTTGGGGTTAAGCAAGTTGATCAACATGTAAATGAAGTGGGTTAAATATTTAGCAGTGGGGAGCATTAATATAATCATAAACTATAAGTTAATTATATTATAAATTAAAAGGCATTAAAATCAAACAGGCTTATAAAATCATTGATTATTAAAGAATAGTTTCATAACTCACTTCATATTACGATGTTCATTTTTGCATATTTCGAATTCATACAAAATGTTTACGTTCAAAAAGTTTGTAAATAATATTACATGCCTGCAATAATGGACCATCTTGTTCTGAAAAGTGAACGTTTTGTAATTTACCGTAATTTAACTAATGTATATTTTGCCGTTTATGGATAAAATATTATTTATTATTAATATCTTATGTCCGAGTATCAGATTATGAAACCCAGTACTGCAATACGAATGAAATACCACAAGACTTGACATGTAATGACGAATCTCGAGGAAGTTTTGGGGACACCAGAGACTGTTCTTGCAGACACAACTGCATTGGAGTCACCATCAAATGTTACCCTGATGGAAGGTGGCACCTTAGTGGATCTGAGGATTGCAGAGGTGAGAAAATCTGAGGGAGATGACCAGTAATTAATATAATAAAGATTTAAACCTACATATACCTAGTAATAAAACTATGTTATTTTAAGATTTTATAACTTATGCAGATAAGAGATAACTTAATAATAAGTATAAGTTATTAATTATTTATGTGCAAATATTGGATTCTGTGATGGAGTCAATCTAGGGGTTATACGTGAAGTAAATGTATAAAAATATTTGCCTTTTTTACACTAGACCTATAGAGGCTTCAAGTCAGCTGATTTTTGCGGTGTTCCCATCGTTCTATCCAAACCTATAAAAAAACTTGAAATTGTTTTTTTTTTTGGCACTAAAGCAATTTTTTAGAGGAAAATGAGCTCTTGATTCATTATCAGAAGAGGGTATATATGGGTGGGGTAGGAGATGATTTCTTGCTTTATTAGTTACTGAGAATAAATTAAAATTTTCTAACATGGTGGCTTATGGAAAACATTTTCCCGTAACACTTGAAGCCTTTATTATCCTTTTTTTTCTGTTAAGACTTGTTAAGTGCTCCTTATGTTATATCCATGTATATACATCCAAAAAGAACTTGGATCATCTATACAAATATAATAAATTATATTACATATATTGTAAAATTAATATTCATTATTTATTTCCACAGTTTATAATGAATATGAAGAATACAATGCTACTGAACACCTGCATATAAAGTTTCAAAATGGAAAATACACTTTCAAATGTGACACGGGCTTCAAACTTACTGACAACAAAATTGCTCATTGCAACAATGGGGACTTTGAAGGAGATTTTCCAGCGTGTGTTTCAGGTAAATAAATATTGTAAATTTAATTTGTGTCAAATACATTATGTATATATATTAATGCTCTTTTTACGAAAACAAAACGCATCTCACTTTATCACGCTAAATTTTCAATGCATAATTTAAAGAAATAATCAGATTTTATGACTTGGTTTACATGCTAATGTGTGCAATTTTAGGATATTATAAACATAATTTTTATATAAGTGCTCTCACATGTTCGAAAATCGCTACGGAGTTCCGTAGCAATGCCGTAAACCTTTCACATATTCTTGTTCGTCTGCGGCAGCTGCGGCGGAAAATCATGTGAATGCCGCAGCAAAATCAAACTCATCTTGATTTTGCTACGGAGTTTCGTAGAACGTTCCGCAGAAGATCGCGAGGTGCTACGGAGCGCCGCAGCAAAATCAACACATTTGCTACGGAGTAGCTACGGAGCGTTTCCGTAGCGATTTTCGAATATGTGAAAGCACCTTTTAATACAGTATGTTGCATTTTTTATTCTCTCATCTTTTAATTATTCTTGATAAAAATTAATACAGATAAGACAATACATTATTTAATTAATGATTTACAAAAATTAGAATCACATTTTGAAATTTTTTATATATAAGAAAAAAATAGAATAATATGAGATCATTTACAGAAGAAATATGAAAGATAAAAAATTTAATGTAAATATTAAATATTAATAGTTTCATAAACCATGAACTTTTTTATGTTAGTTGATTTTAATACCTATATGAAAATAATCGATTAATGGCTCAATCCTGTGTGTAATGAACATTTATCTATTTCCAGACATTCTAGAACGACCATATAAAACTACAATATCTCCAACAACCTCTTCCGATGATACAACAATCGTTCATCAACCGGCCTTTTCCCTCGAGTTTCCACATCAGGGAACACAAGGTGATAGTCGAAAAAACAATTGGCTCTTGATCGAATTTTTCTTCTTCTTTCTTCTCCTTGTTATTTTAATCGCAATACTGGTTTGGTTCAAATGATTTTACAAGAAGAGTAAAGCACGACGTACACACACCCCTACTGGGGGTTATATAACAGCTAAGGCCCTCCTCCTCCCCCCCTGCACACCCCACCCTTTCTTTCACCCTTTCGGTCCTAGCTGTATTTTCCCTGGCTAGAATATAAGATCATCTCATTCATCTCTCTTTAACATGCGTATTCCGTATTCCTATTATATTCATTATAAAAACTGGCAAAATCAAAACAGTTTAACAATATCTTTTCTCCATCTTATATACCTTTCACACGAATATTGTTACATAAATATAATTAATAATGATATATTCAGTTTTTTTTTATATTTTACAACTTCATACACAATTAACATAACATGTTAGCAAATAAGAGCAATGATATTGATTTTTTAAACTATTTTTTACTTTTTTTTTTTCTTTTCAGACAAGAATCTTGCAAAGGCAAAAAACATAATAATTATAATATTATCCCTCCTATTCGTCATCACCGCTGCATCCTTTGCTATTTTCGTTATCGTAAAATACAAAGACAAGATGAAATGCCTGCGATCAGACGCAACCTACATTGAATCTCACGAACTACAGAACATACCTCCGAACCCCGTACCTGCCAATGTGAACCCTGAACCTGGCAATGTGAACCCCGTGTACCTGGAGACCCTACCTGACCATCAGTACGATGAGATACCAGAAAGGAGGAGGACCAATGAGCCCGAGTACCACGAGCTGGGTCCGATTGCCGAGTATGATGACGTTTTTAACAACCTGCCTGCAGTCCCCCACGAGGAAATCACGTGTAGCAGCAAGGCTTTGAGGTTGCTGTGATCTGCAATGATAGTGCCTGTTGTCAAATGATGAATTTTCAACTTAATAACAACTAGGAGAAAATTTCTACTGTCCTTTTGGTATCAAATGGGGAAGTATCGACCTCGATTTTTTTTATTGCAGAAATGGATAGAGAGGGTGCAAAGTTATGCTACCCTGATTTTTTTCAGATTTTTTGAGACCGAGAACTATTTCTAAAAAACTATTGAACTTCTTTTTGTGACGTCACGAGGCGGCAAGCCCTATCTTTTTCTTAAGGAGCGGCGTCTCGTGACGTCAAGAAAGGTACTTTCAATAATTTTTTAAAAATAGTTCCCGATCTAAAAAAAAAAAAAAAAAAAATGAAAAAAATCAGGGTAACATAACTTTGCACACGCTCTATCCATTTCTGCAATAAAAAAATTGAGGTTGATTCCTACTACATTTGTACACTTGTGTCAAAATCTGTAATAATCTAGTTAAATATTGAGGAACAACTGAAAAAGCATAGGAATTTCAAAAGTTTCCTTTCTTTGTGCATATTTTCCATGATAATGTTTTAAAAATATAATTAATTTTAAGACAAATAAAAAATCAACAGGTTTTAACTCCCAAAATATTCATAAAGATATTGCAAAATCTGAAACAAGAAAAACGGAAGGTCCAAAGCTATAATATATTAATATTATATAATGATCTTCCTGGTCCCATAAAAAATCGACTATTAATCAACAATTTTAGTACTTAAATTAGTTTATTTATTATATCTTAAGAACAAATTTTATGCCATTACAAGAAAAAACATTTATTTTATTAGTAACTGAAATTAATGGGTTCCTTTTTCTTTTTATATAGATGAATAATATTTTAATTATAATAATAAACAATGTGAGTTAATTTGATCAATATATATCATATTACATATAAATCTTATAAATATTACTAATTAATGAAACATATAATGAAACATAAATATATTTATTATTTTTCTCAAATATTGTAAATCCCAAGGTCAATAACGTATATTTTATCATTATATATAATATGGACAAACATACTTATTGTAATGATTATACTGTCAATGCGAATATCATATCGCCTTGAGTTTAGGCAACTTGTTCAGCACAAAAAGAGATTTTTTCAGACATGTTATTTAACATGCCCATTGCTGATTTTTAATAACCTACTGCTGAACAATTTGTTAGGCAAATAAAAGTTGAAATAAGTAATAATTAATATGTATGATTATTAATGTAATTGTGACATGTCGACATGTCTTGCTTTGAACATGAATAATTAAAAAAATAAGGAAAAAAAATCGAAAATGCAATATAGCTGTTTCAAACAGAAAATGCGATCCAAAAGATAATTATATTGAGAGATAATAGGACTTGAGAAGAACATTAGAATTTTTATTATTCATAATTCCTAATAATAGATGATGTAATAAATGCTAATATAATATATTATAATAATTTAATTTAATTCAAGAAAAAAATAAAACAATAAAAACAAGTAAATTTTTTTATTTCCATTGTATATTGTATAAATTCAAATTCATTAATACATATTTTCAATGCATTATTCATTATAATAATCTCATATTGATGGATTATACTAGCATGGACTGATCAAGGTGGTTTCTTATATAAACGAAATGAAAATGCAGAATCAGCTTTAATTTCTCTTCTATTATTTGCAATTTTTTTTGTAAAGTCCATAGTTAGCAGACTGCTACGTTACGACTAAGATCCAGTAAAACAATTAATTTCAGTAACATTCATCATCACAACAACCTCAGAGCCTTGCTGCTACACGTGATTTCCTCGTGCGGGACTGCAGGCAGGTTGTTAAAAACGTCATCATACTCGGCAATCGGACCCAGCTCGTGGTACTCGGGCTCATTGGTCCTCCTCCTTTCTGGTATCTCATCGTACTGATGGTCAGGTAGGGTCTCCAGGTACACGGGGTTCACATTGCCAGGTGCAGGGTTTGGAGGCATGTTCTGTAGTTCGTAAGACTCAATATAGGCGGCGTCTGATCGTAGGCATTTCATCTTGTTTTTATATTTTGTGATAATGAAAATAGCAAATGATACAGCGGTGATGACAAATAGGAGGGATAATATTATAATTACTACATTCTTTATGTCAGTAGGAGTTTCATCTGAAAAAAACAACAGTAAAAGTACTTAAACCAGTATTGCAATTAAAATAAGATAAAGTGAGATGACATGTCCGATCAAGAGCCAATTGGTGTTTCAATTATTCTCACCTTGTGTTCCCTGATGTGGAAACTCGGGTGGTGAGGTCGGTTGAATAATTATTGTTGTATTGCCTAGAGATACAGTTGGAGTTATTGTCTTGGAGATTTGAGGAACTAAATATATATATATATATTTATATATATATAATATATATATATATTATATTATATATATATAATTCTAAAATATGTTTCCTAAATTTTTATTCCTATCTCTTTTTCATTAATTTTTTTCTGTAAAATTATAGTATAACATAAAAAAATTCCAAAGTATAAGATTTTAAATTTTGTAATGTGTTACATGTATATTTTTTACATGACTGTACACATTTATATCACGAATAAGAGAAGAGATAAATTTTAAAAATGCATATATGTGTTATAAATTTTTTTCTTTTAATTATATTAAAAATTGCATTCATTAGCAACAAGTAAAAACCAAGCCATGAAATCAACTTTTTTAAATTATGCGGCGATATTTTGGCATTATATCTGAAAAAAAAGTTGAGATACCTTTTATGAAAAGGGCATTTTAAATGTAGTAATTAAATCAAGTATATTGAGATGCTTTAATTAAATTTACAATATATATACCTTGGATACACGCAGGAAAATCTCCCTCAAAAGTTCCATCGTTGCACTTCACAGGTCTGTTTTCAAGAAGCTCGAAGCCAGCGTCACATTTAAAAGTGAACATCCCGTTTTGAAACTTTAAATGCAAATGTTCAAGAGGCTTGTAATATTCATATTCATTATAAACTGTGGAAATAAATATTAATATTACCATAACATAATTAAATATTTACGCAGTATAATAACAAATATAATTGGAATTTTTGTTCTAATTTCTTTTTCTCAATATACCCCCTCCTTTCTTCCTCATTTACCTGCAGTTAGAAATTCCTTGATGCCTCTATATGCCATGATAACCAGATTCTTTTAAAAAGCCATAACGCAACTCAGATAAAAATTAACTGATGCTCCATCAGTTCCTTGCATCCAATTCCAGATTTACCAATAAGAAGATGGCCTTACTAAAATTATTTGCACCTCAAAATGGAAGAATAAGAAAAAAAAGGGGGATCTCAAACATGTATAGAATTGTATTGCTTTCTTCACCCATTTCATCACCTATTAAAAAGCACTTTTCCCCCACCACTGAACAACAAAAAAGGGCAGTATACACTCTCAGAAATAGGTGTTTCACAAAGTGTTTCAGAAACGCCAAAAGTGTTTCAAAAATTGCCCCCTTAGTTAAGACACATCTCGTGTTTCAGAAAGTGTTTCAGAATAAGTTTAAAAACACTTAACGTGTTTCAGAAACGCATTAAGTGTTTCAAATGTCACTTTTTGAAACACTTAATGTGTCTTAACTAAGGGGGCAATTTTGAAACACTTGAAACGTTTCTGAAACACTTTGTGAAACACCTATTTCTGAGAGTGTATGCAGTGTAAATAAGGCAAAAAATTGTACACATTTACTTCGCGTAAAACCCTGAGTCAAATTGATTCTATATCACAGACATCCAAAAAGGGGCATTCACAAAGGCTTGAGTCCCAATTTAGGGCTCAATTCTGATATGAAAAATTGGGCCTAAAATTGAGCCTTAAACCTTTTTGAATGCCCCTTCCAATATCTGCACATATATTATATTTAAAAAATATATTTATTTTTTTCATGGGCACAATTTACTTATATATTATATTTTAATATATTATATATGTTATGTTACTGCATGTACAGTCGTCGACTCAGAAAATTTCCCTTTGCGATCTTGTTAATCACCATGCCCCTTAAGAATAGTACAGGACATGGTGATTAAGAAGGCTGCACGTGGGAAATTTTTCAAGGCGACAAGTGTATAAAATGTAATTAAGCTGAATAGTATATAAAGACAGTTTTATTACTAACCATCACTGGTCATCTCTCTCAGATTTGCTCACCTCTACAATCCTCAGGTTCACTAGGGTGCCACCTTCCATCAGGGTAACATTTTATGGTAATTTGATGGCAGTTTTGTTTGCAAGAACAGATTTTGGTATCGCCAAAACGTCCACGAGATTTGTACTTACATGTCAAACCTCGCGGAATGTCCGTCGCATCGCAATACTGTGTTTCATTTCCTGGTATAACGAAAACAGTTAGTTAATTTTACACGTGTAGGTATTATAATTACACAAACTTGTTGTATGATAATTTCATTATTTTGAATGCATTCAATTTATTTCAAATTGCATTGCAATATTTCGCTGAATAAAAATTATTGTTTGATATAGATAAAATAAATATTAAAATAATTGGTACGTAATGTCATAATAATACAGTATATTCGATTCCTCATCTGCGAGAAAATATTTAATTCATATATTCTCAAAAATTAAAAAAAACGCCCACTTTTCAAAAAAATAATATTTATTTTCTTGGTATATTTCCTAACTAAAAAGCATGAATGAGAACATTTTGTATATAGTATGAATCCATAATTTGCAAATTGATCAAATGGGTTTAGACGTCGCATTATGAAGGGGGTTTAAGGAACGTATACTTTTAATTATCTTTCAATTGTTTATAAGCCTGTTTGGTTTTCAATGCTATTTAATTTACAATACATTGTACAATTTATGGTGAAAATTTTTTTAAGACAGTATAATATATTATTATTTAATATAACCTACTTAATTTGGATGCAGATCAAGTTAATGTTACTCACGCACGGCTCACGGAGAGACGTTCTACATAATTTAATTTTATTGTGTATGTTTGGGATTTCTCGGTTCTTTCTACATTAATGAGAATCTAGGATAATTTTAAAGAGCTAACTAATAATGACGTGTGTACAAAATGATACATACAACAAAAAAAAAAAAAAAAAAAAAAAAAAAAAAAAAAAAAAAAGAAAACTCTGAGGAATATAAGATGCATCATGTCCTAAAAACAGAGACCCTGGGGACTTCACTGGGGATTTCACCTGGGGTTGATAACCAAAAATCCTGAGAAAATTAACCAGGGTTATTTGTACTGTACAGCCAAACAGACCAGCTAAAAAAAAATATTTGAGGCAGCCTGGTGAACTTGTTTGATTGTAAAATTGAATTCTTTAATTATATAAACTGAAATACAGTATGGCAGCTATTTGTGGTACAGCGATAATAATGATGGTTATAGAATTTAAGAATGAATTAATTAATATTAAGGTGGTTACAGGTACCAAAAGGCTTCACCAGACACCTTATAGATAAAAATATATATAGATATATACAAACATGTATAAGCCACTCCTATGTTTATAAAGAAGATATTTAGTCATAGTTACCTCGATTACACCCTCGAGTGTCCACTTCATTCTCTGCGTACCACCTCCCTTCGTCCTTGTTGCAAATTAGATTAACCTTCAAAACGCAAGCCGGAACCTTGCAACAACAAATTGCTTTGTGTACTGGAATTTCAACTCCGGTCCAGCAGTTATAGAAAATGCTCTTGTCTTCCATTTGATTAATATAACACTTTTTAATGCCTTGTCCTAAAAAAAAAAAAAAAAAAAAAGATAGATAGATTAAAGAGTAGAAGAGTGGATGCAAAAATTCGATTAATAAACTTTAAAAATTATTAAAATTTCAATAAACCTTAATTTCATTACATAATTGTTGTATTTATTGTTATGTTTAGTAGTTTGACGAACAATATATTATATATTATTATATTCTACTTTCGCTAACATAGTAAAGTTATACGGTGTATTGTTTTTTACAATTATATAGATAATTAATATTTTATTACTTTAAAGTAGTCTGAATTTATAATTATATAATGGCACATAATATAGAGTAAATATATAATATAAAAGTAAAAATTAGTTCATGATCAATTAATATTAAACATATTAGGCGCGATGCACAAAGGAAGTTATCCAGGTTCTCACTAATCACGTTTAGTATCATTGAATTAGACTGACGCTAAACGTGGTTATTGAGAAACCTGGATACGCCTGGATAACCATTTTCTTTAATCGCGCCCATTTGTATTTTATAATTTACATTATTGAAACTACCTGTTGTTAGTGGCGATCGTTTCCAGTAAATGACATCTGAGTACTGTGGAGCAGCAGTTGATAGAATTGGATAAACAAATCCTCCTGAAATCAAATTAATAAATCAATAAAATATATTTAAGCACTTAAGTTAAGGCTATTACTGACATATATACAAATAATTCAAATTTATTTACTCATTTCTTATCAATATATTTTTTTCAAATATTTGTGTGACATGAGTTTCTGTTTATATTTTCTGATTCACTTGCAATTTCTTGAACGCTGTTACATATAATATGTATACAAATTCATACACATGTCCCTGCAGTCTTCACATTTAATAGATAAAATGCTATTTTGTTAATAATAAATAATGACCATGTATATACCTCGATATAGAATGAACTTTACCTCTGTTTTTGAGGTGTGGTGAACTAGGACGATTTAATGAAGGGCATTGGGTGTAGCACCGGTAGTTGGCAACACTGACGTATCTTCACCATGTTAATTTTGATCATTGCTCCTTGGAGTAATTTTTATGCTAGAGCTAAGCTGATTGCTGTAGTATCAAGATAATTAGTAGCCCAAGTGCACAATTTGGCTAAATAAAGCCTGATTTAAAGAAAAGTATTTTTTAGTAATTTTTTAAATTTACATGCATTTTTCTAAAATATAAAAAAAAATACTTTTCTTTAAATCAGGCTTTATTTAGCCAAATTGTGCACTTGGGCTACTAATTATCTTGATACTACAGCAATCAGCTTAGCTCTAGCATAAAAATAATTCCGAGGAGCAATGATCAAAAATTAACATGGTGAAGATACGTCAGTGTTGCCAACTACCGGTGCTACACCCAATGCCCTTAAGAATAGGCTATGTGCTCTTTTTACCTCTCCCAAAATTGCAAACCTGCATGATTTCTTTATTTATTACATCTGTATATAAATTCAGTAAATAAGTTTGTGCTATCCCAACTGCATGCGTACGTAGATCAAAACATAAGGGCACATTAATTTATAATTATATATATTATATTTATAATATTAAATATAAATTATACATTATCTTAATTCTTTTTTGTAATATTTTATTATTTTGTATGTATAAATTATTCATTTTATCTAAATCACCACTGTATGCTGGGAGTTATCAAAAATTTGTTGACAGTAAATTATAATAATAATATATATGTTAAGTTATATGTTATTACAATAAATAATTACACTACAATGAAAGTTTTGATGTCTGAATAGCCAAGTAATCAGATCATACTACAGCAGTATAATATTATAATCATTCTCTTTTAATTTTGTATGTACAATCGTCGCCTCGGAAAATTGTCCTTTGCGTCCTTGTTAATCACCATGCACTGTGTTATTCTTACGAGGTATGGTGATTAACAAGGCTGCAAAGGGAAATTTTCTAAGGCGACGAGTGTACATACTACATTAAGAATGAAGATCTTTTTGTACCGTTTCCTGTTCCATTACGTCCTTGAGTGAGCACCAGACGACAGGTGGTGACCAGACAAAGGACACAGAGCACCAGACCTGCACGCACCATATTGGAAAACTGACTCGTGGTTGGCAGGTATCGGAAGGTTCAAAAACTGAGGAAACTGTGGTCACCGTGTCCTATTGATGTCACCAAAAAACTGCCATGTTTACACCACTCGGACCGGTGGGAATTTTTGTGTCACAATCAGGCATGCAAATGCTTCTTCCAAATGATATGTGCTCGAATTATTTGTTTTCGAGTGACGTGTGGTGTCAGTTTATAATTTAAAAATTATCATAAATACAAAAAATGTCATTTGAGTATAAAACTGATTTTTTTCTAAAATTATAATGTATTGTAATAAATGCAGTGAACAGAGAACATAACTTTAGTACTATTAATTATATTCTCACTTTTAATTTCGTCTATTGTCTAATCAGTGGGCGTCATTTTTAGTTTCAATTTTCATATTTTTAATGTCACATTCATTATGTTTAATGTTTATCCATTTTCTTTTCAATTCTTGTTCAATTTATACATTTTTTTTTTGTTTGTTTTCCTTATCAAATTATTATGTTATCCTATTTTACTTAAAATTAGTTTATAATAAGAATTAAAAAATAAAAATTCAACTACATTTAACATTTACTTTTAAATTCCCTATTTACAACATACATGAAAATTTTTTATTGCAGAAATGCTAGGGCACCAAATTGTGTCACTCGATTTTTTTGAAACCTGGAACTATTTTTAAATAATTATTGAAAGTTCTGTAAATTAAGTTGACACCTCTAAATCCTTAATAAAAAAGGGTAGGACCGAGACGCCTATTGACGCCTCCAGGGGGCGTGGCCGCACTTTCAATAATTATTTAAAAATAGTTCTCAAACTAAAAAAATCTGAAAAAAAAAAATCAAAGTAGCATAACTTTGCACCCTTTATCCATTTCTGCGATAAATTAAAAAAAAAAATTGAGCTAGGTCGATGCTCCATTTGAGGGGGGGGGGGAAGAATGCCTACATAAAAATTATAGTGCTTGCTCATGCACTGAAAATAATATCTTTTCATTGTTACTGTAAGTGCAATTACGTTCCATACTTGCTTATGCATCAAAGTTGTATCTGCAAGTACAGAGAATGACACGTCAATAAGATCCTAATTACCCCTGCGGTCACGATGAAAAATGACCAGAGTAGTTTAACCTCCAGACAATAAATTCTGCACTGCGGTGACTTATATTGATCGGAGTGGTGTAAACATGGGAGTCAAGGTGACATTAGTAGGACGTGGTGACCGCAGTTTCCTCAGCTTTTGAACCTTCCGATTCCTGCCAGCCACAAGTCAGTTCTCCAAGATGGTGCGTGCAGGTCTGGTGCTCTGTGTCCTTTGTCTGGCCACCACCTGTCGTCTGGTGCTCACTCAAGGACGTAATGGAACAGGAAACGGTAAATCTCTGAACATCACGAAATTTACCCTTGTTTCGTTGGGGGCGTTGCAAATCAATCTGTAGAGAAATGGTGAACTTGAATTTTTCAGGACAGCTAACAGCTAGACTCTTTTTTATTAAAATTGCAAATCTGCATCTCTTTGTCTCTTATAGAGCTGCAGCGTCACGTGCTGTCCTGAGTGGTACATCTTCCATTATTTGAATTAATGGAGGCTTCAAGTGATGCGCTTTCGCTGCGCAACTGTTTGTCGCTAAGGTCCATCTTGCACTTGAAAATGAAGCAAAGTGTTTTTTTAACTTTTCTCTGTTATAAATCAAGTAAAAAATCTAAATCTTGAATTATCTACTTTATTTTTCAGTTTGGACCAAAGTTCCGTAAAGGAATTATCCCTGAAAAATCTTATTCTTGGTGAAAAAACGAATTCACGTTTTTTTTTTACATAGGTTTGGTATAGCGGGTGGGATCACCGAAAAATCAGCTGACTTGAAGCCTCTATTAATTATGTTAATTATTATTGAGCTAATGTCATTTCAGGTGATAAGTTTGTGTGTTTTATCAAAAATGGACAATTTTACAATTGCTTTCTTGAATACGGGGACATTTTAATATTTAATTCCCTTATTTTTATTTTGTATTTTTACTTTAACAACATCATGTTGATTTTGTAATTTACGTCACATATATAGTATTATAGGATGTGACATTTATTTTTTTAGGAAATATTAAACTTGATAATAGTGTTATAGTAAAAACATTGCCAGAACTTTTATACATCCAATCAAGCAGTTCTAATTCATAGTTTATAAAGACTATATAGAGAACATTAATTTACTAAATTTAGCAGCTATAATTCGTTTTACAAAAATGTAAAAATTCCAGAAAAACCTTTGCTTACTAAATTAATTCTTTAATTTTCTTACTTATAATATCAGTTTAATAATTATTAATTTTATTTTCAGGAGGATTTGTTTATCCAGGTCCCACTGCTGCTCCACGTTTCTCTGAAGTTGTTTACTGGAAACGGATATCATTATCGCAAACAAAAGGTAATGGAGTATTGTCCTCAATTTTTTTATTGCAGAAATGGATAGAGGGTGCAAAGTTATGCTATCCTGATTTTTTTCAGAATTTTTAGAGCCCGGGAACTATTTTTAAAAAATTATTGAAAGTCCTTTTTGTGACGTCACGCGGCGGCAAGTCCTATCTTTTTCTTAAGGCTTAACCTGAGAAATTTGGACGAAAAATTCGTTACAACCGATTTTCTTCAAATTAATTTGGTGGACTCACAACAATCGTCAAATTAGCTCTGAATTTTTTCGGAATTTTTTAACCGTTGGTTTAATTATAATTAATTTATTTAAATGAGAATTTTGTATCCTTCCAATGTTAAATTTGTTAATTAGCATTGCAGAAAAACTATACAACAGATTCTTTTACTTTTTTTTTTACTAAAGCCTAATTTTTTAGACTATTTTTCTGAATTGTTTTCATATATTTTGAACCGTGGCGATGATCGTTTCCTATATATATGTGATGAGAAATGTGGCAACGTTCTCAAGGACTGTTGTCACCACCCCCTCCTAAAAATTTAAGCTCATTCCAATGCAAACAGTGTTGCCACTATAGCCACGCCTCTTGACCTTGACAGACAAATTCTCAGGTTATACCTTAAGGAGCGGCGTCACGTGACGTCACAAAAAGGACTTTCAATAATTTTTTAAAAATAGTTCCCGGGCTCTAAAAAATCTGAAAAAAATCAGGGTAGCATAACTTTGCACCCTCTACCCATTTCTGCAATAAAAAAAATTGAGGACAATACTCTATTATATCAATACAAGTAATAAATAGAGCCAAGTTTTTATACTATTTATGATTTCATGTAAAACTTTAAAAAAATATATTATATATGCTTTTTAAACATCAATTTTACTTAAATCAAAGATTGCTCAATTATTTAAATAACTGACGTGCTTCACCATCGAGTCCCACTTGGGTCTTCTTTTCTGCTAATATTTCTTTTTCACTAATGTGTATACTATTCAAAATCGGATGATAAAACACGTCAGTTATTTAAATAATTGAGTACTGTCCTCCATTTTTTTTATTGCAGAAATGGATAGAGGGTGCAAAGTTATGCTATCCTGATTTTTTTCCGATTTTTTAGAGCCCGGGAACTATTTTTAAAAAATTATTGAAAGTCCTTTTTGTGACGTCACGTGGCGGCAAGTCCTATCTTTTTCTTAAGGAGCGGCGTCTCGTGACGTCACGAAAAGGACTTTCAATAATTTTTTAAAAATAGTTCCCGGGCTCTGAAAAATCTGAAAAAATCAGGGTAGCATAACTTTGCACCCTCTATCCATTTCTGCAGTAAAGAAATTTGAGGACAATACTCTATTGAGCAATTTTTTATTTAATAATTACGTCTCCGCATAATTACATTATTATAAAACTCCTTCAATTAATTTTGCTGACTAGCTAACTTATTATTATTTCCTTTCAGGACACGGCTTTAATCATTGTTATAAGCCGTTACCAGACTTCATTAATTTCCAAAACTGCTGGGACAGAGACCAATATCCAGTACAAAAAGCAGCTTGTTGTTGCAAGGTTTCCTATTGCAATGTCAAGGTTAATCTAATTTGCAACAAAGACGAAATGCGTTGGTATGCAGAGAATAAAGTGGACACTAGAGGGTGCAATCAAGTTCAGAGTAAGTAAGACTAATGGATTATTGACCTCAAAATTTTATTGCAGAAATAAATAAAGGGTGCAAAGTTATGCCATCATTATTTTTTTCAGATATTTTTACTCCGGGAACTATTTTTAAAAAATTGTTGAAATTACAGAGAGAGTGACGCCTCTTGATGCCTCTCTTTATAAAAGAATATACCCTAAAAAGGGTGTGGGTTTGAACCCGACCTCGGCAAAACTTTTTAGCAATATTTCCTGGCATCTAAAAAATCTGAAAAAGTCATTGCATAGTGGCATAACTTTGCACCCTCTATTCATTTTTGCAATATTTTTTTTAGTTAGAAGAATTATCTTTACGACTTAGAGTACAAAAAAGTTTATTAGGGGAAGAATTCTTTGTTTAAATTTAGCTGCTGCACTCATTTACTGCAGGCATCCCGCTATAAATTCTATATACAACATTCAAATCATAATCAAGCTAACAAGTAAGATCTCTAGTCTATACATTTACATAAAACTATAAATTATAATGCAAAATTATTTTTAATTACAATTAATATTTAAAAAATTATTTTTTAATTTGCTAGTTTTTTTAACGCAAGTAAAATAATTTATAGTAGAATTCAGAGCAACTTGCTCAGCATCAAAATGAAGCAAATTGCATACGTAAAAGGGGCAATTTGTCGTTTTGAACAAAGCACCTAACCTCATATGGTGCCTGCCATCTGCATGGACATTATTTAAAATTGTGACAATTATAGCAGGTTATAGTTTCAATAATAAATTAAAAAAAAAAAAAAAAAACATTTGGCTGATGTATTTATAAAATTTAACCCACACCATGTATATGTACTTATGTCATCAAATCTGAAAGAGAGAATTAAAATAATTGTTGCTGAAAAATAAAATATGCAGTTGGTTTTATGATGGTTCGCTGGTTGCTCTCTGTACTTAAACAATTGTTATAAATTTCATGTCATTGTTAATTTTTATCAAATTTTAAAAATCCTCTTGTTTGCATTTAAACGCAAATCAAAATGTTTTTATTTTAGGTTATGAAACACAGTATTGCGATACGAAGGACAGTCCTCGAGACTTGACATGTAATAACAAATCTCGAGGAAGTTTTGGGGACAAAAGAGACTGCTCTTGCAAACAGAACTGCCATCTAGCTACCATCAAATGCTACCCTGATGGAAGATGGCACCTTAGTGGACCTGACAATTGTAAAGGTGAAAAAATTAGGAATGATATAGTGAGAATCGTGAGTTATACTGAGGTTCAGATTTAACTTGGGTTTCGTCGGAAACGCTCGGGCCTCCTTTTCGGCTCGGCTCGGCCAGTGAAATTCTTCGTTACAAACAACGCACCAATGACTGAAGACGTTACAAACACAACGAAAACTAAGTTAAATGTGAACCAGAGTATAGACCGAATTAGATAGACTGTTACTGTAATCTTGGTAAGAAAGGTTAATGATATGGTTCATCTCCTTCACATATATTTAAAATATTGTATTGCATTCCATTAATTTAATTCAAAATTCTTTTATTAATCCATTCTCTCCAACAATCAAAATATCACAGTATACTTTTGTTGAGGTTAATAGGACATAATATATAATCATACATAGTCATAATCGTTGACAATCTTAATTTGAAATTTGAATTTGTTGCAATCTGTGTAAATATAAATTCAGTTTTATAAATATAAGTAATTATGATGTGGTGTGTAAGATTACTATAATATATATAAATTTTATTTCCACAGATTATAGTGAATATGAAAATTACAGCGCTGAAGAACATATGAAATTAAAGTTTCAAAACGGAATGTTCACTTTTAAATGTGACGCTGGCTTCGAGCTTATTGAAAACAAACCTGTGCTGTGCAACAATGGAAAATTTGAGGGAGATTTCCCTGCGTGTATCCAAGGTAAATATATATTGTAAATTTAGTTATTTCAATATATTTTAATAAACTATAAAATAATAAAAAAATTATTTTTACCTTCACCGTTGTGTGATGTCGAATCTCTTGATAATCATCACTGTATAATATCACTGTTATTAACATACCTGTCGAATATTATACGGTGACAATGGGGTACTGACCAAAAAAAAAAGTTTCAAGTTTTTGCCAACATTTTAAAAGGCACGAGAATTTCATGAAGAACAAGCCCTGTTACAGTATTCTACGACAATTTCCTGATTTTATATGAATTTTTAAAACCTCTCAAAAATAACGTCATAGCATTGAATCTTAAATGGGAAAATAGATCAGTTAACATTGCCAAATCCCATACTTAATATTGAAATGTAACCAAAACTTCATTTGCAAGGTTTTCAGGTACTAGAATCACGATAATGAAGGTTTGAAATTCGTACTTCAATAACTTTTCATTTTAGCAATGTTAACTGATGCATTTCCCCATTTAAGATTCAATGGTATGACGTCACCAAAAAAAGTTCTTCATAGAATTCACAGTACTTTTTACTAGTATTGCTAACTCAAATACCAGTCAGTATCCCATTACTTACATATCCAGAGGTTAATTACACATCAGTGAAGGTAAAAATCAATACCTTTTATTTTATTGGGGGGCATTCACAAAGCACTTTAACCCCCACTTTAGCCTCAATTTTTATCCCTGGTGCTAAACATGGTACTAAATTAGGGGCTAGTCATGTTAAGCTCCTAGTTTAGCACCATGTTTAGCACCAGGGATAAAAATCGAGGCTAAAGTGGGAGTTAAAGTGCTTTGTGAATGCTCTCCATAATATATTCTATTTATATATGAATAACCTTCAAGCTTCAAAGTATTTTTATAATATAAATCCACAAGAAATATTCATTCACGTGCAGAGATCATGTAATTATTTTTACAAGAGGTAAAGAAATAATTTTATAACTTAATTTAAAGGTAACATGCAAACTCCAAAGAGATATTCTTTTCTTAGTAGGGACAAATGTAAAATCTTCATTTTGATTTAAAATGTAAAATTTATAATTTAATTTTATATAGTAACTTTATTTCAAGGTGTATAGAACTTTATCCTATAGTTTATACTGTTTATAACAGTACATGTTGTCCAGTTATATTTCACATAAAATTTTTCTATACATGTTTGTTAAATAGTGTAATTTTTTTTCTTTGGTAAAAGACAATGTATGTATATTATAGTTATAAAAGTAACATACAAATATACAATAATATATTATACTCCCTGGTTGAAAAATTACGTTTTCAACTCATCTTTTATAAGTGTAAACCTAATCTTTTTACCTTTAAAACACATCTATCCTCTTCACATAAAGTGAGGATGAAATGAAGACAATATTTTTAATATATACTCAAGAAGACGTAATATCGTCTTTTTTTCCTCTAAAATGATGCAAAATAAGAGGAAATTAGACGAGAGGAGAGCTTTATAGCGAATTAAAGATGAAATTTATTTCAACTCGTAGTACTAATATCTTAGCTCTATCGTACGGATATTAAAATAGTGTACATAATTACATATATACTCCAATCCAATTGTGTAATGCTTATTAATATAATTTCAGACCTTCCAGTACCATCTACAACTCCTCAAATGCTTACGACAACAAACCTACCATCAACATCTCCAATCAATACACAACTCGTACAACGGGCCTTACCCTCCGATCTTCCACACCAGGAAACACAACAAGAAGAAAAAACAAAAACCGACTGGCTCTGGATCGGACTTGGCATCTTCTTTGTTCTCCTTATTATTATAATCACACTTTTAGTTTGGTACAAATGCTTCTACAAAAAGCGTACCAGCACACCTACCGTAGGGTTCAGTTCTCAGGTCAATAAGGATTTCGAAGCACAACTGAACCCCATACCTACCAATGTGAACCTCGTGTACCAGGATTCTGATAATCAGTACGAGGAGATACCAGACAGGAAGAGTCAAGAGGAACCAGAGTACCACGAGCTGGGTCCGATTGTCGAGTATGATGACGTTTTTAACACCTTCCAGTACCTCAACATTAAATAGCAACAATGTTTTGAGGTTGCTGTGATCTTTAATAATAGTGTTTTGTTAAATGATTAGTATTCAACATTAGCAGTCACTGAAAAGTGTGAAAATTATTTATTTTACTTTATGACGAGGGTATATAAGGCAATGGAGTATTGACCTCAAATTTTTTTATTGCAGAAATGGATAGAGGGTGCAAAGTTATGCTACCCTGATTTTTTTCAGATTTTTTAGAGCCCGGGAAGTATTTTAAAAAAATATTGAAAGTCCTTTTTGTGACGTCACGCGGTGTTAAGTCCTATCTTTTTCTTAAGGAGCGGCGTCTCGTGACGTCACAAAAAGAACTTTCAATAATTTTTTAAAAATACTTCCCGGGCTGTAAAAAATGTGAAAAAAATCAGGGTAACATAACTTTGCACCCTCTATCCATTTCTGCAATAAAAAAAATTGAGGTCGATACTCCATTGTTTTCTTACCCTGACTTGTTTGTGTTGTGTCTGGTATAAAATTTCTGTTAATTAAATCAATAAACTTGTGCCATATCAAGAAATCATCTTAGTTGAAAATAAGAAACAACTGAAAAGACAATGAAATTTCAGAAGTAAAATATAATTATATTACATTTAATGTGAATATCATCTTATCACCTTCAACTTGTTCAACTTGTTAATTTATACATAGTTGATGTTTATAATTAAATATTAATGAAAGTATATTTTTATTATACTTTACAACAGTAGTAAAATTTATTTTAAAATAAATGTAGTTGAATAATTATATTAAATTTGCTCAAAATTATTAACTAATTTTAAGTATAGTATTACTACAGTACGATAATTTGAAAAATAATAAAAAGAATGTAAATTGCACATGATAATATAATTAAAGTTAAAAAAAGTTTACAATGAATTATATATGAATATGACATTAAAATTAAATAATTAAATATTATACAATAAAATATTTGGTAAATAAAATTATATCACAACAGTGTTATTGTTAATGCATTTGCACTATGTACTGATATTTTGTATAATCCACCCATGCACTGGGCATGGGTAATAGACATAATTAATAGGGAAATTATTAAGTTTTTAATTTAGAATGTATAACATGAATATGAAAAATGTTGTCATAGAGAACTAAATTTGTTAATATGTTGCGTTAAAAGTTATGAAAACTTATTAATATTATGCACTTTTTTTTTATGAAATACCTCAAATATAACCAGAAAATATAAATAATTGTAATAACATAATTTTAATACTAGAATTCTGTTTTTTTTTTAACTACATATAATTTGTAATTTATGATGCAACATACTTTAAAAACTTTAGTTTCATACTCTATAACTTTTTTTTTTTATTCGTGATATATTCTAAATTACAAAGCTATCACCACACGTCACTGCATGAGAACAAATAATTCGAGCACATGAAGAAGGGGCGTGCATGCCTCGTTTTGTGACACAAAAAATCCCAACTCCATGCCGGTCCGAATGGTGTAAACATGGCAGTCAAGATGATATCAGTAGGACGCGGTGACCGCAGTTTCCTCAGTTTTTGGTTCCTGCCAGCCACGATTCAGTTCTCCAAGATGGTGCGTGCAGGTCTGGTGCTGTGTGTCCTTTGTCTGGTCACCACCTGTCACCCTACTCGCCTTAAAAAAAGAGGTTTACAAGGTATATATATTATATTACTTTGAGTATATTATTATAAATTACAGCATTATAATTGAAATCAACAAATGCAAAACAAAACAAGTGTCAAAAATGGAATGACTTTTTAGAAACGTTATCGCCATAAAAATATTTTCTATGATATTCTAAACATTCAACATTTTAAAAATAAGAAAAATAGTTTTTATTTTTTATTGCAATGGTATTGTTTTACTTATGGTGGCCTTAATTCTTGAACATGTTCATCTTATTCATTGGATATTTGATTAATAATATGAATGATAAATTTTATTTTAGCATTTTTACAGTCGCTTTCATGAATAAAAATATGATTTTAGATGACATCTTTTTAGTAGAATTGGAAATGTTAATCAAGAACTTTAATATTGATTACTTATTAAATTATTAATAATAAAACATAGTTGCATTAACTTTGTCATAATTTCAAATAAAAATAAAGTAAATTTGTTTAATATATATATATATATATATATATATATATATATATATATATATATATATATATATATATATATATATATATATATATATACATATATATATCATATTGTATCATAAATGCAATTAAACATAATTTTTAAAGTAATTAAGTAATTTTCATGATTACTGCAGTATATTTTGTATCAATGTATCATATACTGTATCCATGCACATAATCGAGATTAACCTAAAGGCTCCTATAATTAAAGAAAATTCAATTAATAGAGTACGTGAGCTGCCAAAGTCCTGTCTGAAACTAGAATTTTGAATAAACTTCAGTTGAGACGAACTGTTAAATCAAACAGCACGTCTTGTTTGCTAGGTACAAAATTCTAGTTACAGACATTGCCTTGATAGGACTTCGGCAGCTCTTTCTATCATTGAAATCTCGAACTAAAGGTTCTCAATTCTTATTATCTGTGCATTTATACAGTATAAATGATAATAATATATTGATACAAAATATACTGCAATTACAATTTACAATTATTATTTGTGTATTCTCATCCTTATATTATTATTATTAATATTGATTTCAGGAGTATATTTTGTTACAAATACTTCAGCTTACGAAACTTACGATAAACAACAACAACAATATAATAAACAACAGACAACACCAGGTAATTTCAATATAATTAACATCTAATATAATTGCGATTTGCAATTATACATGTATTCTCATATTTAAATTATAATTAATGTGATTTCAGAAGCATATCCAGTTCCAACTCGTCGTTGGAGTCGTTGGACCCCTTACGGTTATATACCAATACAAACAACAACAGGTAATATTTCTGTTAGCCACCCAACTATCCATGTAATGGAAAACCTCTTTGTGTTTTTTTATTGCTTAAAATAATATAATATGAGTTCGAGTTATGTAGTTATGTACTGTAAATTTGTTTAAACAACATCCTTTAAAATCATTCTGTAAAATGATGTGACTACATTAATTATTATATATTTTATACGTAACACCTTTCTTTACGCTTGCATGCTTGATAAATATTTATACTAGCTGGGTGTATTTTATTTCACTTTTCGGACTTTTACCTTTGCCGGTATTCAAATGTAATCCTTCTGTATGTTGCGATGATCACTTACGTGGTTATTATAGTGTTCGTGCACGTCACTAACACTTGCATGTACTACACATATCACTACGTTTCAAGAGTCAACCGCTCTCTTCCTCAGGTGATCTGAGGTTACATCGAACACCGGCTAAGGTAAAAGTCCGAAAAGTGAAATAAAATATATTCAGTATGAATATACCCTTTGCACGAAGAAGCTATTTATACTAATAAATATTTATATATGACTTTAAATATGAAGTCATAGCATTTTGTAGCAAAGTTTTAACCCATGTAGCACACTTCATCGGCTAAATATTGGTCAGATATTGGGAATATTGGCTTAAAATCTACGATATCACCAATATGTAGCCAATGTTCTTACAATATTGATGTGCCGACATTGCCCAATTTTGGTATTTAATATTCATACAATGTTGGCTAAAAGTTGGTAGCGCAATATTTAATTTCACTACCTCGGTCCAATATACGTATAGCCATATATTCATTAAATGTGGTTGTCCCAAAGTCAATGCAACGTTGGCTGCATGGGCATTGAAATTTGATGCTTGAAATGTTTATGTCGGTGCAATAATAGCTTTCTGATATTGCTGCGGTGTCAAAATTAAACATTGGTTGAATGTTGGCTAAGGATTGAAAGTCAATGTATCATATAGGAATTTGTAACAAATATTCAAACAATATTGATATGTGAATATTGCTCAATATTGGTGCTCGATATTCATGCAATGTTGGATTAAAGTTACTAGCACAATATTTAATTTCATTAGGTCGGTCCAAGATACTTTGCCGTATATTCATTGTATGTAGTTTC
The DNA here is from genome assembly GCA_949825025.1 of Siphlonurus alternatus. Classification (NCBI taxonomy): domain Eukaryota; kingdom Metazoa; phylum Arthropoda; class Insecta; order Ephemeroptera; family Siphlonuridae; genus Siphlonurus; species Siphlonurus alternatus. The sequence goes on along the minus strand of OX463783.1, from coordinate 20,662,260 downwards.
CCAATGTCAATGCAATGTTGGCTGGGCATTGAAGTTCAATACTTGAAATATTAATGTCGGTACAATAATGGCTTTCTGATATTGCTGCAGTGTCAACATTAAAGGCATACAGGCCTCAAATTACAAATTAGACAGTCACCAAGTGGGTTTAGAGTATATAATCAACATTCGCATTATTTTTTTTCACGCGTGATGCATCCGTGCGAAGTCGCAGTTCAAAGTAAGAAATTTAGTCCTTGATGACGTCACGAAGTCCTTGATGACGTCACAACTCAATGCTAATCGATGCTAGCTGTGAGTTGTGACGTCAGCAAGGACCTTCTTTACAGCGCAACTTCGCACAGACGCACCGCGCGCAGGTAAAAATAATACGAATGTTGATTATAAACTCGAGCAACACTTAATGTCTGTCTAATTTGTAATTTGAGGCCTGTATACCTTTAAACATTGGTTGAATGTTGGCTACGGATTGACAGTCAATGTATCATAGGAATTTGTAACAAATATTCAAACAATATTGATATGTGAATATTGCTCAATATTTGTGCTCGATATTCATGCAATATGTTGGATTAAAGTTTCCAGCACAATATTTAATTCCATTACGTTGCTCCAATATACTTTGCCGAATATTCATTGTATGTAAGTTTCCCAATGTCAATGCAACGTTGGGTGGGCATTGAAGTGCGATGTTAGAAATATTTAGATTGGGATTGGCTAAATATTGGCCCAATATTGCACCAATTATAAGTTCTAACTTTGTCAATAGATGGCAGCAAAATTAATTCAATTTAAAAAACACTTAAAAATTAAATTAAAATTAATTTAAGTCACTGTACTTTTTTTTAAAAGTAAACACTAAATAGAACCATTATGCTGGGAATTTTTAAGACAATAAATATTTTAATGCTGTTGTTAACGGAATCAAATATTAATAAACAATAAGAGAAACTCTAAAAAGAGATATAGATTGAAATAACAAATAGTCTATGATAAAAATACAAGTGTTATACATTAAAAATATACTCCATCAACGAGACTTGGGAAAAAGTCTTAAAAAAAAAAAAAGCCCCATTATGCATGCAGTTCCATATATGTAATATGTTACATACATATTATTACCCTATGGAATCAATCGAATCCAATATTGTGCCAATATTGGTTGGCCATTCCTGAGATTTATAAAAAATATATTGCAGCAACATTTGCCCAATATTAAATTAAATATCTAAGAATGTTCATTTTAAATGTTGGTGCAACATTGGCAATAAATATCCTCCAGCCATAGAGGTTTGTTGCAGCTGCACTATTTAAATGATATTAAAATTAAATATCCGAACAATGTTTATTTTAAATGTTGGTGCGACATTGACATTAAATATCGTCCAGCCCTAGAGGTTTGTTGCAGCTGCACTATTGAAACGATATTAAAATTAAATATCCGAACAACGCTTATTTTAAATGTTGGTGCAACATTGATATTAAATATCGTCCAGCCATAGAGGTTTGTTGCAGCTGCACTATTGGACCAACGTCGAATTTGATATTGAGGCAATATCAAAACGATCTGTGGTGAATATTGCGCCGATCAAATGTGCTACATGGGAAAGGACGTGTTCGAGGATTTTAAAGAAAAATATATGTATAAAAAAATAATGAGGTCCAAAAATATACCAATTGAAAAACAAATCCATAAATGCAATTAAAAATATCATGCATGGGCAGTTATCTACTGAAGTGAGAATTACACTATTACCTCTATATATTTATCTTGTAATAAATTTTCCTATAATCATATGTGTTAAAAAGTTTACACAGAGGAGCGTTTTCCAGTGGTTCCAAAAAATATCTGAGCATATTAACATTAAGCAACTTGAAGTCCTGTAATAATATTTACAATAAAAACCTCATGTACTACATTTCATTGTATCTGAGAGTTAACAGTATAGTTTATAATCACTTTATTTTTTTTTTTTTAACAATAAAATTGTTATTTCTTTATTTCTAAAATGGTTAGAAGTTGTGTGTTAAAGGGCGGGCCTTTAACTATAAAAAGGTTTCACATTCATGTTTTTTTCCTGATCGAGACATAGATGCATAATCTATATTAAGTACAGTATACATGCATGTACAGTACAATTAATTTGATATTACTTCCGGAAGTAGCCGGAAATGTGAAATTTACAATTGTTCTGTAATATTTAGTTTTGAAACTTTGCACAGTGATTTGAAGTAGAAGTACTGACTCATATGTGTGAAATTACATTGCTGAAATGTGAATAGGAAGACCAGAAATCTTACACTTTCGTCTATTTCCGGAGGGAATATCATGTAAATTTGACTGTATTTACATGTAGATTGCTAGATTCACCATTATAGTTACACCCTCTGTCGTTGAAACTCTGTAGCTTCTAGATCTGATTACCACATACAGTATACTAATATTTTTTTAAATAAAACGTATTCAAAGATGCAACATTTCCTTATACATTTACTTTATAATATATATATTCATATATATGTTGTTGTTTTTTTCAGAAAAGAATCAAGAAATTAGAAAAAATACTGAAATATGCTCAGACAAAATCGTAATTGCAATTGTTTCCCTCCTATTCGTCATCACCGCTGTATCCTTTGCTATTTTCGTTATCGTAAAATATAAAAACAAGATAAAATGCCTGCGATCAGACGCCGCCTACATTGAATCTAACGAACTACAGAACATACCTCCGAAACCCGCACCTGGCAATGTGAACCCCGTGTACCTGGAGACCTTACCTGACCATCAGTACGATGAGATACCAGAAAGGAGGAGGACCAATGAGCCCGAGTACCACGAGCTGGGTCCGATTGCCGAGTATGATGACGTTTTTAACAACCTGCCTGCAGTCCCGCACGAGGAAATCACGTGTAGCAGCAAGGCTCTGAGGTTGTTGTGACAGGGGCGTAGACAAGGGGGGGGTTTTGGGTGTTATAACCCCCCCCTTGAGAGCTGAACCTTAGTAAATTTTAAGGGAAAAATAACAAAAAATGGTACTCGACGGATACGATTTAGCTAAAATTTTATGAAAAATTTTCTTAAAAAAAAAAACTTTAAAAATTTATATCCCCGAAACACATTGTTAATACATCTTTAATTTTTTTAAAATCGGTCTACAATATTATGATTATTTAAGTATGGTATAATTCTGTTATGATAATTATATTATGTAGTATTCATTATTAAGTTATTTTTGTTTTTGTATACGAAAAGACACTATAAAGACAACAATTTAAAGTATAAAAAATGTTGAAAACATTCCCCGCATGATGTTCAGTATAACAATAAAAATTATATATAGTATTTTATTATTTTTTAATTAATTATATAAGTATATTACATCTTGCAATTGCTAGTTTCATTGTCTCATGTAAGTCATATGTATAATACTGTACGTATATATTTAAATTTATTATTGAAGTTAAAAAAATCCGATTTTTAAATGTATTAATTTTACAGTATACTTAATGTAATGAATTGATTTTCCTGTTTTGAAAATTTAAATATAAATATTTTTTCTTGCTCGTACATTAGTACATCGTCTTAAAATGTGGTCTATTTTTTTATAAGAAAAAATACTGTAGTGACAAAAATATTGTAACTACATAATTAACGATTTACAAATATAAGAAATTTGCTGCAACTTTTCATCGAAAAAAATTATAGTCCACGTCCCTTTTTCAAAAAAATCGCGCACCATGAAACTAATAAAAATAATATAAAAGTGGTTATTAGATGAATTACTTGATTTAACTAAAATTATTTACTCAAGGCTACTTTATTTATTACGTTAGTGCACGTACAATATTGAAAAGAAATTAAAAAAATGGGATGCAAAAAATGTAAAAATATTGCATCAGGCCATACATCCTCTATAATAGTATTTTTTAATAATTTTACCCTAAAAAAGGGGCGTGTCCTTAAAAAAAATCGCGCCTGCGGCGGGCTATTGGGGGGCTACGCCCCCCAAACCCCCCGGTGGGATATTCTCAATCTTTATCTTCAAGAACCCCCCCTTGAACAAATCCTGGCTACGCCACTGTGTTGTGATGATGAATGTTACTGAAATTAATTGAGACTATATTAATTAGCTGGACTCTTTTGAAATTAATTTGTGATAAGTGATTGCAAACGAAGAACTTTTCCGCAGTAATAATAGCAAATTAGGGAAAAATTACTGCTCATCCACAGCTATAGCATTTGCTTTTTGGTTGATATATAATTAAGAATTCTTTTATATTAGCATGACAATGCAATCCAATGGTGTGAGAATGTTATAAGATAAGGGTCGTAGCTTTGAAAATATGTAAAGAATTGAAATTATTATCAATTATACACATAATGAAAAGTGGAAATAAATAAATTTATTACTTGGTTTTTGTTGTATATTTACTTAAATTTAAGTTACATCTATTATTAGGAAATATGGATATAGTTATATAGAAATAAAACACTGTTTCAAAATAATTATAATAAAATTGTAATATATACAAATTCAATTTTATTGCACTCAATGATAACCTGTAATAAAAAGTTATGTTAGTGATCTTTTTTTCTTTATACACTGAAATAATTTTTTTAATTACATTAAAATTGTACTGTACTTATCACAGCTAGGTTTCAATGTTAAATAAAAAAATTACGTGTAAACCTTAATAGCATAGTGCCGCAGGGGAAATTACGCTCTATATTTGCTTAATATACATCAAAGTTGTATCTACAAATACAGAGAATGACACTTCAATAAGATCCTAATTACCCCTGCGGTCACGATGAAAAATTACCAGAGTAGTTTAACCTCCAGACAATAAATTCTGCACTGCGGTGACTTATATTGATCGGAGTGGTGTGTAAACATGGCAGTCAAGGTGACATTAGTAGGACGTGGTGACCGCAGTTTCCTCAGCTTTTGAACCTTCCGATTCCTGCCAGCCACAAGTCAGTTCTCCAAGATGGTGCGTGCAGGTCTGGTGCTCTGTGTCCTTTGTCTGGCCACCACCTGTCGTCTGGTGCTCACTTACGGACCTCTTCATGGAACAGGACGCATCGTAACAGATGGTACTTTTTATATTATTTCAATTAATGGATGGCAATATTGATTAGTATTGAGGTACTACTCATTTTATTTTTTGATGTATTTTCAATAATGATAAATTTCTATTTATTATTACTTATTTAATTCATATTTGTTTTTGTTTCTCTTTTTGCATTAATATTGTTTGTGTCATAAAATTTTATTTCTTTATACTACAAAAAGTTGATTTCGTCGTTTCATGATGTCATAATATACAGGATATGCTTACATGAGTTATTTTAATTTTATTTTTCATATATATTTCATTCTAATAATGATAGTGTATGGTACTTTCAAAACATTAAATTATTCAGCCAGTACGTTCATACAACCAGAGAAATTATTATCAGTTATGAATTTATATTTATTAAAAGTTAAAAAAAATATGATGAGCTAAATGCCATGGTATATAATATTTTAATTTTAAGAAAATCAGCTATATGATTTTAAATTGTCAAAAGTTTTCTTTTCTCAAATATTGGGCAATGAAAAGAAAAGAAGCAGTAGTTTTAATTCGTTTAATACTAATAGTATGTACAAAATTTCAAATAAAAGTAGTACATTTTTTTTTTTTTTTTTTAGTAATAAATTATTACTTTAATTTTTTTACTTCTATATAATATGGACTGAGTTTATTTGAAGAATATTGAGTATTTATTTAAGCTATTTCACACTTAAAAATATTATATTATCATTGATCAGTTTAATAATTATTAATTTGATTTCAGAAAGAGTTGTTTTTCCAGGTCCCACTGCTGCTGCTCCATTCTCTGATGTCGTTTACTGGAAACAATCGCCACAAACATCAGGTAATATCAATATAAGAAATAAGTACATCCATGCTTTGTTGTCTGTGCAATGGACAATTATTTTGATTTCTTTTTTATTTAACGAGCAAAGATTTTTTGAGAGTATTAAATTTTCTCGCATTTTTTGAAAATTTGTAAACACCCTCAAAATTAAAAGGAACAACACTGTTTACTTATTATAATAAATAATTAATAATGGTCATGTTATTTCTTTCCTCAGATTTGCGAGCGTTTTGATGTACTAAATTTTTAGTATTTTTACATAACTATGACGTCACATTGTTTTGCTATATGAATTGAAAAGTATTATTTAACTCTTAAAAATTTATGTAAAAAAATTTACAATACATTAGTTAAAAGTTAAAAGTCATTTTATTGAATTTATTCATTTAATAATGTTCATTACAAATGTTATACCGGTTGTCCATTTAGTTCAAGGATCTTGTATGTACAAGATCCTTGATTTAATTATACAAATTAATACTTATTAACAATTATCACGTTACCCTTGAATATTATTAACAAATCTCATTTGCTTTTGATTTTAAGAGAATGAATAGTAAAAGTTTTAATATTGCACAACCTTCATGACAATTTTTTCACTGCAGAAATTAATGGAGGGCACAAGATTGTTATTGTACTCTTCTTTTTTTCTTCCGATTTTTAGAGGCCAGGAAGTATTGCTAAAAAGCATGCAGGGCTTGGGTCCGCGAATGTTTTTCGCGGATCCGGGAACGTTTTTCTGGATCCGGGAACGTTCGCGGACCAAGGCCCTGCTGAAAAGTTACTCAAAGTTCAGTTTTGAACCCAACGTACGCCCCATATTTTTTAATTTTGATATAATACCTATTGACACATCTCTGTACATTCAATAATTTTTGTTCAAAATAGTTCCCGAGCTCTAAAAAAAAAAAAAAAAAAAAAATGAAAAATATCAGAGTACCGTAAATTAGAGTATCCTTTTTTTCATTTTTGCAGTAAAAAGATTCATGCAAGTTGTCCTTTGCATATTATATGTGTTTGCATATTTTGTGTGTCGAGCTTAAATCAGTGCAAACAGATCATACTGGTGGATTGCTATAATTTTTATTCTTTATAAAGGAACAACTTAATATATTATATATTTATATAATATGGGCGCGATTCACGAAGCATTTAGCAAGGATTCAAACCACATTTAGCTTAACCACGTTTAAATATAACTGTTTTACGTGTTAAACCACAGTAGTTAAACGTGGTAAAGCTATAAAACATGGTTAGAAAACTGTCTAACTGCTTCATGAATCGCGCCCAATATGTATATAATATACATCGATCAGTGTATTATAAGTAATGAAAAATAAAAATATTAAAGTGAAATAAAGTGTAGTAAATAATATATATTTTTTTAATAATTTCAAATCATATTGGAATTAATGTGCCACTCTCTACTAAGCTTATTTTTTAAACACTTATTTTAATTCTTATTGTTTTTCTTTTAGTACATGGCAATAAAAAGTGTTATATTAACAAAATGGAAGACCAGAGCATTTTCCAAAGCTGCTGGTCTGGAGTTGAAACTCCAATACAAAAAGCAACTTGTTGTTGCAAGGATCCAAGTTGTCTTATCAAGGTTAATCTAATTTGCAACAAAGACGAAGGGAGGTGGTACGCAGAGAATAAAGTGGACACTCGAGGGTGTAATCAAGTTAAGGGTAATTCAAGTTTAACTAATTTTATTTTAGAATAGACAGAGATGTAGCTTCCTGATTTATATTTGAAAGAATTAAATTTAACAAATTGGAGTACCAAAAAATGTTATTATAGGTCAGAGTATTCCTTGTTTAAATTTAGCATTCTATGTAAAAGAGGCAAGGACCAAGGAGCTATCTTGAAGCTATGAACCGCATGGTGTATATTTTACATGGACGTATGTAATGTAATGTGACTTTTAATACAGTATAAAAACATTTTTAAACTGAAACTGACATTATATAATACTAGGTCTGTTCGTAAATATATACACAATCATATTATATTTATTATATGTATTTTCCTTAATTTCCTTGTGTTACCTGTATAGATGGTTCATCTGATTATTGATTAATGAATCGATTATAGATTTACGAACAGATTGGAGTATGAGTGACAATTATTATTCACGGGTAATTTCAATAACAATTAAAGAAATGTAAAAAGCATTTAGATCGAAATAGTTTCCCCACACACCATGTCATATCATAAAATCTGAAAGAGAGACAGAAAGGGTATTTTTTTTTTTCTTTTCAAATATAAATAATGTAGTATAAAATTCATGCTGTTTGTCTATACAAATTATACAATTACAAATGTAAATAATTAACTCATTTTTGTTTGCTAATCAATATTGAATGTTTTCGTGGTTTTACTAATAAAATGTTTTCATTTTTCCAGACTATGAAATACAGCACTGCGATACGAAAGACATACCAAAAGATTTGATATGCAAGGACAACAAATCTCGAGGAAATTTTGGGGAAACCAGAGAAAGCATTTGCAGACACAACTGCCATCAAATCACCATCAAATGTTACTCTGATGGAAGGTGGCACCCAAGTGGACCTGAGGATTGCAGAAGTGAGTAACTTAAGGATGAAATTGTGACATTAGTTAAAATCGTAAGGCCGAATTAGATGGTTAGACTCAGGCGCGGATCCAGAACCAAATTTCGGGAAGGGCTGTCTCCATAAAGCTAATGCTAAAAAAATTGGAAGTGGAGGAAATGTGTATATTGAACATGTAAAATTCAAAATTTCGGGGCACCCCCAGCCATACCCCTGGATCCGCGCCTGCTGGTTAGACTCTTAATATAACCGTGGTTAAAAAAGGAAAATTATGTGGAATTATGGAATAGTTTTTTAAAATGTGTGATGCAAAATACAAAGTCAGATAGTAACTTATTAATTAGTTAGCGAGATATAGAAGAGCTTACATAGGAACATTTTTATTGGTAACCCGCCCCATATTAGTTGCTCAACAACCCACAAACGTTGGTGATAAGGAGGTTTTAGAGGCTTTATGGTTGACCAAATAACTTAATTTTAGAGCAAAGTGGTATTAGTTTTTAATATTTATAGCTTAATATAATACATATATATATATATATATATATATATATATATATATATATATATATATATAATTATAACTAGCTGTATATCACATAGGTATACTATAAGTAAAACATAATATTCCACCAAAAAAACTGCTTTAGAAGATGATATTCCGAAATTATAAGTTTTATTCTTATTGTCATTACTATTAACTGTCAACGATTAGCATAATATATAATAGTTGACTATCTTTGACTGTTTTACTGTCTGTGTATAAATATAATTAAATTTTTTAATTAATTATGATGCGACAAAATTACTATAATATACTTATATTTGAAATTTATTTTTACAGATTTTAATGAATATGAAGATTACAACCCTCAAGAACATTTGCATTTAAAGTTTCAAAACGGAAAGTTCACTTTTACATGTGACGCTGGCTTCGAGCTTGATGAAAACAGACCTGTGAAGTGCAACGATGGAACTTTTGAGGGAGATTTTCCTGCGTGTATCCAAGGTATATATATATATTGTAAATTTAATTACCTCAATATATTATAATCGGGCACTTGACGCAGTGGTATGCGCCTCTGATTCGTAATCGGATGGTCGTGAGTTCGATCCCAGCCATGCACCGCCAAACTTTTCACAAATGGCGGTTGCTAAAGAACACCCACTCGTGCATCCGGGAGGTGATTGATGGCATCCTCCATCAATTGCCGACCATTCTGACTGAGGTTTCCATGGTTTCCTCAGTTACAACCAGGCGAATGCTGGGATGGATTGCTTAGGCCATGGCCGCCCCGGTTTGGAAGGGACCCACAAAAAGTAGGATCTACGAAGAGCCGGGAGGTTAAATTCAGTCACTTAATTGTGCCATGGCCAGTACCCTAAAATAGGGTTCAGTTGAGAAGTTAAAAAAAAATATATTATAACATAACTATAACGTAAATGCCCAAGAAATAAATATCACAACCTGTTTCATTCACGTATGAAGATAAAGATAATATACGTTAATTTATAATTTAATTCAAAGGTGAAACGTACGTGAAACTCATATCTCATATATATATATACATATTTTCCTTTGTAAATCGTTTAATTTTTTTTTCACGATAAATGAATTTTATAGTATAGATTTTTATATTTCATAAGTATTCCATTCCATTGTGTAATGAATATTAATGTATTTCCAGCCTTTCCAGAATTACATACAACTCCAGGAACCTTCAAGACAATAACCCCAACAACATATCCAGGCAAGTCATTCCGGGAAACTCAGGAACCAATGCACCCGGCTTCACTCCCCGACAATCCAAACCAGGCAATACGTCCAAAACATCCAGACAATACACAAATCTTTCAACCGTCCTTACCCACCGATTATTCAAGCCAGAGTACATACCACGATAAAAAACAAAAAACCAACTGGCTCTGGATCGGACTTGGCATCTTTTTTGTTCTCCTTATTATTATAATCGCATTTCTGGTTTGGTTCAAATGCGTCTATAAGAAGCGTTCCAGGTCCATCACACCTATCGTAGGGTTCAGTTCTCAGATCAATAAAGCTTTCGAGGAACCACCTTTTGCTGCAGAGAAAGATATGATGAAGGATAATGATATGTATGTACCAGCCTGTTCTGTATCTACCCTGGCTAAATCTTCTGATAAAACAAAAGGAAATGTAACTGAATGTATGAAAGTTAATGATATTTATGTATCATCAGATGTGGTTTCTACAAGTTTAAATAATATGAGTAAGTAAGTTTGTGATTAATAAGGAAATTGAGGTCAGGATAATTTGTCAAAGATAAATTTAAATGTTGTTTGAGAAATATAATAATTCAAATTGAATTTTAAATATAAACATTTAGGAAGAAAAATCTATAATTTATGCACAGTAAAGTAAAGTTCTAAAACTGAAGATGCATGATGAAGTAGTTCAACTGTAGTTGATTAAAAAATGTTTTAGGTCTTTAATATTTAAATACGGTCCATCGAAATAACAAGAAATTTGCCAGATTTATTGGATTAAATAAAGAGATAAGGGGGGGGGGGCATACACAAAGCACTTTATTCCCCATTTTAGCCTCGATTTTTATTTTATCCCTGGTGCTAAACTAGGAGCTTAACATGGTTTGCCCCTGGTTTTTAGCACCAGGGATAAAAATCGAGGATAAAGTGGGGGTTAAAGTGCTTTATGAATGCCCCCCAAAGATTATTTTCATTTTGAGATCCATATTTATATAATCATCCTAACATTAAACACTAGATCACAAATTCATGGAAGAGATAAATAAAGCTGGTTAAAGTTTGCTTTGTCCTTAATTAGATATTATGTAAACAGTATAGAGAAAACTGTTACATTTATAATTATATATAAATTGTAACATTATGTTTGACTTATAGAAACGTAAAGTAAATAATGTAATTTAAGTTTAAATAAAATATATTATTAAAAATTTTAATAAATTATCACTACGTTTACCTGAAGGTGTTTAATGCGTATTCGTTGACGACGCCTCATAAGAATAACATTATCCGTCGTCAACGAATACGCATTAAACATTAAACGCCGTCATGTAAACGTATAGTGATTGTACTAACAAATAAAATAATTAATATGTGTTTTAATTATACTTCCTTTTAAAAATACTTATGAATATATATAATTTTATTTAATGCATATAATGTTTTATTTATATTATTTTTATTCTTTTATGTTTTTAAGCTGGGTGTCATTATTAAAATTAAAATTGCATTTTACATTGAAACAATTATTATAAAGTGCCCATTTAGTTTTGCAAATTTAATTTTACTGCAATGAGTATGAATTTTAGCACGAGTTTTACATAAAATTTAAGTATTATTAAATTTTACAATGTTGTTGTAGATGCATTTGCACACCCACTCCACTATGGGTGAGGAAACTAAATAAATTAATATAAGAGAATCATTATATGATAATTCATAAACACAATGATAGCTGAATTTGCTAATATTACACAAATTAGCAATTTATTTAAAAGATTCTGGAAACTGAGGAAGCTAGGGCAAGAAATTTTAGATGTTATATTTTATTATTTGAATGTAATTTAAAAATATACTGTATTATTATAAACCGTAGCCGTATTTATTTATTTATTTATTTATTTATTTATTTATTTATTTATTTATTTATTTATTTATTTATTTATTTATTTATTTATTTATTTATTTATTTATTTATTTATTTATTTATTTATTTATTTATTTATTTATTTATTTATTTATTTATTTATTTATTTATTTATTTATTTATTTATTTATTTATTTATTCCCCACAGTAATACACTATGAGCTTTTGGAGCTCGAGGTGGGGTAGGGATAAGGTAGGGAAAGGACGGTGGTCACGGCCTGTAACACGTCCCAACATTCACTGAGGTGAGACTGAGGGAACCGTTGAAAACCTCAGTCAGGACGGTATACTTTTTATCAATAGACGAAAGTGATATCCAAAAAGCCTGGGGAACCACACACAAGTGCATCACTGCACTGGGTAGAAAGTGAGATGAATTTTTCAGTAACGTAATTTTTACTTGAAACGGACAAGTACTAACGACGTTTGACGTTGCTTGACTTCGTTAATCAAAGTAATCAAAGGGGTCAATGCACTGTGCTATAAGATATACGCTCTACCTCAATTATGTAACTAATTTTAGCTTATATATACAGTAAATGTTAGGGAATTACGTCTTACGTCAAACTGATTGCGATTGATGTAAGAGGGGACCTATATAACTGCATGCTTCCTTCAGATATAACGGAAATTAATATTATTATAATTATTTATTTATTTGATCTGTTTACTTGAGTATAACGGAAATTATAGTTGATGTAAATTCTGATAATAATGAAGATATCTTCTTATCTTGCTTTTTATAATTAATACGAAGATGATCTTGCCATCGTTTTAAAGAATAAAGTTTAGCTTCAAAAAGCATTTCTTTTTTTATTTTATTATATTTCCTTCATGAATATGTAAAAAAAAAAAAAGTCAGAGGCAGACAGTCCATGAAGAACCTAACACTAAAGTGCATAGCATTAATTATATCCCTGTGAAACATTGCAGTAAAAATAAAACAAAATATTATAATATGAATATATAAGTATATAATTAATCAAAAAAATTTATAAATATAAAAATAAGCTATTACTAAGTCAAATGAATCTAGTACGATTACATTTTATACGCATGGGCCTTTAGCTGACCCTTAAATGACCGAAGCTCCGTGCAAAGATTTCCACAAAAATCATTGAATTAAATATTTTATCAATGTGGCCTCAAATAAATGGGTTTCAAATTAATGTGGAAAAGATCATACAAAACCGATTATATTTTTTGCGACGACCATCACAAAATTGCTTTTAAAGTATATGGTTATAGTCCTGCAAATGACAGGTGTCTTTTTCCAAACATATCATGACCACGAATGATGTAAAAATACTATCTCCGCAAAGTGCAGGCGAGCCCCCTTCCCCCCCCCCCCCCCGAAACTTTGGATTTAACATGGGCAATATAGACATTTCCTCCACTCTATTATTTTAACTTTGACCTTATGGAGACAGTTTCCCCCTTCCCAAATTTGGTTCTGGATCCGCACCTGGCAATATAAACCATCTCATATCTCTTTAGTTTTTTTTGTTAAAAACATACCTTTAAAATGTTTCAAGCTGAGTAGTCCTGTAGCCACATATATACAGTCAAATTAATTTGATATTCCTTCCGGAAGTAGCCGGAAATGTAAAATTTGCAGCTCTTCTGTTTGTAATTCAGTTTTGAAATTTTACACAGTAGTTTGAAATAGAAATACTGACTTATGTGGAAAGTTTTAATGAAGAAATGTGAATAGGAAGATCAAAAACCTTACATTTCCGGCTACTTCCGGAGGGAATGTCATATAAATTTGACTGCAGTATAGCATTCAAATTATGGCCTCACTCACCTCTCAACGTTAGACCTCAACAAATTAGAATTCTATAATTTAAGCAATATTTGAATTGTGAATTTCTATCTAAATTCACTCCTACTTGTAGACTCACTAATAAAAACTAATTATTTCATTTCTGAGACTAAAAATTTATATAAATTTTCAGCAAAAAATTATTATTTTGAAATCAAATGATAAAGCCCAAGATAATCTAGAATTTATTTAGAATAATCAGTGACTATGCAATGCAAAGGGAGATGATGTCTGATGTCCGATTCCTGAAATTTATAAATTGTGCATATAGAATGTGGGTAAAATTATACTAATTATATTGCATATAAAACATATATGTGTGTTTAAATAGAGTAATTAGTAAATAAATGCACCCAGTTGTAGTTTGATAAAAAAATAAATAAAAAAATAAAACTATAATTGATTTGTTTTAATTAAGCTATATATGCATTGTTTATATTATCTGTATAAAATTTGTTCTATTCTTTGTTAATATTATTTTTCTATATAATTTTCCCTTCTTATTTGATTTATATTTCCATGTTTTAAAGTACAAAATTTGCATTTAAATAAAATATTTATAATAAGGAACTACCCCGTTTTCAAAATATCCATACACTTCCTTGGTCACATAAATAATTCCAGTCTTTAATATAAATATTAAAAAATTTCAAGCACCATAATTTAACACGGAACTTCTGGGTTGTTAAATGAGGTACTTTTCTGCATCCTCGTTGAGATATTGACGCATATCCGTGACGTGTGTGACGAGTACATAAAGCTGCAGCTTCTCTCAATGTGTCTGACTTCTGTGTTGACTGTCCAGCAATGTGGCTCTCCATCGTCCTCGCTACTACTACCTGGAGTTGCGTACTAGCAGGTGAGAAATAATTAACGTCATCATGTGTTTAATGTTTTATTAAATGACAATGCCAAAAAAATATTAGCAATCATTAAATAGTACATATTTAACACAATTATCACAGTAATGTGAACGTGTAGTGAAGTTTTAATATAATATATAGTATATGGTTTTAGGCTGTTTTAGCGATGTAGAAAGCCTTTTTTATATATATATATTAATATGTAGCTTTGAAAATATTATGAAAAAAAAAGTTAATTATGTAATTAAATTATCCAATAAAAAAATTTAAAAATTTTAAAAAAAACATTATCTTATACTATTTTGAAAATTCAATAATTTGTCTAATCTATGCTCTAATCAGATATAAAATATTTTAATAACTTTAATTAAATATGTTATTGTTAGTTAAAATTGTTAAAAATAATACAAAATAAATGAAAATTTTTAATATAGTATAAAATTATTATTGAATTGATAAAGGGTAAATTATTGTAAAAAGTTGTAAGGTATACTATCAGGTTGATTAATAATCAACCATTAATAATAAAATCACTAATAAAATAAATATTTTACACTAAACACAGAATTCGTTTAAAGCATACATTAATATTGTACAATCTACAATAAGAGGCAAATTCCAAACCAATAAACCATAATAATGACCCTTATATCTCTGCTCTAGCACCGACTGACTCCGGAACTCCTGCAGATCTGGTGCCCACACGCCAAGGGGACTTCCCTATCGTTCCTGTCGTCATAGGCGCGGTCAGCTGTCTCGCGGTGGTCGCGATTGTACTTGGGGTGTTCTTTGCGATGTACCGCAATAACAAACAAGTTCTGGAGGTGACGAAACCCGAGGTTCGTGACGTCACGACGCAAACTGGACAAACTGATTTTCTCACCCCGAATGAACTTTTTGTGTATTTTCATCCTGATTATAGCATTGTTTCGTATGATTAAATTTTATATTAAAATTTAATCACTTGTTAATTTACTTAACAAGGAAACTGGACTACAAGATTTACAAAAGATGAAATGTACTTAACCCTGATATATAGCAGTTTCATATGATTAAATATTTATATTAACTTTGATAAATTGTTAGATTTGTTAATACAATATGGTGTAATTTTAATTAACCACTATCTCAGAAACAGGTGTTTCACAAAGTGTTTCAGAAACACCAAAAATGTTTCAAAAATTGCCCTCTTATTTAAAATACATATCGTGTTTCAGAAATCAGATTCAAAACACTTAATGTGTTTCTGAAACACGATAAGTGTTTTGAATCTGATTTCTGAAACACGATATGTGTTTTAAATATATAAGAGGGCAATTTTTGAAACATTTTAGGCGTTTCTGAAACACTTTGTGAAACACCTAAGAGTGCAAGTAAACTGCATGGGCCACCAGATTTACTTAAAATTAATTGTATTGTATATCTGCATTGTTTTATACAATTAAATATAAGTATTTACTACAATAATTATTATTGTAATTTTAATTTATCGTGTTTAATTTTTATGTAATCAAACAAATTGGGCAGCAAGATTTCGTCACTATACTGTGTATGAAGAAAATTATGTGTACTTAATTCTAATTAATACATAGCAGTAGTACAAATTATTATTAAAAATAAAAATATATTATAAATCATTTTGAACTTTTTTATTAAACCTGGAGTTTTCGTGTCAAATGAAAAACAAAATATTGTTACCTTGAATAGAACTCCTGACAGTCGGAAAGTAAACTACTCTATTTTTGGGTAATGTCATGCATGTTTATAGAAGGATTTAATTGTTTTTATTTTATGAAATCTTTCACATTTTGAAAATACAGAAAACATGGTAGCCTATAGGGCAAATAGAAATGGCTACAGAAACAACCTAATTACCATACAGTGTTTATTCACTTACAATTGGTAAAACCAAGAACATAGATATTAAGGAAGTACAATAAATTAAATTCACTGAATAGGCAGAGTGCTATTTTTACAATACCCATTTATAAACTAAAATTACACAGTATAATTATATTTCTTTGTCTCTTGGAAATGCATAGCACCAGCCAATCATGTCAGCTAGGGGTAAAGTTCTTACAGTGTTAAAGTGTATTTCAATGCTAAATATTTTAGAATATAATTAATTATATTGATTAATTGTTTGAGTTATAATTTTGATTTGTAATTATTATTACTTTAATATTATATGAAGAGTTTAAAATAATTAATATTCAAGCTATATTATTTGCTTACTATTTATTTAAAATTATATATCATTCTACATATCATATATCATTATGCAAAATAACATCAGATCTTTAAAAATAAAAAAGCATGATAAAAAGCTATAAGAAATATTAGTCATTGCAGTGATATTATTCTTTACGTTCTCTTAATCATTTATGACTGGCACGATGACTAATTATAACATGATAGCGTTTGATAAAGATAACCCTTAATAATATAAAAAGACTATACAGAACCTTCTTCCATTTTTTAGCATAAAATTACCTCAGGTAAAAAAATACAATAGTTATGTAGTATAATATGTAGAGTCATTTTTGTAGCTATAATATGAGGTAATTTTTATGCTAAAAAGAAATGGAAATTGCCTGCATGCAAAATCATAAAAAGTAAAAAAGTGTCTGATAAGTGCAATAAATTAATTTCATACATGGAAGAAGACTTTCACAATTAAAAACACTGCCATTATACCCCTGTTAAAATAAATATAGGCTGATTGTTGTGCAGTCAATCACCACGTTCATATGATGATTATGGTAAGATTTTCAAAGACTTCTCTATAGTGGTATACACTCTCTGAACTTGATTCTCTTTGTATACTGCATGATCGATCGAGTTCATAAGGTTGATTAATTAATTAATTGATGCGAAAAAATTATACAGTTTTTTTCATATATCATAATAAATTAAAATAAAATGGGCTAGTGCTAAAAAGTATGATTTTTAAGTAGTAACTAACAATTATATAACAATATTATATTAATATAATTATTTGCAGTGCTAAATTGTTCTTTTAATATCCATAAATAGGAAACTGGACATAATATAATATATATATCTTGTCCCCTATCTTTACCATCCGTAACAGGCTAAAAAAAGCGGATTCACATGGCGATTTTTATCATGCGACGCGTCGACGCGAATAATGCACACTTGCTGTGACATCCATTGGCGGCCATATTTGGCGATAAAAAAAAAGAACATCGCAATTAACGCGAATTCACTGCGGCAACCTGGCGAACTTGCTCGCCGCATAAGATTTCAAAGCTTGTGTAACAAAATCGCATCGCCGCTGTCGCCATCTAAATCCACCTTTACAGGTAACTTTCTGTTTTCACTATTATATTGAATAATTTAAATTATAAAATAAATAAGAACTGCATGCATGGTTGTTTTTATCACAGCTATATTTACCAAAATATATTTCCATGATTTATTTAATAAATACAAAGAAACTTTTCAACTAACGTTTATTCCAGATGACAAAACATGGTAGAAAACCAGACACATCCTCTGTAGTAAGATTACTTGTGGTCAGTCTTGTGGCCCAGATATCAAAGTTTCCTTTCAACTCTTATATAGTCAGCTGGACACAAATGTGGCTGCGAAATGAAAAATGGAGCCTTTGTTCTCCCTATCATCTTTGCTTGGTGTTCTCTTGTGCTGGCAGGTGCGTAACTATCCACGTATCTTCTTGAATCTTATTTTAATATTTCAACCGTTCTTAACTAACTCCCCAATTTCTATTATTAATGTATATATATTCTATATAAGTCTAAATCAAATTTATGAGCATCAAGTCTTATTATTGAAATATTTGTGATCCATTTATTTTTATAAATTTAATGGGGGGGGGGGGCATTCACAAAGCAATTTAACCCCCCACTTTAGCCTCAATTTTTATCCCTGGTGCTAAACCAGGGGCTAACTTTCGAGGCTATATAAAGTGAAGGTTAAAGTGCTTTGTGAATGTATTTTATTTGTCATCTTGTGACAATTCAATTAAAATTGATTAAATTGACGTTCCTTGATTAATATAATTTTTTCCAAGCTCCTGCATGGGGTTTACTTAATATATTTGTATGTAATATGTAATAAGGGGCATTCACAAAGTCTTAAGGCCACATTTAAGGCTTGATAATTTAAAGCTTGATTTTAGACGTGTTTTTTAGACCCAAAATTTCTGGTCTTAAATTATTGAGCCTTAATTGTGGCCTTAAGGCTTTGTGAATGCCCCTTAAAATGTCTTATATCTATTCTGTTCTTATGAATAAACAAATTACTTATTCACTCAGGTCTCCTTGAGGTTCAATATTAGTTTCCTGTTTCATTTTCAGTTTCATTACTTAAATTTTTGAAATAAATAAATAGGGTTTAATTTATATAATGCATGTATGTATTATAAAATTGTAAATATTTCAAAAACTGTACACATGGCATGAACAAATCAGCCCCCATAATCTTTTATTAAAATTGCATGCTATGCACTTAAATGAATATGTCTATTAATTTAATATGCGGTTTCATCATCAAAAATCAGTTATGTTGTACACACAGCTCATATTAGAATTCTAAAGTGAGTATACATATACTTTAATATTTAATAAAACTTACATAAATACCGTTTAATTACTGATTGTAATAATATTAAATAACAAATTCAAGTATTTTAATCTATAATAACTGATATAGTACATTCTTATGATGTATGTTGTGAATACAGTGTATTATAATTTATTATACTATATAATTAATTATATATGTATAATATCCAAGCATCATTAGTCATTACTAATATGTTAATAATAAAGGTAACATGGCAGTCCTTTTTTAATTAATAATTTTATTTTTCCAGAACCAAGTAAATCAACAACTGAGGTTTTGTCATCACCTATTGGGATACGTAAGATTTTTAATTTTAATTATTTAATATTTTTAAATTGAATCTCTCGAGGCTTATAATTTTCATTTAATTTATCATGGCATTTTTAGAAATGGAATTCTTCATGGCCATTTATGCTGATTAAAAATAATTCTAGACTTCTTTATTTAGTGAATATATCAACTTCTTATAACTCTGCATTTTAAGTTCATTGTTAATACATGATATTAAATTGAAGTTAACGGGTTCAAAACAAACCAACTAAAAATTAAAATTTGTGATCAAGGCTATTTTCAATGCACTTTTATCAGAAATTATTTAGCTTTTCATCTGACCATATAATTTGCTGCTCTTATTATTTTGTTGCAATTATATTGATTAATTTATAACTTTTTTCAATTTAATAAAGCTTTAATTAATAACAATGTTAGTTTAATTTAATAATATTTTTAACAATTCATAAAAGAGCTGAGAACAATATTCACAGGTTTCAATATACATTTAATTATTGTTGATTGTCATTGAGTGCAGAGACTGATGCTATATTATATAGTATAATCAGAGAATATATATATTATATATAGTACGTCTCATGTAATAGTTATAGATCATCAGATTTCTCATGTTCTGTACCAAGATTATACATGTATGAGAAATCTGTGATGACTACACCTTCATATATATATATATAATATATATATATGAGATATATTATATATATGAGACGTACTATATATAATATATCTATTCTCTGATATATATATATATATATATATATATATATATATATATATATATATATATAGTAGTATAAGTATATATATATATATATATATTTAGTAGTATAAGTATAGTAAACAACAAATCCCCCAGGCTGTCTTCTTTGCAAATTCAAGACAAGTATATATGTCAAGAGATTACCAACTAATTCAGTCTCTTTCTTTTAGAGTTAAGATCTGGAGACAACTTCACGTGCGACAAACCCTCGGAGGAGAAAGGAGGTGACTTCAGAAACTGCTCGTCTACAAGTGGTAAATTTCCGAGTCACGTGGCCACGTGTCAATGCACGAGATGTACGAAGACTTTGAGCCTCACGTGTCGCAAGGATCTCAAGTGGTATCCGACAATCTCCAATTCTTGTAATGGTATGTCAATTTTCAAATTAAAATGTTATTTCCACACAGTTTAGAAGGTATGTTTAGGTACTAAACAAAACCTTTTTTCCCTCTTATCAAGCTTCAACTCATTGAGGTGTAAACACAATTTTGTAATCTAAAAAAATATGATTGATGTAAATTTATAATGAATAAAAAAAAATAATAACGGTGATCAGTCAGTATACATTTACGAACATATATACCTATATATCTCTATATTTATTTTAATTACAGCTCTTTTTTTTATAGATATATTTGTGAATATATTTTTAAAGTAGAGATAACACGGATCAGCTGGCCCAATGCTAAAAAAATCTAATTCAAAAAAATTATGAAAAAAATTTAAAATATTCTTCTCTACATCCCCTATCAGTAGGTAAAATATCAGGTATACGAAAACGAGCTAGTTTTCGAGTTCTGAATTTTTGAAGTTCCCTAATTTAACATGAAGAAATGGAACTTCCATGTCAAATATTAGTCAACTTTAAAAATTAATAACACGAAAACTAGCTCGTTTTTGTATACCTGATATTTTACCTACTGATAGTGGATGTAGAGGAGAATATTTTAAATTTTTTTCATAATTTTTATGAATGGGATTTTTTTAGCATTGGACCAGCTGATCCGTGTTATCTCTACCTTAAATTATGAATGAGAAACACAGAAATTTCAAATTAAATAGTAAAACTGTAGCTGGTAGATGTTTTTTTAATTTTGAGACGAATTAAAAATATAAGATATTATAAAGAAAATATAAATTTAAAATCATGACATATTTATATGTACAATAGAATAGAAGTTAGCTTTGTTGCAACGAGATTAATACAAGCTTATTTTTACACCTATTCCCCATATATACAATACAATGGTCTCAATTCAGTATTGAATAATTAATTATAATAATTATATTATAGTTTCTACTGTATAACATGCTAAATTAATGTGGTTTTGTGTTATCGTCAAAATTTGTTTGTTATTAATTCCTTGCCTTTTGTTCTATGAAAACACCTCAAATTTAATTAAATTCTTATATTTATTATATATGTCAATCATTAAATAATATTGTACACTCCTCGCCTTTGAAAAGTTCCTTTCTGCAGTCTTATTTATCACTATGACCCGTAAGTATAACACATATCGGTGATTAGCAATTAAGGAAGGGAACTTTTCAAAGGCAAGAGGAGTATACTTCCTGAAAAGTTTGTAGTAACAAGCTGACTTAATATTGGAAGCAATTAAATCGTCATTATTTTCTTCAGAATCAGCTGGATGCAAACCATCTCCTGTTGAAAAATGCAACTTTAATATTCGACCTAAAAATTTGATATGCAATGAAACCAATGGACACGAGTCACACGAGAATGACACTGTTAGCTGCGTATGCAAAGATATATGTCAACAAGTTTCACTGAGGTGTGACAAAGATGGAACATGGCACCCACAGGGCAGGACTTGCAATGGTAAGTGCATTTCGGGACAAAAAGTGTACATTATTTTGTTACTTAATTTGTATCATTCTACATTATATATCCAGACAAAAATTGTAAAATTGTTTCTATACGCTAAAAGAATTACAATCATTTTTAGTCTATAATATATATAGTTTATGAGAGTCTCTTATAGATAATTAAATTTCTATTTGGGAGATTGATTATTGTTATAAAATGGTAAGCGGAAAAAAAACCCTCGGAAAAAAAACCCTTGTATTAAAAAACCCTTGAAAAAAAACCCTAGGAAAAAAAAACCTCGGGGATAAAAAACCCACGGAAAAAAAACCCTTCGCTGCAAGGAGCATTCGTGGCGTAGTAAAAAATATTCGAGATTTTGTGCAGCATAGAATTTGAATGAAAAAATAAATAAGATTTTTCTCCTAACAAACCTTACGGACGAAGCGATGTCAGAATGCGGCGCTGCGGCATTTTTAAGTTAAAGCTTGCCTATAATCTTCATTTTTTTTTTCCTATTTTGACAGATTATCATTATATATGTTCCAATAATATATATTATACATAAGATATCATATATCTGATTAGTCTCATTAGTCATGTTAATAATAATTATTGAATCACTGAACCTATTAGATATTATAATTTTCAAATGTTCATTTTATGTCTATAATATGTTATATAATAATAATACGAGTAGAGGACGACGACTTTTTTGTTTTATTACTCTTTTATTTTAATTATTTTATATCCAATATATAATATTCGAAGTTAGAAAAAATGTTTTTAAAATAATTTTTAACAAAAAACACAGTTGGAATTACTATACACAATACAGATAATAGAGTTAACTTCCACAACATCGCCGCGTAGACTTCTACATTTTGATGAGCTCCCCACACCGTGAAACCTCGCTACCGCGCTACTACGCCACGAATGCTCCTTGGGGCTGCTCCTTCAGCGAAGGGTTTTTTTTCCCCGGGGGGTTTTTATCCCCGAGGGTTTTTTTTTCCTAGGGTTTTTTTTCAAGGGTTTTTTAATACAAGGGTTTTTTTTCCGAGGGTTTTTTTTCCGCGATTCTTATAAAATATATGATAATTTTATTATTTGGCTTGATTTGTAGCTATAAAATTATCACATAACTTCTAGCTCTTATTATACCTTAAATATTTAACATTAACCAAATAGAGTGTCGAGAGAGACTAAGAAAGAAAAAGAATTTTAATTGTTTTTAATTCGGGCATGAAAGTAACGCATATATTAACAGCTGACTTTTGTCTTGGTTTACAGAAACTACTAATTTCTCCAATTCCTCTACAAAACTTCAATATTCTATTAAAGAAGGCACTTACAATTACTCTTGCTCTACTGGATTTAATCTTGTAGGAAACAAAACACGTCACTGCAACCAAGGCAAACTGAATGGCACAGAGCCACAGTGTGTAAAACAAGGTGAATATTCTAAAAATGTGATTTTTCTTATAGTATGCAGTTTGTATAAAATATTGATAAGTTATATATTTTGAGATAGCTATTATTTAATCTTATTATTATTAATCTTATTATTTCTTCTTTCTTCTTATCTTATTATTCTTATTATTAATCTTATCTTATGCTTGCACTGAAAAAAGCAAGGACAAAAAACAATGGAGCGTTTTTTTGTGGACTTTAAATCACCCTCATGACCCAGCCAATATTAAAATGTCATGCGTGATCTCTTAAAATAGGAAAACTCACTCATTTAGTTGTTTTTGGTTACTCTATAGAGTAAATATATTTTTGGTTTAAAT
The DNA here is from genome assembly GCA_949825025.1 of Siphlonurus alternatus. Taxonomy (NCBI): domain Eukaryota; kingdom Metazoa; phylum Arthropoda; class Insecta; order Ephemeroptera; family Siphlonuridae; genus Siphlonurus; species Siphlonurus alternatus. The sequence continues at coordinate 20,638,117 of OX463783.1, read as the reverse complement.
GGTAAGAAATGCAACAATGTAAGAATAAAGGGGTGAGATACAAAGGCAAAACTTTAATAAAATAATTCTTAATTCTATAGAAATATTTTCAACAGTAACATCATTAGATTAAGATTAATTCATCTTAAATTTATCTCTCTAATATTTTAATAAATTAAATAATTATTGAAAGATTATATTGTGTTTCTTTATACTATTATAGTCAAGTACAAATAAATAATGTATCAAAGTACCTTCAGGTATTATAAATAAAAAGTCCACGCTGCAATCACCAGTACTTGTCACAACAGATTATTAACGGCCTCAAATTTTTTTATTGCAAAATTGTATAGAAGATGCAAATAAGTTATACCATTCTGATTTTTTCCAGATTATTTAGAGTTCGGGAATTGCTAAAAACGTTTGAAACCATGCCCCTTTTAGGTCATATTCTTTTATTAAAAGAGGCGGCTAGATCCATAATTTTATCTGTACTTTCAATCATTTTTTAAAAAAAAATAGTTTCCGGACTCTGAAACAAATTGAAAAAAATTAGAGTGACATTGCATACAATAAAACTTTGCACCCTCCATCCATTTCTGTAATAAAAAAATTTGAGGTCAATAATCCACTGTCTCCTTTTACAGGTCGCAAAACCGAATCCCAAAATGAAGAGGACCCTGAGGCAGGGACTTTCCCCCTGGACTTGGTTCTCATCGGGATTGGTTGTTCCCTGGCGGCAATCGCCCTGGTGCTCGGACTGTACTTTGGTGTGCGGAGTCGCCGTAGGAGGCAGCACCGTCAGGCCGTGGACAACGCACAGAGCAATCCGGCATGTCAAGAGGCGCAACAGCAGGACTACATGAGCATGAATGAACTGTATGTGTCTTTCAATGCAGAATTCAATAATGTCAGAAATAAATAAATAAAATTATTGTGTTTATTTTATTTTTATTATAAGCATGAGGGGTTATAGAATGGTTTTATACTATTTTCTTATGGAAAAAAATTATTATATAGGCTGGATAGGCATGTTCGGACTGTGTATATGTTCTCTTCACTTTTGTAATACAATTAATTAGACATAAAATCGATCAAATACAATAGTGTGTAAGCTATAATAAGCAAGGAACTGAGATAATATTATCTCAGTTCCTTGCTATAAGAGTGGCTATATACAAGCGTATATACGAAGAGACTTTAAATACTGTATTTTTTTTTTTAAATAACAATAAAAGGGTGAAGAACGAAGTAATTAGTGTATTAATGATCGAAATATAATTTGAAGTTTATATAATACACATACATGTATATTATATAATTATGTGTAGTTAAAATTATAAAGTATTTCTCGTTAGGCGCGGATCCATAACCAAATTTCGAGGAGACACGTCTCCATAAATAAGGCCAATGTTTAAAAAAAAAAAATGGAGTGAGAAAAATGCTTATTATATTGACAATGTTAAAACCAAAATTTCGGAAGGAGGGGGTCGCTTCTCCCGACCTCCCTGAATCCGTGCCTGCATGTCTCTCGTTGAATAAATCATCGCATATGATGTGTCAAGTTTGACAAATTCACGTTTTAGAGGGCCTGGCTTTTCCTCGAAGTTTCATTGATGATTTTATCCATTTATTTATTTATTTATTTATTTATTTGTTTATTTATTTATTTATTTATTTATTTATTTATTTATTTATTTATTTATTTATTTATTTATTTATTTATTTATTTATTTATTTATTTATTTATTTATTTATTTATTTATTTATTTATTTATTTATTTATTTATTCATTTATCTATTTCACCAACATTAGTACAAATTACAATGTACAAATGAAAATGATAATAGAAACGAGGTGAAATGGGACATTAATTTACAAGGCACTATATTGAGCACCAATATACACACAAGGTGGTAAAATGTCCTTTTAAAAATATACGTATTTTACTAAAATAAAAACATGTATAAAACACAATGTCACAATAACAGTCTCACATTATTCAGTCACTGCACAAGCCCAGCAAATATGATTTACACATTGGGTTGAAAATACTTGGGGATGCAAAAGAGTCTTGATGCGGGTAGGAGCAGCATTCCAAGTAGACACAACACGATATTTAAACCCAAGTTTATATGCAGTTGTTCTTGGTTTGGAGGTATCAGTCTTGGGACTCCCTCCAACCCTCTAATGGAGCTACCAGAACAAACATTTTGCATGACATCAATATCAGTGTGACCACTTAAACAACTGTTAAAGAAAGATAAAACACAATACAAAAATTGCATACTAACAGGCAGAATTTTAGTATATGAAACAGAAGGAACAGATTTACGATAGATAAACTTAAGTGCTCTATTTTGAATTGATTGAAAATTTTCAACATTATATTGATTGGTAGGGTGCCAGGCAGGGGCACCATAGGTCAAAATAGGTCTAACTAGAGTGAGGTAAGCCAATCTTATAACCCTTGGTGTACATCCTTGAAGGTTTCTACTTTTACGAAACCCATCAGTAGTCTAGATGCCTTTTTGCCCTGACAGCCTCACAATAAACATTCCATTTTAAATGAGATGAGATATGTATACCAAGTAGCTTCTCAGAATCAAAGTACTCTAGTACTTTATCATTTAATGTGAAAGATATTTTCAGATCATCATCAGAAAAAGTGATATCCATAACTTTACACTTGCTTTCATTCAGTTTCATACCATTATTTTAACACCATATATAAATATTGTTCAGGTCATTTTGCAAGGTTTTGATATCAGCAAGAGTTTTGATTTTACGGTACAATGTAGAATCATCTGCATATTGAATTAAATCAGACAGAGAACACACTTAAGCAAGTCAATCATAAATATGTTAAACAAAAGTGGATCCAACACTGAGCCTTGAATGACTCCAAACATAACATTGCTGCTAGTGGAACATGCACCATGTTAAACAACTTTTTGAGTTCTTTCAGCAAGAAAGTCAGAAATCCACTGCTTTAACAGACCCACGAATAGCAACAAATTCTAGTTTATCTATTAACCTTTTATGAGGCACCTGGTCAAAAGCTTTGCACCAATCAAGAAAGACAGCAATAATGTGGTCTCCACAATTGTTATCTAAGAAAGAGAGCCAGTCGTCAATCGTTTTCATTAACATATAGAGGTGCACGATCGACCTGGAAGAAAACCATTTTGCTTAGCTGGAATTAAGTGCAGGTTATCCAACAGATGTGAGTAAATGGCTTTATTAACTATCCTCTCCAGCAACTAAGGGAGAAGAACGTATTAATGGGTTGGCTGCACGGCCGATTTTAAGTGGCGGAAACGAAAGAGGAGGTGCTGAAATGCAGGTGTGAATTTAATGCAGACGGGGTAAAATGGTTTTGTTTTTTATGATTTGTTACTAATTTTTCTATCATTGTATGACACGCTTTTTTTTTTTTTTTGCAAAGTTTTTGAAGTACGTATTTATATGGAAAAGTGTGACTTATAATAATATAATATAATTATATTGTAAGAAATAATAATATTATTTTACCCCGTCTGCATTAAAAATGTGAAATAAACTTCCTCGTGCTACTAAAAATATAAAATGACCCGAGGGGATTTGAACCTAAAACTTCTGCGTGGATGACAAGTGTACTTCCACTAGGCCACACACGCCCATGCTAGGATAATCGAAATTAAAACTGTATTTATTTTTCAATCATTCCACTAATGGTTTTAGCAGCAGCAAATAGGGGGTTGAAAAGACATTTAAAAATTATGATTCAAGGGTCTTAATAAAGTTAAATATGAATCCTACGGCATCCTACTATCTTCGTAGATAAGAAAAGAGACTCAGTTTTAGGTTTAATATAAATAATTCAATAGATATTCTTCATATTCAGCAGATACGGAAGGAGCAGGTCGATGCATCTTTCCGAGCGGCTCAAAGTTTTGTATTTTGGCCCTCTAGCGGACGCTTCGGACCCTATCCCTGCGCTTCAGAAATTAGATCTGTCACTTTTTTTATTATATAATCATTATCTTTGTTTCTTAATGTTTTAAATATTTTAATTTAGTATAATCAATCATAAAAATGTGTTTTAATTAATAAACTCAATTAACTTATTTTTCAAAGAATCTCTCGCCATTTGCGAGTATGACAACATGGCGGCAGCTGCGGCTCGGCGTTCACCATCGGCTCGATTATGTCTTATATTTCATGATTTGAAGAGTTATAAATGTGTGTGTAATATCTACAAGCCTCTCTATTGCGAATACAAGAACTGTATCACCACAATATATAACCGAGAAAAGAGATGCAGCCATCCTGTGATATGAACGACTGAACTGAAGGTTAGTACGTGACCAAAAGATCGGGAACATTGGGTATTGTTTTTACCCCGTTTTCATCGCTTTTGTTCAAGATACAATTTTTTGTTACACTATACGTTCATTCTGTGTATCCTAATGATATTATAATTTCCTATAAATGCATGTTTATAGCTATAATTTTCGTGTTACAGCAGAAAACAAGCCCAAGCTGCAGCTGGCAAAGCTGGACGCTGTACCCACCCCACCCATTGGATTGGCGTGCCAAGGAGACGATCTCGGGACCTTTTTGTGACAACTGTATATTTTATTTTAATGTAAAATTTCTTCAATACAATTTATAATCCCATTTTCTCTGTGTTCTTTCATAAATAAACAAATTAGTAAGCAAAATAAAAAAAATAATAAAACCGGAAGCGGTAGCCATTTTATTCTAGTGTAGCAATTGAGAAACGAAAAGCGCAAATCGACCAAACTTGATCGACGCGCCATCTGACGGAGGCTGCCGAAAGTTTTCATGATACCGCGGATGAATTCGGATGAGCTATAGTTACAAGTATTTCGCTACATACAGAAGATGATCGGACCTGTCCAGTATGATAAATTTACACATTTTCATTGGCTGATTGCTGCTAACGGCCGCCCGGCGCCAATCATTTAAAAAGAGAGTGTGGTGGAAGGACTTGATATTGCATCTTCTCTTCAATAAAATGAAACTATTTGAGAAACAATTTCTATTATTTAAATATGATGAAAGGTACGTTAATTTGTAATATTATACTTATCTCCCAGTGTGTTTTTACAGTACGCGCCGCGTACATGGAATAATGTGCATTTTTTAAGTTTTAAAACTCATCCACTTCGATCAGGCTAGGCATTTGAAATTTTGAATTTTGGCTAGATTGTTTTTGATTGGCTACCTGTTATGCAGGTGAGTACAGGTATGCATATCTATAGTGAACCGAACCTGACATTTCGATGACGTCAAAGGCGGTAGGCGATGGCTTCCAGGTGAAATGCATCTTTTAAAACTGCATTTATACAAAGTTACAGTGCTCAAAAAATTCGCATAAAATTCACACCTGCATTTCAGCACCTCCTCTTTCGTTTCCGCCACTTAAAATCGGCCGTGCAGCCAACCCATTAGCGTATTAATGAGCGAAATAAAATTTGAATTTTATTGTTACATAAAAATATCCTGCCTTATCCTATCATGGAACTTTTTTTTATATCACGTGCTATTCGTTTCCTGCCTTTTCTTGATAATTTATCGACAACACTTCTTCCTTGGTTGAGTTGCGCCAGTTGAGTGAGCAGGAAATTGTGACACTGTTCATTAAAAATGTGAAGTTCTTGTAACATGTTGTCTTTAGTGCTATTTGTGGTCTTCCTTAATTACTCTCTTGGCCATGGTGAGTACAGAATGGAGTATCGACCTCAATTTTTTTATTGCAGAAATGGATAGAGCGGACAAAGTTATGCTATCCTGATTTTTTTCAGATTTTTTACAGACCAGGAAATATTTTTAAAACGGACTTTCCATAATTTTTTAAAAATAGTTCCTGCATGGTTTGTAAAAAATCTGAAAAAAATCAGGATAGCATAACGTTGCACCATCTATTAATTTCTGCAATAAAAAAAAACTGAGGTAAATATTCCATTATGTTATATATTATATAATGCCTCAATGCATTATATCTTCAATTTATTTGAGCAGCTCCGCTTATTAATGTACTTTTGTAGTTGAATATAGAAGCACCTGCAATGGACAACATGAATGAAAAAATTTTATTGCAGAAATGAATAGAGGGTACCAAATTATGCAACTCAGAAATTTTTTCAGATTTTTTTTAGTCCCGAAACTATTTTTAAATGATTATTGAAAGTACTGTGATTTCAGTTGGCACCCTTGAATCCTTAATAAAAAGGATAGAGACTGGACGCCTATTGAAGCCTCCAGTGGGCGTCCGGGGCGTGGCCGCACTTTCAATAATTATTTAAAAATAGTTCCGGGTCTCAAGAAAATCTGAAAAAAAATCAGATTAACATAATTTGGTACCCTCTATTCATTTCTGCAATATAATTTTATTGATATTTTCCTTTTTAGATTTTTAGAGACAGCATGATATATATATATATATATATATATATATATATATATATATATATATATATATATATATATATATATATATATATATGTATATATATATATATATATATATATATATACATGTTGGCACCCAAAGCCAAATTCGGCCCAGGGCCGAAAAAAATGCGCAGAACTAGATTGGAGCATCGCGGGATGCTCCAAACCCGAAATGATTTCGTTTTTCGGCTTTGGGTCAAACCACAATGCTCCATTCTAGTTCTGGTCAAATAAAAATGCTCCAAAGCCGAAGATCGGTTTTGGAGCATTTCGATTTGACCAGAACTAGATTGGAGCATCGTGGTTTGACCCAAAGTCGAAATGAGATTTTATTTCGGGTTTGGGGCAAAATTTGCCCACATCTAGTTCTGCGCATTTTGCAGAGTTCACGTTACTTATTTATATTCGTTGATCAGTTTGAGTACTTCACGTCAAAATAATAAAATATTGCTTACCACATTTACTCAAGAGATGGATTATAAGTGCGCAGAACAATATTTGTTTAAAAAGTACTTAATTATTATTTATTATTAATTTTTACCTAAAAAAAGTAAAACTACAATTTTTTTAATTTATTGTTAGGGCATGGTTGAATAAACTGCCATCATGTTTTTGTATTATAATAAATGCTGATCCTAGTGAGTTAAAACATGGGCTTGAGTGAAAAATAGGATAAATTTAGGAAAATTACTTTCAACCTAATACCTTTAATAAAATAAATAAAATAAATCCCATGTGGCAACTGAACAATTATTTTATAAATATTTATTTTATTTATTTATAAAATAATTATTCTTTATTCGGCGTGAAAATGTTCCAAGAACTATTAAATAAGTGACTAATGAATGTCATGAAATTTAAAATTTTAAGTGAAGTTAGAAACTTGTAGTTTTACGTTTTACTCATACTTTTTTTAAGGAAAAATTTAATTTAAATTTTAAATAAATATTGTGCTGCGCATTTATAATCCGTCTCTTGAGTAAATGTGGTAAGCACTATTTTGACGTGAAGTACTCAAACTAATCAAAGAATATAAATAAGTAACGTGAACTCTGCAAAATGCGCAGATCTATAGATGGGGTAAAATTTTGCTCCAAACGCGAAATAAAATCTCATTTCGGCTTTGGGTCAAACCACGACGATGCTCCAATCTAGTTCTGGTCAAATGAAAATGCTCCAAAGCCGAAGTAAAAGTCTCCATCTCGCGGCTTTGGAGCATTTCGATTTGACCACCCTGCTCAAAAATCTTGAGCAATATCTTACAAGATCTTTTATGATCTTGTCAAGTGAACTCAAGAAGTCCAAAAAAGAGGCAAGACAGTAATCAATGCTGGTCAGGAATATATATTATCCTTCTAAAAATAATATTTAACCAAAAAATTTGGGAAAAGTCAAAAAATAAGATATTTTTGGTTTAAAAAGATCTTGAGCAAGATAATAATCTTGTTCAAGACGTCATTTCTTACGTAAGATCGACATCTTGGCAAGAAACTTACTTGCGCAAGAAAAAATATCTTGCAAGATAGAAAATCTTGCGCGTGTTTTCGAATTTTTTGCAATATTATTTTTTGAGCTAGTTTATGGCTTGCGCACGATGGTAATCTTGCTCAAGAAGTCATTTCTTACGCAAGATAGACATCTTGGCAAGTAATTAACTTGCTCAAGAAAAAATCTTACGTAAGATTGAAAATCTTGCGCGCGTGTTCAAAATTTTCTCAAGATTTTTTCTTGGGTAAGTTCCCGTCTTGCGTAAGATCGCAATCTTGTGCAAAAAATCATTTCTTACCCAAGATTTCCATCTTGTACCCAAGATTTCCATCTTGGGCAAGTAATAGACTCGAACAAGAAAAAATCTTACGCTTGTTCTCATAGTTATCGCAAGATTTTTTCTTGGGTAAGTTACCGTCTTGCGTAAGATGGCAATCTTGGCCAAGAAATCATTTCTTACCCAAGATTTCCATCTTGGGCAAGTAATAGACTTAAGCAAGAAAAAATCTGGCGCGCGTGTTCAAAATTTTCTCAAGATTTTTTCTTGGGTAAGTTACCGTCTTGCGTAAGATGGCAATCTTGTGCAAAAAATCATTTCTTACCCAAGATTTCCATCTTGGGCAAGTAATAGACACGAACAAGAAAAAATCTTACGCTTGTTTTCATAGTTAACGCAAGATTTTTTCTTGGGTAAGTTACCGTCTTGCGTAAGATGGCAATCTTGGCCAAGAAATCATTTCTTACCCAAGATTTCCATCTTGGGCAAGTATTAGACTTAAGCAAGAAAAAATCTTGCTCGCGTGATCAAAATTTTCTCAAGATTTTTTCTTGGGTAAGTTACCGTCTTGCGTAAGATGGCAATCTTGTGCAAAAAATCATTTCTTACCCAAGATTTCCATCTTGGGCAAGTAATAGACACGAACAAGAAAAAATCTTACGCTTGTTTTCATAGTTATCTCAAGATTTTTTCTTGGGTAAGTTACCGTCTTGCGTAAGATGGCAATCTTGGCCAAGAAATCATTTCTTACCCAAGATTTCCATCTTGTACCCAAGAAATCCATCTTGGGCAATTAATAGACTCGTGCAAGAACAAATCTTACGCTTGTTTTCATAGTTATCGCAAGATATTTTCTTGGGTAAGTTACTGTCTTGTGCAAGATGGCAATCTTGTGCACGAAATCATTTCTTACCCAAGATTTCCATCTTGGGCAAGTAATAGACTCGAGCAAGAAAAAATCTTAGGCTTGTTTTCATAGTTAACGCAAGATTTTTTTCTTGGGTAAGTTACCGTCTTGCGTAAGATGGCAATCTTGGCCAAGAAATCATTTCTTACCAAAGAGATTCATCTTGGGCAGGTAATAGACTTACGCAAGAAAAAATCTTGCTTGCTTGTTCAAAATTTTCTCAAGATTTTTTCTTGGGTAAAAGTTACCGTCTTGCGTAAGATGGCAATCTTGTGCAAGAAATCATTTCTTACCCAAGATTTCCATCTTGGGCAAGTAATAGACACGAACAAGAAAAAATCTTACGATTGTTTTCATAGGTATCGCAAGATTTTTTATTGGGTAAGTTACCGTCTTTCGTAAGATGGCAATCTTGGCCAAGAAATCATTTCTTACCCAAGAGATCCATCTTGGGCCAGTAATGGACTCAAGCAAGAAAAAATCTTACGCTTGTTTTCAAAGTTATCGCAAGATTTTTTCTTGGGTAAGTTACCGTCTTGCGTAAGATGGCAATCTTGTGCACGAAATCATTTCTTATACCCAAGATTTCAATCTTAAGCAAGTAATAGACTCGAGCAAGAAAAAATCTTACGCTTTTTTTCATAGTTATCGCAAGATTTTTTCTTGGGTAAGTTACCATCTAGCGTAAGATGGCAATCTTGGCCAAAAAATCATTTCTTACCCAAGATTAACTACCATCTTGTACCCAAAATGTACATCTTGGACAAGTAATAGACTCGAGCAAGAAAAAACTTTACACTTCTTTTCATAGTTATGGCAAGATTTTTCTTGTTTAAAATGGCAATCTTGTTCAAGAAGTAATTTCTTACGCAAGATTTTAGTAAGGGTGAAAACCTCCCCATGGTCATATAATTTTTTGCCGATCGATCGCACCCGTTTGCAGATTTTTTTTCTATTCAAAATCGCAATATTCAATTTTTTTTTAAATAAGGGTAACAGCACCCCCAATAATTATTCAGGGTTAATTTAATAACCATCATTAAATTCAGCTTGCCAATTAACCTCTGGATACAAGTTTTCAGCTTGATCGGTGCATTTTTATTCGTTTTCAAAATTGCGCGCGACGGCGCGCTAGAAAACGTTGGGAAACAAATGCAATGCGATACGTGTTTTTATAACATGTGTTGAAACTGAAAATGGACGGTTGGTGAACGTAAGAGCTGAAGAAGAAACATGAAGTTTTGTGTTCATTTGTGCTAATTTAGTACTTTATACACAGTTCCAGGTAAGCTTAAACTTATGTTTAGTTGTTTTTGTTTAATATATTGTTAAGCTCATAGAGTATTTTATGTTTTTTCATGAAATTCGGATGGCCGGACCTGCTTCCTGTTTGCCTTGCAACTGCTTGCAAACCTGGAATATGATGAATATACTGAGGACAACCTGCTGCTTGTTGTATGCATAAAGCAACATGTCATAGAGATTAATTGCATTGCAGGGTTTTGTTTGTGATATTTTGAAAAAGGTATGTATAAAATACTGCAATGTATGATAAATTGATCAAAATCTTGCAAGATCTTGTGCAAGATTTGCTAAATTTATATAGGAAATGTCTTGAACAAGAACTTTCTAGATTTGTGCCTAATTTTATTGACGAATTTCTTTGTTTTTGACCCCCAGGTTCCACCGAGCCTAGCTGAAGGAGAAAATACATAGCATGGCCCGCGGAGTAAAAGAATTATTGAACGGAGAGGTGGAAGGAAGCAAAATGATGAACATATCCATACAGAAATGAAACCATGCATCATGAGACTTCCTTATTTAACGAAAACTAGCTGCAACTAACAGAATACTAACTTTGTTTGTTTTTGTTTTTTTTTTCAGACGTCATGTTGGCTATGTGACTCGGAGATTGCTACTTGGAATTGCCGCTACATTACTGACCCAACATGGCTGCCTTTCAACGGATTTAAACCAACCGACAGCATTGCACAAGATCTTGCGCAATTATTTTGATCTTGAGCAAATATTATCTTGACAAGATCATGCAAGATCTTGAGCAAGATACTATCACAAGATCTTGAGCAAATATTATCTTGCGCAAGATAATATCACAAGATCTTGAGCAAATATTATCTTGCAAGATCTTGCAAGATCTTTCCCAAGATCTTGCACAAGATCTTGCAAGATCTTGCAAGATCTTGAGCAAGATGCTGTCACAAGATCTTGAGCAAATATTATCTTGAGCAAGATAATATCACAAGATCTTGAGCAAATATTATCTTGCAAGATCTTGCAAGATCTTTCCCAAGATCTTGCACAAGATCTTGCAAGATCTTGCAAGATCTTGAGCAAGATGCTGTTACAAGATCTTGAGCAAATATTATCTTGAGCAAGATAATATCACAAGATCTTGAGCAAATATTATCTTGCAAGATCTTGCAAGATCTTTCCCAAGATCTTGCACAAGATCTTGCAAGATCTTGCAAGATCTTAAGCAAGATAACAATTGCTCAAGATATTGTGATATGTCTTGCTCAAGATCTTACCTAAGATCTTGCAAGATCTTGCAAGATCTTGTGCAAGATCTTGGGAAAGATCTTGCAAGATCTTGCAAGATTATCATCAGCATAATCTTGCCAAGATCTGCCAAGATCTTACAAGATCTTGGCTCAAGATTTTTGAGCAGGGCATACATGTAAGTGATTGAATTTAATTTCCCGGCCCTTCGAGGACCCGACCTATTTAGCAGTGCTTAGAATTTTGAACAAACCCTCGGCTATCCCAGCATTTGCCTGGTTTTGACTGAGGGAACTATGGAAACTTTATATATTTATAAATTTTATTATATTATACTGTATGAGAGAACCTTATTAAACAAAAAGATAATTTTGACATATTTGAATGAGAGCTATAAATTATCATGCTAACTGATATTATTGATTGCTAAATTGATTGCTCTATGTTTTATTTTCTTGTTTTAGAAGAGTATTTAATAAAAACAAACAAGGACATTGGCAATAATAAATTTCTCAGCCATGGAAAAACGTTAACAATGGAGTGCAAAGTTACATCACTGACATCTATTATAAATTGGTAATTTTTCCAATAGTTATATATCTTAATATTATTTAAATAATATACCTGCATGTTAAAATATGGATACCAATTTCAATTAAAAAAATAAAAAATACTTCATGCTCAGAACTAATGATAAACAGAAAAATTAGTTTTATTTATTAACAAAATACGGAGGCAGTATGAACTATAGTAAAAGCAGGTACACTTTTTATTATACAATATAATATGCAGTACCAAAGGGATCATAAAACATGCATAATAATAATCATATAGAGTTGATTGCTTTTTATGTTTACTTGGGACTCGGGAGGGAAGGTGCGTTATTTGCTAACTGCTCGCTGCAGAAGCTGCATGGTGGATTTTCATGAGCGACAACGACGACGCGGCGCGATTTGACGTAAAAGCTGCGAAATCGTATGCGGCGGCGAATTCGCCGGTAATCACTTCAATTACGATGCCCTTTTTCTTTTAATCGTCAAATATGGCTGCCAAAATGAATGTTATATAGCAAGTGCGCTTTATTCGCGTCGCGTCCAAGGAGAATATCCTCCTTGGTCGCGTCGCAGGCTGGAAATCGCCCATGAAAATCCACCTTTGGTGATGGGAAAGAATGTATTAGAGCACATAGGAGCAATGAAAAAAAAAAAAAAAAAAATACTTTTAAGTCTTTTAACATTTTTTTGGTGGCGAGATTTTTTTCTATGAGTTCTATCGTGTACTGTTCTATATTTTTATAGTATTTAAACTTAAACCGGAAGTAGCCAGAAGTGTGAATTTTGTGGTTAATTTGTTTGCAATTCAGTTCTAAAAACTTAGCATATATAGTTTTGCAGATAGAAGTGTACTACTGATTTTTGTCAGAAATTGCAAAGCTGCATGAAATTCAAAATAAAAGAACAGAAACACTGCATGCACTTCCAGCTACTTACGGAAGGAATATATATCATTTATAAATTTGACTTTAGCATATATAAATATTAAATTATTACATAATTTACAGGAAGAAGAATGGACTAGACATCAAGGTGTCTGAACGTGTCCGTATTTCACCTTCTAACGAAGTATTGGAAATTTTGGACGCTATTGAAAGTGACGCAGGAAACTACACATGTACTGTCAGATTTCAAAAATTGAAGTACGATCTTACAGAGGACTACGTGGTTATAGGTCAGCACTTTTTCTCTCTTAACATTTGTTTTATGCAACTGACTTTAATATGTGTATATTAAATGGCAAGAACTTGGAAGTTGCGTTGCAGTGCTTATTATAAGCTATTTGTTTGCAGCTGGACCGTCTGTAAATCTCGATAAAATGACAAGTGTAATGGTTGGAGAAAAACTGGTTCTCAACTGTATGGTTTCTGGAGTTCCCATTCCTACAGTTTCTTGGGTTGTGGGTAAGTTTTTCAAAATCACTATTATTTTTGTAAATAAAATATTCATATATAGAGATAATTATAAATATGGAGGCGCTTCACCCCCAATGCAAGTTAAAATTTGATCCCCCCTCCCCAATATGTTAGCTTTTACTATAGAATATTTTAAACAATCCATGCAGATAGTTAATGTATATTATAGCCAAACGCCCTATACACACCCTAATATGTATAATATACGTATAATGCCTCTCTTAAGGAACTTGTATTAACTCTGTAATTTTTTAAAAAATATTTCACCTCAGATCGGATTTGAACCCGCGATCTTCCTCATGCGATGTTGGCTTGAACTAATACTGCTCGACACTGAATAACATATGCTGTATTGTTTTTCCAGGTAACGAGACATTGACGACAAGCACAGACCGCATCACTTTGCTGAAGGAACGAGGTGTACAGAACGCAATTTTAACAATCAATGAGATCACAGTGGAGGACCAGGGAAGTTACAAGTGCAAGGCATCAAATTTGGCCAATAGTACTACTGCAGAGACAATGGTCATTGTTAAAAAAGCTCAAAATGAGACTAATTCTGTGACAAACACTGCTGTAATAATTTCTGTATTTATCTCATTGTTAATCATTGCAATATTTGTAATAATCACGGTGAAATACAGGAACAAGATTCCATTTTTACGCAAATTATTATAAGAAATAAACATCGTTATTAATTAATGATTGAAAAATCACTGGCTATATATAACTTTTTTTTCCAATAGAGCAATAAATAATAATAAAAGTAAGGCTATAGTCGCAGACAGAATCGCATGCTTTAGCAGCGTAAAAAGCGTATGATAAAAAAATTAAGAAACTATATGCGATCAGGTGTATGCGCGCGCACACGCATGGTATCGTATGGTATGACATCGAAAGTTTCTCATTTAGAACCAGTTCTGAATTTTTATCATACGAAGTTATACGATACTATTCATAACATACGTATGCAGTTGCGTAGCGTATGTAATGGTAAGTATCCATCAGAAAAATTATATAGTCGCCATGTTCGTTTGCTAATTTTGACTCCTGCTACAACCACCGCGCATCGGCGCGCAACCCTTCTGCGCACGTTTTTTCGGTTCGAAGTCAAAACACTACCACCGCGAAATTCTTCAGATGCTCTTTAATTAAACTGCAAATAATAAAAATTTTATTGCAGTAAACGTAAAAGGTTAGTGCCAATACGTAATTTTAAATTTGCGCACATAACTTATTTAGAGGGTTAAAGGCATACAGGCCTCAAAATACAAATTTGACAGTCACCAAGTGGGTTTAGAGTATATAATCAACATTCGCATCATTTTTTTCCACGCGTGATGCATCCGTGTGAAGTCGCAGTTCAAAGTAAGAAATTTAGTCCTTGATGACGTCACGAAGTCCTTGATGACGTCACAACTCAATGCTAATCGGTGCTAGCTGTGAGTTGTGACGTCAGCAAGGACTTTCTTTACAGCGCGACTTCGCACAGACGCACCGCGCGCAGGTAAAAATAATACGAATGTTTATTATAAACTTGAACAACACCTAATGTCTGTCTAATTTGTAATTTGAGGCCTGTATTGACGTCATAAAGACAGGTATGGACATCTGGTGGATTTTACCTGGGTGATTCTAAAAGTGTCATTGTTTTGATATCTGAGCTCTGCTACTGGCTAAAGTACACGTGTAGTTGAGTCATACTGATTCTATCGAGGCTGTTTTCAATGCCATCTCTTGGTACTTTATGAGGTCAATACCTTTAACAATAAGCGATCGAAAATTTGCTCCGTACACTGAGAAAAATAGTTAAAGAGTAACTTTTGAAATCAAAAGTTTAACACTGGTGGATCTATGCCAGCCCCAAATTCTTTTAAAAGTTAAGTACTCAAGTACATTGAAATGTACCTTGTATAATATATCAGAAAGTAAAGAGTCAGAAGATAAAATGCTAGCGACTTCGGTGTAGTATTGTATGAGCTGCAATGCCTAGAATGTCACTGTTTTAAATATAAAATTCTAAGTAGTAACTCCTTAAAATTGTAAGCAGCGGGCTCTCTATGGCTTTATGTCACAAGTGCTACTTTGTTAAGCTGTAAACTCTTTAGGTTTTTAAGCGTAATAACATTACTTTAAAAGTAGAATACTACTTTACTTTTTATTGAATGTACTTTTTATTTTTAAGTACATAATGGGTAAGATTCAATGTATCAAACCATTATTTTTCAAGAAATATCTACATTACTTGTTATAGAGTAAACTATGTTATTTTATCTACTTAAGCAATAGAAAGCTACCTGTTAATCTTTTTGCTTTCAATGCATGCAATAACTTAACATGTTAAATATTTACTATTTTCATGGCAAATGTGTAGCAACTTAAATAATAAATGAATATATTGTTCAGTTGGATTCATTCATCGACTAACATGAAGTAAAAGCATTAAAGTACTGTTTCAAGTAAACTTCAATGCTTTTGCTTTGTGTCAATTTATAAATTGATCCAACTCCACATTGCTACAAAAAAAGTCACAGTTACAACAGATTTGGAATCGTTATATTAAAAATAGTAAATATAAATAAAGACATAAAAATAATAACTACATCATAACTTAATTAATGAAAAAAATGAATATGATTACAATATACAATTTATTGAAATAAATGGACATATAGAAATAGCATACATAATAAACCTTGCTTAATTAACATAACATCAGAGCAGCGTATTATATGATGTTGCATGATGTGTTGAAATTACAATTTAATAACTATGAAAACATTATCTACACGGAACTTCTATTCTGCAGACGCTGCAGCTCAGTGCACAGGTTTCCTGGAACCTGAAAGTAACATTAAAATCATGCTTTAAAACATTGTCATAGCAATTTCATTCCTATTAAAAATATGGGGCGTGAAAAAATTATGGACATACTTTGCTGCTTCACAAATATTTTTTTTAATGCCGTTGTTTAAAAGTTTTCCTGTATATAAAACTTTTGTTATATACAGTATGTAACGCTTTTTATAAAATTTTGGGGTTTAATTTCTAAAGTATATGTAAAATGCTTTCTTGCTTATAATTATATTCGAATAAAGAAATTTAAGAAACAAATAACTACATTTGTATTTATAATTAATATTGATTTGTCCATATTCTCACATATTATAATATTATACTCTTATGATTTTTGGTAACATATTTTTAAAATTTTCCATAATATAAAACAGGCTTTGTTTTATAATAGTTCATTATTTTTTACTTCTGTGTTATTATATATGTATATATATATATATATATATATATATATATATATATATATATATATATAATTATAAATTGGCGCTCGATCCTCTCTGTCCTATAATATAACATATCAATATAAATATATGAAATATAATATATTATATATTATCAATATTTTATGTTACAAAAAAAAAAAAAAAAAAAAAAATCAGGATCGAGGAATAAAGGATTTTATATTTGCGGAAGATTTACATTTTATGTATATATATATATATATATATATATATGCCCCAGGTGTCTCACAGTTACATAAAATAAATAATAATATAAAAGCATAAACATATTATTCAAGATGAGTAAAAAAGTTGTAGTCTATTGGTAGTGTATTATAGCCGCTGGAAATATTATTATTACGAACATAATTAAAAAGCATCTAAGTTAAAGCATTCAGCATTGTCTTATATATTTATTTGTAATATATTGTAGCATTTGATCGATCGTATAAAACCTTTTTAAAAGTCAAAATTGATCTAAATTATCATTATATAATAGTTACTTTTTAGTTATGTTATTTTATTCATTAAGGGTAAGGTAACGCCACCAATGTTAAATTTTCCACTCTCATTTGTTCCTCCGAAAATATTTTAAAATATTCTCCTCTATGTTGTTCATTAGCTCTTAAAATATCGTCAATACAAATACGATCTAGTTTCCGAGTTACGTGTATTGAAACTAAACCCATTTATTGAACAAGCATACGCTGCATTTCAGTGACATTAGAAAAATTCTATAATCCAATCGTCCGATTTTTAAAAAAAACTAGAAACAAACTTAATGCACTAGGACAAACCTTCACAGCAAAAAAAAAAGACAATTATGAGAGTGGGAGCGACGTAAATTGATAATAACTGCACGATTTTTGACACTCGCACGTCTCACACACCCCTTTTTGGTCGGCCATTGAACAACTGGCGAATGAAACAGGCTGACTAATGAACCAAAACAACGCTTATAATCCACTCACCTAAAGTAAAAACTTTCCAAAATTGTTTTATAGTAATGAAAAAAAAGTTTTATAAATAAAACAACCATAACAGTTATTATTTAACTCATTATTTATAAATAAATTGAATATAAAACTGCCGTGACTTGCGTAGTATCTTTAGAGTGGGACAATTTGAATATTGATATAGAGGCGCTGCGATCGCGGCGCAACTCCAAGGTTGGCTTTATACAGGTTAAGTCACCGATTGGACCAATGTTAAAGGGCTTAGCCAATCACGTTCAAGTATTTTTGGCCCCATCGTGCCGCGAAACTTTAAATGCGCCCATCATGCAATGCTATTTTTGAAATTTCGCGGTACAATGGGGCCTGAAAATTTAACAAAATTGACGCACGAAATGCGTGCGTGTCTTAACCTGTATAAAGGAACCTTGCGCAACTCTGGCGTTCCCTTTCCCTTAAGTTTAATTTTTCTTATTTATAAATAAACCATGTGAATAACGAATTAACTTATAATATTCTATATTAAATTGGCATATATATATATATTATTTATATGTAAATAAAAAAAAATCACAATTTACAAGAATGCTATATAATTAAAAGATAATTTTCCATATACTCATGATAACATTGATATTAATAGGGAACGGATCTCTAGTTTTTCCTCGTTTACAAATATCAAATGTACGATTTCAAATGTTAACGAATCTGGGAGTTTCTTTACCAAAAATACAAAAAAAAAAAAATAAATAAAAAATAAAAAAAAAGTTTAAACTGGAGAAAACTTGTTTTGTAAGAATTAAGTGACAACTGTTTCAGTTTCTGCAAGTTTTAAAAAAATTTAAATACAATTTTTTTCCCATAAATACAAAAAATTTGAATAAATATTTTGTATGATTTATTTTTTTCTACAATATTGAGGTGATCCGCGAATTCACGTACATTTTCATTACTGCAAATGATAATACTTTCTTGTAGCATATTGCTGAATTTTTTCATCGAATAAATATTTAAAAAACGAAATACTGTTTTTGTTTTTGTTTTAATGGTATAGTAATATAATGGATTATTTTCAATGGAAGTGAACTGCTAACATTTTTTTCTGCATGTTTTCTAAAAAAAAATAATAATAATAAATAAATAAATAAATAAATAAATAAATAAATAAATAAATAAATAAATAAATAAATAAATAAATAAATAAATAAATAAATAAATACTGTTTTGGGGGAAAAAGTGAACAGGATCCAGTGCTGGAAATCCAACTTTGAAAAATTGAAAATCTAGCTAGGCCCTAAATTGATAATATATGCACCAGAAAATTACATGAGATAGTTAGAATTTTCAAATTGTTTTAAAATTTTAAATTAAACGAAGTTCTAAATGCAAGTTTGGTGCATAGCATATCTTGTATTAAATATATACTTTTCAAAGGATTTTTATTATTTAAATGCACTTTAACTTCAACGGTATTTGTTTTTGTTTTGTAAACTATATAATAGCTCTATAGAAAATCTAAGTTAAATTAAAAATAATTGACCAGTTATTTACTTAAATATTTTTTAGGATGATTATATTTTATTTTAAATTATTTTAATTAACAATTCTAATAATTGTATAATAATACAATAATAATTGTATAATAATACAATTATTGCGAATTATTTTCTTTTTAAAAGGAATATTTACGTCATTTCTGATTCACGTCCGCTGATTATTTAGATTGCATTTGTCAGGACGTTTATGAATAAATAATTATATTTCAACGTCTTCCGACTTGCTGGCCTGGTGTCTTAGTTGCGATTCAACAAGAGGGAAATGTGGAGCATCAATCGTTCTCCGTTAATCATAATCTTTATTGCTTATATACGTTCTGGCGCTGGCAGGTAAGTTTTTGGTAGCATTAAATTTATAGACACGTTAATTGCTATATTCATGCACATATTTTTTAAGTTGAATTTTTAACTATTTTAAGTTTTCGATATTGGTTGTTGATATCATATTCATGAGGAAAATGCTAAATAAAAAATAAACACAGCATGGTGTATTTATATGATTGATTTAATTAATTAATTTGATTATTTTATTTTATTCACATTTTCAATTTTTCTTGCAGTGATTTATTTCTTTTTTAATAATTAATCTTTAGCTTCATTTTTTGTATAACCTCTTACATATGCGATATATAGTTGTGTTATATAGTGCAAATATTTCTCTGAGAAAACTGTTTTGATGTTTTTATTTTGTTTACTATACATTTTACGATGACAAAATAGTGCAAGATTCTGTTTAATATCATAATATATATACATATATATTATTAATTAATAATTGTACAATATTAATTACATGTAATATATATTATATCTTCATTATATGTAATTAATATGGGTTACTAACTTACTATATAAAAAAATTAAGCATTCCCTAGTACACTGTAAAATGCACTAAAATGATTCTAAAACCTCAATCAATTACAGAATTACGCTCTCAATCGACAACAAAGGTTAACTGCAGCAATACTAGTAATCCCAATAATGCATTCGGAGCGAACTGCAAAGTGAACCGCAGTAAACACAACCTAAATCCTGCAGCCACGTGTATCTGCACTCAATGTTCAAAACCTAATAGACTGAGATGCCAAAGGAATGGAACTTGGACGTCAAACTCAAGTGGATATTGTGGTAAGAACATACATAATATTATTATGGTTATAGTAAAAATTTTTAAACAGAGATTTTTTGCACTCAATTCACCAATTAAGAAGTCCAAGAGACAAAACTGTATAGTCAGACATATTCTATTATATTTCATATTTCAAGCGTTTTATTATTCGACTGTTACATCACTTATATTTATATATGTATTGTATTCAACATATATTATAATTACATGAAGTGCAATCAAAAATCATAATTCAATATTGAAAGCCAAGGGCATTAATATTTCATGCGTAAAATATTAAATTGAAATTTATAAAATATATAATTGTTGTTAAAACTTTAAATAAGTATTAAACGTAATTGAATGAGTTGCGTAGATACAAGGGAAGGGAGGGAAGGTCTTGAGTCCACCGAATTGGTCGGGGAAAATACTTGGGCAGTGGGTGGGTCAACTTTTCAATAACTAGTATTCTTTTAAATGTAAAACTTCAGCAAAGGAGGTTCCTCCCATCAAAGAAAAATTGTTCTACTAGCTCCTCACATTGGAAAATTTCCGTCAATAAAAGCCATGGCGATATACATATAATCATATAATATAAGGGTTTATTTTTGCTCTATCGAACAATTTATTTTCAATATCTTCGAATTAAAATATGAACACCCGTAGAGAAAATCTAAGGTCAACCCCCCCCCCCCCTCCTTTCTTGTAAGGGTTAAAAAAAATATTAAAAATTTCAATGACACCACCAAAATACTAAACTACTGCTTTTAGTTTAGAATCTAAAATTTTAAGTCTGTAAAATGATTTTTTATAATTATATTGAAAATCGAAAGTGACACACCTCTGTGTAATGTCCATGTACACTAAAAAATAATTTAAAAAAAATGCCATCTTTTGGAGAAGGAAATTTTCCTTAGAGATGATTGAATAAATGTACACAGAATTTAATTACCATAATTTATTAATATTATATAAGGAATAAAATAAAATACTATTAAGTAGATATTTTATCATTCTCAGGGAATAAATTTAGTATATTTAAGGATGAATCTCAGTAGATTGATATCTCGCAATCGTAGCGCCTGAATGCAACAAGACTTGCAGGGGACTTAGAACTCACCGTCAATAGGTAGCATACAAATTTTGAAGCGAATCTGTCTTATCAGTTTTGTGAAAACTGAGGTAGAAGTTTTACATTGGCCTTATGGACGAAAACCGAAAATGGAGCTGTTGTAAGAAAACTGCAAGATTAAATTTGCTCAAACCATAAGCGATTAAGTTTTAGAACATTCTTGATTTTTTAAAATTTATTTCATTTGATTCGTTTACAGGGAAATATTCTTTGACTCCGAAGTAACTGACAAAGATTAATCGTTAATTAATTGTCTTTTTATACATGTATGAAATGTTTGTATTAACTCTTTTGCTAAAGCTAAATAAAAATCTATTCTATTCTGTATTCTATACCCGTTTATTTTTCAGACAAAATTTGCAAGATCTGCAATCGTACAACTGCCTCTGTCCAACAAGCCGTGAAGTGTCCTGATGTGGAAGCTAATAAGGTCGCGTACTGGGGAGAAACGAAGAGCTGCGTCTGCAAAAATGATTGTCGATATGTCACCCTTCGGTGTGAGAGTGACGGGGTGTGGAGGTTTGGTCTAAACAAGACAGTGGATCACTGTGATGGTAATTATATTTTCAATATATAAATTAAGTAATTAACATTTTATAAATAATAAGAAAGTTATATAAGGGATTTTATAATTAAAATGTGTAAATTATTATAAATTGGGGATATTTTTTCACATCTGTTTAAAGTATATTTGAATTGGTTATTGGATCCAATATAATACAGATAATTCTAATTATGAAATATATATGAAATCTCTTTTTTTTTTTATGGAACTGCAGCTTCAGAAAATTAAGTACGCTGGGTAAATAAAGTTCATGCAACCCCTGAATTAAAAACATAAAAAAGTTTTAAAAAAACATACATTTTTTATCATTTTTCATGCTATAATAAATTGAAACCAGCACAAATCTTATGGGTGTTTATTCTATACTTTTCCCTCAATCAACCGTTTCTAAATCCTTATGGTTGACATAGAGAATATAGAAAGGATCGAGAGAGTACTTAACTGTTCGTATAGTAAAGGCAAAGAATTAATATCTACATTAATTCTTTGCTAAAGGTAAAGACATATTAGTTGATAAGAACTTTTTTGCTTGCAGCAGGTAACAATAAGATTAACAACACAGAGCAGCCATTGCATGAAGCCACTGAAAATCCAATCAACTGCGCTCTGCTTGGAGTTGCCAGCGGGCTCGGAACATGTGCAGTGGTGCTCATTTTGTTCCTCCTAATTCAATGTAGAAGGGAGAGGGCAGTCGTCACGCCTGTGGACGAGATGCAGATCGACCAGGGTGGTGTGGACACTGTGAACAACGATATGTACATGCCTTTTAATGAGTCAAAAGCCTGAACATGTAGATTCAGTGTACTTAAAATATTTGCAATATATTTGTTTACAAATCTAAAAGTATTACAAAAAATCTGGAACTTACGTTAGGTACACTTATTAATAGGGACGGCTTGAACGTTATCCTTGTCTGCTTAGAAATAGGTCAAATAGGTCTATTGTAAATACCTTACCTGAGATGTATAGTCTGTAACTCTGTACACTTAGTGCAAGGGGTGCATGCAATCGCTTTACAATTAATTACTTACATTAATTTACAAATAAAAAAATTACATGTCAGCTCAGCTGCCCTAACTTTTAAAGAGTATAGAGAGGCGAATTTGTGTATAAATTTTGGGAGATGAGCTATCACTCGATATCATAAAAAAATATAATTTCACCACGTTTCTATACAAATAATATGTAGAAAGTGATGTGATATAAAAAGCTTGCAAAATAATAATAATACAAAACAAACAAAAACAAAAGTATAGCGTTTTGAGTTTTGACTTTCGATTCAAGTGTATTATATATTTTTACAATGGAAAATGAGGGGTTGAGGGGTAGAGACTTGACAAAGCCTTAACAAACTGAACTGTACATATCTAATATTGTTATCATTATAATTACCATTAATTAGTATTTTGCAACCTCGTATTATCGTTTGATTTAATTTCATGTTATTGCACAATAATTTAAGAAGCCTTTTTGTTTTTTTAATTATAACGTACACTATTGAATCTATATATTACATTTTTGAGCTCACATGTTTATTTGATTTTAAATTTGTTTACTGACATGTTGGTTAATCGATAATTATTTAAATGCGTAGCAATGACTTATCGAAATTTTGTTTCCTTCTTTAGTTCCTGGAGGTTGGACTTACCAATAAAAAAATTGATGTTTTTAAATTAAATATTTACAATTCTTTTGCTGTTTATTATAAAATGGCGATTGTGTAAATTAAATTTCCATGTCTTTATCTGTTATAAGAAAATGTATAATATATAAATATTTATAATTAATGTTACAATAAATAAATAAATAAATATGCATTTTGTTCTGCAAATGTTTAAATTAAATATTATGTAAAATATACTAAAATTAAGGTTAACCTTATAGCGTTATCAAGGGATGGAAGAGGAGTCCTAAACGACCCTAAACTCTTTTTAAAGTTAGAGAGGGCTGTAAAAGACTCCTCCAAAAAAATTGAAAAATAAGTTATCCTATAAAGACGGATTCACGTGGTGATTTTTATTATGCGACGCACGCGAAGCGAATGATGCGCACTTGCTTTTTAACGCGATATTCGCAGCTGCAACGGTGAATTCGCTCGCTGCATAGGATATTTCACAGCTTTTGCGTCCAAAATCGCGTCACATCGCCGTTGTCGCCATGTGAATCCGCCTTTAGTTAGCCAGAGGGCAACGTTTTCCGCAAAAATTTAGAAAGAAAAAAATAATTTAAAAAGTTAAGTTGTACAGCGATTTGTAACTAGTGGGTTGTATTGTTTTAATCCCATCCCATCCCCAGCAATGCGCAGGACAAAAAACACCTCTTGGTAAGCTCGTAATTATTGTTAAGTGTAAATTTTTTACTCTTTTACTAAAGAAACACTGCATGGCCATGTAACAAATAAAAATGAATAAATATATTAAAAAGAATAAAAATTAAACATTTTATTTTATTACACTTTATTTACATTCTTTCCCCCAAGTCTAATTAATTTTTAATTTCGCACGCCCAAATGCATATTCAATGCCATATTGAGAGAAATGAAGGGCACTAATTAAAATATATATATTAATAATTAACGTTTTCTGTTCCCTATATATAGCTCTTACAGTTTCTTCATTTGAAAATTTTACATATATCGGATATGATGATAATTATTAAACATATTTTTATATAGTTTTTAAATTTTTATCTCAATATATGTATTATATTTATATCCTTTGTATCTGATACTTTTTTTAGTTGACAAATTTAATTATACAAAATATGGAAATAATATAAATTGATGTGCTAATTAATTATAATAAAATAAGCATAAAATATATACTTACATTGAACACTACATATTTATCTTTTTCTAATTTCCTTTTCATCCTCAATTAATATATTCGACAGTTATTTTTAATGACGCTTCAATTTACTGCATCTCAATTCAAGAGTAGTAATTTAATAACTATAGCTTCAGAGGAATTCTTTGCTTCACAGTATTTCAAGTTTTCTTTAAACATTTAAAAACTAACAAAATTTTGTAAGAAAAAGTTCGCAGTCGGTAGGATTCGAACCTACGCTCCCAGAGGGAATCTGATTTCTAGTCAGACGCCTTAACCACTCGGCCACGACTGCCTCTTATCCTTCATTTTTAAGATACCACATTATATAATCTTTATTAATCAAATCTTAGAGAAAGGCAGATAATACCACAGAAAAAACGTAGCGAAGAATACTGTCTCGTACACCGCGCGGAGCCTCGCTCTAATTTTAGACTCGGGGCCGGTGTTTATTTTTATTCGTGCTTTTTTTAAAGTGAGTTCATAAACATGGGGATTATATAATTATCTCGCAGCTTAATTATCGCATTTTGCACTGATTTTACAATTTTTCAAAAAGAATACAAAAATTAAATGAAACATGCAGTTATGAAATACATATTACATATATAATATTATATTACACACACACCTGATACACCCCTATATGAGCTTGGAGCTCGAGGAGGGGTCATGGATAGCTAGGACATAATTATATATTTTTATTATACAACAATAAGCATATTTATGAAGTAAAAAAATACATAATAAGAATAAATAAATGTACAATTAATCAAGCAAAAAAAAAATCAGTAATATCCATTCACAAATTATGGAGTCAATAATCATTAATGATAATTAGCACAACAATATCACTACGTTTACATGACGGTGTTTAATACGTATCCGTTGACGACGCCTCATAAGAATAACATTATCCGTCGTCAACGAGTACGCGTATATTAAACACGCACCGTCATGTAAACGTAGTGAATGTATATAATAATATTTTCGGGGATATGCAGTTATAATTGATGAACATAATGCATAAATAAACCTTATAATTGTTTTAATTTAAATAATCTTAACTTTATTAAAGACTTTTTATTATAAAAGTCAGGTTCAACTCAATACAAAAATTAGTATAAAATTATTCATTTGTCAACCTTGCCTTACAGTTAGGCAACTTGTTCATCACCAAAATTAATGACTCGATCATGCATGCGCTTGCAAGTTGCAAGGAGAGTAATGTTATATTTTTTTTTGAATTTGTCATGGCAAAACGAATCGATTCCATTCCTAACACTTTGTTTTCGATATATAACATTGACTTTTTAAAATTCCAAAAAAGGGGTTTTTCTAACGTAACCAAAATTGCCATTCCATTATCTCAGTATAGGTTTAAGGGAGAGAGTTGAAAGTTATATTGTCAAAGTCTGCTTGACAAGGAGATGCCCTAGCCCTACTAAAAATTGAAATTCGGTGCACTTTTATTTGTAGCTATTTATCAGATTATTACGTATTCCTTGGATCCTGCTGCGATTAATTTGGTGAAAATGGGTAGAAAGATCTTGATTCGATAAGGAGCAACTTCTTGACGCGCAAAAAGTCACTTTCGCCACCTTAAAAAAAGTGGAAAAGTGACCCTCCGTGAACATGTGGGGGGGTATTGGTATTTTCAAAGTTTCGTTCCTGAAAACTTTCTTGTAGTTAAAAGGAGAGTAATGTTATATTTTTTTTTTAATTTGTCATTACAAAACGAATCGATTCCATTCCAAACACTTTGATTTCGATTTATAACATCGACTTTTTAAAATTCCAAAAATGGGGTTTTTCTAACGTAACCAAAATTGCCATCCCATTATCTCAGTTTAAGTTTAAGGGAGAGAGTTGAAAGTTATATTGTCAAAGTCTGCTTGACAAGGAGATGCCCTAGCCCTACTAAAAATTGAAATTCGGTGCACTTTTAATTGTAGCTATATATCAGAATATTACGTATTCCTTGGATCCTGCTGCGATTAGTTTGGTGAAAATGGGTTGAAAGGTCTTGTTTCGATAAGGAGCAACTTTTTAACGCGCAAAAAGTCACTTTCGCCACCTTAAAGAAAGTGGAAAAGTTACCCTCCGTGAACATGTGGGGGGGGGGGGGGTATTGGTACTTTCAAAGTTTCGTTCCTGAAAACTTTCTTGTAGTTGCAAGGAGAGTAATGTTATATTTTTTTTTGAATTTTTCATGGCAAAACGAATCGATTCCATTCCAAACACTTTGTTTCCGATATATAACATTGACTTTTTAAAATTCCAAAAAAGGGGTTTTTCTAACGTAACCCAAATTGCCATCCCATTATCTCAGTATAGGTTTAAGGGAGAGAGTTGAAAGTTATATTGTCAAAGTCTGCTTGACAAGGAGATGCCCTAGCCCTACTAAAAATTGAAATTCGGTGCACTTTTATTTGTAGCTATTTATCAGATTATTACGTATTCCTTGGATCCTGCTGCGATTAATTTGGTGAAAATGGGTAGAAAGATCTTGTTTCGATAAGGAGCAACTTCTTGACGCGCAAAAAGTCACTTTCGCCACCTTAAAAAAAGTGGAAAAGTGACCCTCCGTGAACATGTGGGGGGGTATTGGTATTTTCAAAGTTTCGTTCCTTAATACTTTCTTGTAGTTAAATGGAGAGTACTGTTATTTTTTTTTTTTAATTTGTCATGGCAAAACGAATCGATTCCATTCCAAACACTTTGATTTCGATTTATAACATCGACTTTTTAAAATTCCAAAAATGGGGTTTTTCTAACGTAACCAAAATTGCCATCCCAATATCTCAGTTTAAGTTTAAGGGAGAGAGTTGAAAGTTATATTGTCAAAGTCTGCTTGACAAGGAGATGCCCTAGCCCTACTAAAAATTGAAATTCGGTGCACTTTTAATTGTAGCTATATATCAGAATATTACGTATTCCTTGGATCCTGCTGCGATTAGTTTGGTGAAAATGGGTTGAAATGTCTTGTTTCGATAAGGAGCAACTTTTTAACGCGCAAAAAGTCACTTTCGCCACCTTAAAGAAAGTGGAAAAGTGACCCTTCGTGAACATGTGGGGGGGTATTGGTATTTTCAAAGTTTCGTTCCTGAAAACTTTCTTGTAGTTGCAAGGAGAGTAATGTTATATTTTTTTTTGAATTTGTCATGGCAAAACGAATCGATTCCATTCCTAACACTTTGTTTTCGATATATAACATTGACTTTTTAAAATTTCAAAAAAGGGGTTTTTCTAACGTAACCAAAATTGCCATCCCATTATCTCAGTATAGGTTTAAGGGAGAGAGTTGAAAGTTATATTGTCAAAGTCTGCTTGACAAGGAGATGCCCTAGCCCTACTAAAAATTGAAATTCGGTGCACTTTTATTTGTAGCTATTTATCAGATTATTACGTATTCCTTGGATCCTGCTGCGATTAATTTGGTGAAAATGGGTAGAAAGATCTTGTTTCGATAAGGAGCAACTTCTTGACGCGCAAAAAGTCACTTTCGCCACCTTAAAAAAAGTGGAAAAGTGACCCTCCGTGAACATGTGGGGGGGTATTGGTATTTTCAAAGTTTCGTTCCTTAATACTTTCTTGTAGTTAAATGGAGAGTAATGTTATATTTTTTTTTTAATTTGTCATGGCAAAACGAATCGATTCCATTCCAAACACTTTGATTTCGATTTATAACATCGACTTTTTAAAATTCCAAAAATGGGGTTTTTCTAACGTAACCAAAATTGCCATCCCATTATATCAGTTTAAGTTTAAGGGAGAGAGTTGAAAGTTATATTGTCAAAGTCTGCTTGACAAGGAGATGCCCTAGCCCTACTAAAAATTGAAATTCGGTGCACTTTTATTTGTAGCTATTTATCAGATTATTACGTATTCCTTGGATCCTGCTGCGATTAATTTGGTGAAAATGGGTAGAAAGGTCTTGTTTTGATAAGGAGAAACATTTTAACGCGCAAAAAGTCACTTTCGCCACCTTAAAAAAAGTGGAAAAGTTACCCTTCGTGAACATGTGGGGGGGTATTGGTATTTTCAAAGTTTCGTTCCTTAATACTTTCTTGTAGTTAAATGGAGAGTAATGTTATATATTTTTTTAATTTGTCATGGCAAAACGAATCGATTCCATTCCAAACACTTTGATTTCGATTTATAACATCGACTTTTTAAAATTCCAAAAATGGGGTTTTTCTAACGTAACCAAAATTGCCATCCCATTATCTCAGTTTAAGTTTAAGGGAGAGAGTTGAAAGTTATATTGTCAAAGTCTGCTTGACAAGGAGATGCCCTAGCCCTACTAAAAATTGAAATTCGGTGCACTTTTATTTGTAGCTATATATCAGATTATTACGTATTCCTTGGATCCTGCTGCGATTAGTTTGGTGAAAATGGGTTGAAAGGTCTTGTTTCGATAAGGAGCAACATTTTAACGCGCAAAAAGTCAATTTCGCCACCTTAAAAAAAGTGGAAAAGTTACCCTTCGTGAACATGTGGGGGGGTATTGGTATTTTCAAAGTTTCGTTCCTTAAAACTTTCTTGTAGTTAAAAGGAGAGTAATGTTATATTTTTTTTTTTAATTTGTCATGGCAAAACGAATCGATTCCATTCCAAACACTTTGATTTCGATTTATAACATCGACTTTTTAAAATTCCAAAAAAGGAGTTTTTCTAACGTAACCAAAATTGCCATCCCATTATCACAGTATAGGTTTAAGGGAGAGAGTTGAAAGTTATATTGTCAAAGTCTGCTTGACAAGGAGATGCCTTAGCCCTACTAAAAATTGAAATTCGGTGCACTTTTATTTGTAGCTA
The DNA here is from genome assembly GCA_949825025.1 of Siphlonurus alternatus. Taxonomy (NCBI): domain Eukaryota; kingdom Metazoa; phylum Arthropoda; class Insecta; order Ephemeroptera; family Siphlonuridae; genus Siphlonurus; species Siphlonurus alternatus. The sequence continues at coordinate 20,608,255 of OX463783.1, read as the reverse complement.
TATATCAGAATATTACGTATTCCTTGGATCCTGCTGCGATTAGTTTGGTGAAAATGGGTTGAAAGGTCTTGTTTCGATAAGGAGCAACTTCTTGACGCGCAAAAAGTCACTTTCGCCACCTTAAAAAAAGTGGAAAAGTGACCCTCCGTGAACATGTGGGGGGGTATTGGTATTTTCAAAGTTTCGTTCCTTAAAACTTTCTTGTAGTTAAAAGGAGAGTAATGTTATATTTCTTTTTTTAATTTGTCATGGCAAAACGAATCGATTCCATTCCAAACACTTTGATTTCGATTTATAACATCGACTTTTTAAAATTCCAAAAATGGGGTTTTTCTAACGTAACCAAAATTGCCATCCCATTATCTCAGTTTAAGTTTAAGGGAGAGAGTTGAAAGTTATATTGTCAAAGTCTGCTTGACAAGGAGATGCCCTAGCCCTACTAAAAATTGAAATTCGGTGCACTTTTATTTGTAGCTATTTATCAGATTATTACGTATTCCTTGGATCCTGCTGCGATTAATTTGGTGAAAATGGGTAGAAAGATCTTGTTTCGATAAGGAGCAACTTCTTGACGCGCAAAAAGTCACTTTCGCAACCTTAAAAAAAGTGGAAAAGTGACCCTCTGTGAACATGTGGGGGGGTATTGGTATTTTCAAAGTTTCGTTCCTTAATACTTTCTTGTAGTTAAATGGAGAGTAATGTTATATATTTTTTTTAATTTGTCATGGCAAAACGAATCGATTCCATTCCAAACACTTTGATTTCGATTTATAACATCGACTTTTTAAAATTCCAAAAATGGGGTTTTTCTAACGTAACCGAAATTGCCATCCCATTATCTCAGTTTAAGTTTAAGGGAGAGAGTTGAAAGTTATATTGTCAATGTCTGCTTGACAAGGAGATGCCCAAGCCCTACTAAAAATTGAAATTCGGTGCACTTTTATTTGTAGCTATATATCAGAATATTACGTATTCCTTGGATCCTGCTGCGATTAGTTTGGTGAAAATGGGTTGAAAGGTCTTGTTTCGATAAGGAGCAACTTTTTAACGCGCAAAAAGTCACTTTCGCCACCTTAAAAAAAGTGGAAAAGTTACCCTTCGTGAACATGTGGGGGGGTATTGGTATTTTCAAAGTTTCGTTCCTGAAAACTTTCTTGTAGTTGCAAGGAGAGTAATGTTATATTTTTTTTTGAATTTGTCATGGCAAAACGAATCGATTCCATTCCTAACACTTTGTTTTCGATATATAACATTGACTTTTTAAAATTCCAAAAAAGGGGTTTTTCTAACGTAACCAAAATTGCCATCCCATTATCTCAGTATAGGTTTAAGGGAGAGAGTTGAAAGTTATATTGTCAAAGTCTGCTTGACATGGAGATGCCCTAGCCCTACTAAAAATTGAAATTCGGTGCACTTTTATTTGTAGCTATTTATCAGATTATTACGTATTCCTTGGATCCTGCTGCGATTAATTTGGTGAAAATGGGTAGAAAGATCTTGTTTCGATAAGGAGCAACTTCTTGACGCGCAAAAAGTCACTTTCGCCACCTTAAAAAAAGTGGAAAAGTGACCCTCCGTGAACATGTGGGGGGGTATTGGTATTTTCAAAGTTTCGTTCCTTAATACTTTCTTGTAGTTAAATGGAGAGTACTGTTATTTTTTTTTTTTAATTTGTCATGGCAAAACGAATCGATTCCATTCCAAACACTTTGATTACGATTTATAACATCGACTTTTTAAAATTCCAAAAATGGGGTTTTTCTAACGTAACCAAAATTGCCATCCCAATATCTCAGTTTAAGTTTAAGGGAGAGAGTTGAAAGTTATATTGTCAAAGTCTGCTTGACAAGGAGATGCCCTAGCCCTACTAAAAATTGAAATTCGGTGCACTTTTAATTGTAGCTATATATCAGAATATTACGTATTCCTTGGATCCTGCTGCGATTAGTTTGGTGAAAATGGGTTGAAAGGTCTTGTTTCGATAAGGAGCAACTTTTTAACGCGCAAAAAGTCACTTTCGCCACCTTAAAGAAAGTGGAAAAGTGACCCTTCGTGAACATGTGGGGGGGTATTGGTATTTTCAAAGTTTCGTTCCTGAAAACTTTCTTGTAGTTGCAAGGAGAGTAATGTTATATTTTTTTTTGAATTTGTCATGGCAAAACGAATCGATTCCATTCCTAACACTTTGTTTTCGATATATAACATTGACTTTTTAAAATTCCAAAAAAGGGGTTTTACTAACGTAACCAAAATTGCCATCCCATTATCTCAGTATAGGTTTAAGGGAGAGAGTTGAAAGTTATATTGTCAAAGTCTGCTTGACAAGGAGATGCCCTAGCCCTACTAAAAATTGAAATTCGGTGCACTTTTATTTGTAGCTATATATCAGAATATTACGTATTCCTTGGATCCTGCTGCGATTAGTTTGGTGAAAATGGGTTGAAAGGTCTTGTTTTGATAAGGAGACACTTTTTAACGCGCAAAAAGTCACTTTCGCCACCTTAAAAAAAGTGGAAAAGTTACCCTTCGTGAACATGTGGGGGGGTATTGGTATTTTCAAAGTTTCGTTCCTTAATACTTTCTTGTAGTTAAATGGAGAGTAATGTTATATATTTTTTTAATTTGTCATGGCAAAACGAATCGATTCCATTCCAAACACTTTGATTTCGATTTATAACATCGACTTTTTAAAATTCCAAAAATGGGGTTTTTCTAACGTAACCAAAATTGCCATCCCATTATCTCAGTTTAAGTTTAAGGGAGAGAGTTGAAAGTTATATTGTCAAAGTCTGCTTGACAAGGAGATGCCCTAGCCCTACTAAAAATTGAAATTCGGTGCACTTTTATTTGTAGCTATTTATCAGATTATTACGTATTCCTTGGATCATGCTGCGATTAATTTGGTGAAAATGGGTAGAAAGATCTTGTTTCGATAAGGAGCAACTTCTTGACGCGCAAAAAGTCACTTTCGCCACCTTAAAAAAAGTGGAAAAGTGACCCTCCGTGAACATGTGGGGGGGTATTGGTATTTTCAAAGTTTCGTTCCTTAAAACTTTCTTGTAGTTGCAAGGAGAGTAATGTTATATTTTTTTTTGAATTTTTCATGGCAAAACGAATCGATTTCATTCCTAACACTTTGTTTTCGATATATAACATTGACTTTTTAAAATTCCAAAAAAGGGGTTTTTCTAACGTAACCAAAATTGCCATCCCATTATCTCAGTTTAAGTTTAAGGGAGAGAGTTGAAAGTTATATTGTCAAAGTCTGCTTGACAAGGAGATGCCCTAGCCCTACTAAAAATTGAAATTCGGTGCACTTTTATTTGTAGCTATATATCAGAATATTACGTATTCCTTGGATCCTGCTGCGATTAGTTTGGTGAAAATGGGTTGAAAGGTCTTGTTTCGATAAGGAGCAACTTTTTAACGCGCAAAAAGTCAATTTCGCCACCTTAAAAAAAGTGGAAAAGTTACCCTTCGTGAACATGTGGGGGGGGTATTGGTATTTTCAAAGTTTCGTTCCTTAAAACTTTCTTGTAGTTAAAAGGAGAGTAATGTTATATTTTTTTTTTTAATTTGTCATGGCAAAACGAATCGATTCCATTCCAAACACTTTGATTTCGATTTATAACATCGACTTTTTAAAATTCCAAAAAAGGAGTTTTTCTAACGTAACCAAAATTGCCATCCCATTATCACAGTATAGGTTTAAGGGAGAGAGTTGAAAGTTATATTGTCAAAGTCTGCTTGACAAGGAGATGCCCTAGCCCTACTTAAAATTGAAATTCGGTGCACTTTTATTTGTAGCAATATATCAGAATATTACGTATTCCTTGGATCCTGCTGCGATTAGTTTGGTGAAAATGGGTTGAAAGGTCTTGTTTCGATAAGGAGCAACTTCTTGACGCGCAAAAAGTCACTTTCGCCACCTTAAAAAAAGTGGAAAAGTGACCCTCCGTGAACATGTGGGGGGGTATTGGTATTTTCAAAGTTTCGTTCCTTAAAACTTTCTTGTAGTTAAAAGGAGAGTAATGTTATATTTCTTTTTTTAATTTGTCATGGCAAAACGAATCGATTCCATTCCAAACACTTTGATTTCGATTTATAACATCGACTTTTTAAAATTCCAAAAATGGGGTTTTTCTAACGTAACCAAAATTGCCATCCCATTATCTCAGTTTAAGTTTAAGGGAGAGAGTTGAAAGTTATATTGTCAAAGTCTGCTTGACAAGGAGATGCCCTAGCCCTACTGAAAATTGAAATTCGGTGCACTTTTATTTGTAGCTATTTATCAGATTATTACGTATTCCTTGGATCCTGCTGCGATTAATTTGGTGAAAATGGGTAGAAAGATCTTGTTTCGATAAGGAGCAACTTCTTGACGCGCAAAAAGTCACTTTCGCCACCTTAAAAAAAGTGGAAAAGTGACCCTCCGTGAACATGTGGGGGGGTATTGGTATTTTCAAAGTTTCGTTCCTGAAAACTTTCTTGTAGTTAAATGGAGAGTAATGTTATATTTTTTTTTTAATTTGTCATGGCAAAACGAATCGATTCCATTCCAAACACTTTGATTTCGATTTATAACATCGACTTTTAAAAATTCCAAAAATGGGGTTTTTCTAACGTAACCAAAAGTGCCATCCCATTATATCAGTTTAAGTTTAAGGGAGAGAGTTGAAAGTTATATTGTCAAAGTCTGCTTGACAAGGAGATGCCCTAGCCCTACTAAAAATTGAAATTCGGTGCACTTTTATTTGTAGCTATTTATCAGATTATTACGTATTCCTTGGATCCTGCTGCGATTAATTTGGTGAAAATGGGTAGAAAGATCTTGTTTCGATAAGGAGCAACTTCTTGACGCGCAAAAAGTCACTTTCGCCACCTTAAAAAAAGTGGAAAAGTGACCCTCCGTGAACATGTGGGGGGGTATTGGTATTTTCAAAGTTTCGTTCCTTAAAACTATCTTGTAGTTAAAAGGAGAGTAATGTTATATTTTTTTTTTAATTTGTCATGGCAAAACGAATCGATTCCATTCCAAACACTTTGATTTCGATTTATAACATCGACTTTTTAAAATTCCAAAAATGGGGTTTTTCTAACGTAACCAAAATTGCCATCCCATTATCTCAGTTTAAGTTTAAGGGAGAGAGTTGAAAGTTATATTGTCAAAGTCTGCTTGACAAGGAGATGCCCTAGCCCTACTAAAAATTGAAATTCACTGCACTTTTAATTGTAGCTATATATCAGAATATTACGTATTCCTTGGATCCTGCTGCGATTAGTTTGGTGAAAATGGGTTGAAAGGTCTTGTTTCGATAAGGAGCAACTTTTTAACGCGCAAAAAGTCACTTTCGCCACCTTAAAGAAAGTGGAAAAGTGACCCTCCGTGAACATGTGGGGGGGTATTGGTATTTTCAAAGTTTCGTTCCTTAAAACTTTCTTGTAGTTAAAAGGAGAGTAATGTTATATTTTTTTTTGAATTTTTCATGGCAAAACGAATCGATTTCATTCCTAACACTTTGTTTTCGATATATAACATTGACTTTTTAAAATTCCAAAAAAGGGGTTTTTCTAACGTAACCAAAATTGCCATCCCATTATCTCAGTTTAAGTTTAAGGGAGAGAGTTGAAAGTTATATTGTCAAAGTCTGCTTGACAAGGAGATGCCCTAGCCCTACTAAAAATTGAAATTCGGTGCACTTTTATTTGTAGCTATTTATCAGATTATTACGTATTCCTTGGATCCTGCTGCGATTTATTTGGTGAAAATGGGTAGAAAGATCTTGTTTCGATAAGGAGCAACTTCTTGACGCGCAAAAAGTCACTTTCGCCACCTTAAAAAAAGTGGAAAAGTGACCCTCCGTGAACATGTGGGGGGGGGGTATTGGTATTTTCAAAGTTTCGTTCCTGAAAACTTTCTTGTAGTTGCAAGGAGAGTAATGTTATATTTTTTTTTGAATTTGTCATGGCAAAACGAATCGATTCCATTCCTAACACTTTGTTTTCGATATATAACATTGACTTTTTAAAATTCCAAAAAAGGGGTTTTTCTAACGTAACCAAAATTGCCATCCCATTATCTCAGTATAGGTTTAAGGGAGAGAGTTGAAAGTTATATTGTCAAAGTCTGCTTGACATGGAGATGCCCTAGCCCTACTAAATATTGAAATTCGGTGCACTTTTATTTGTAGCTATTTATCAGATTATTACGTATTCCTTGGATCCTGCTGCGATTAATTTGGTGAAAATGGGTAGAAAGATCGTGTTTCGATAAGGAGCAACTTCTTGACGCGCAAAAAGTCACTTTCGCCACCTTAAAAAAAGTGGAAAAGTGACCCTCCGTGAACATGTGGGGGGGTATTGGTATTTTCAAAGTTTCGTTCCTTAAAACTATCTTGTAGTTAAAAGGAGAGTAATGTTATATTTTTTTTTTAATTTGTCATGGCAAAACGAATCGATTCCATTCCAAACACTTTGATTTCGATTTATAACATCGACTTTTTAAAATTCCAAAAATGGGGTTTTTCTAACGTAACCAAAATTGCCATCCCATTATCTCAGTTTAAGTTTAAGGGAGAGAGTTGAAAGTTATATTGTCAAAGTCTGCTTGACAAGGAGATGCCCTAGCCCTACTAAAAATTGAAATTCACTGCACTTTTAATTGTAGCTATATATCAGAATATTACGTATTCCTTGGATCCTGCTGCGATTAGTTTGGTGAAAATGGGTTGAAAGGTCTTGTTTCGATAAGGAGCAACTTTTTAACGCGCAAAAAGTCACTTTCGCCACCTTAAAGAAAGTGGAAAAGTGACCCTTCGTGAACATGTGGGGGGGTATTGGTATTTTCAAAGTTTCGTTCCTGAAAACTTTCTTGTAGTTGCAAGGAGAGTAATGTTATATTTTTTTTTGAATTTGTCATGGCAAAACGAATCGATTCCATTCCTAACACTTTGTTTTCGATATATAACATTGACTTTTTAAAATTCCAAAAAAGGGGTTTTTCTAACGTAACCAAAATTGCCATCCCATTATCTCAGTATAGGTTTAAGGGAGAGAGTTGAAAGTTATATTGTCAAAGTCTGCTTGACAAGGAGATGCCCTAGCCCTACTAAAAATTGAAATTCGGTGCACTTTTATTTGTAGCTATATATCAGAATATTACGTATTCCTTGGATCCTGCTGCGATTAGTTTGGTGAAAATGGGTTGAAAGGTCTTGTTTCGATAAGGAGCAACTTTTTAACGCGCAAAAAGTCACTTTCGCCACCTTAAAAAAAGTGGAAAAGTGACCCTTCGTGAACATGTGGGGGGGTATTGGTATTTTCAAAGTTTCGTTCCTGAAAACTTTCTTGTAGTTGCAAGGAGAGTAATGTTATATTTTTTTTGAATTTGTCATGGCAAAACGAATCGATTCCATTCCTAACACTTTGTTTTCGATATATAACATTGACTTTTTAAAATTCCAAAAAAGGGGTTTTTCTAACGTAACCAAAATTGCCATCCCATTATCTCAGTATAGGTTTAAGGGAGAGAGTTGAAAGTTATATTGTCAAAGTCTGCTTGACAAGGAGATGCCCTAGCCCTACTAAAAATTGAAATTCGGTGCACTTTTATTTGTAGCTATTTATCAGATTATTACGTATTCCTTGGATCCTGCTGCGATTAATTTGGTGAAAATGGGTAGAAAGATCTTGTTTCGATAAGGAGCAACTTCTTGACGCGCAAAAAGTCACTTTCGCCACCTTAAAAAAAGTGGAAAAGTGACCCTCCGTGAACATGTGGGGGGGTATTGGTATTTTCAAAGTTTCGTTCCTTAATACTTTCTTGTAGTTAAATGGAGAGTAATGTTATATTTTTTTTTTAATTTGTCATGGCAAAACGAATCGATTCCATTCCAAACACTTTGATTTCGATTTATAACATCGACTTTTTAAAATTCCAAAAATGGGGTTTTTCTAACGTAACCAAAATTGCCATCCCATTATCTCAGTTTAAGTTTAAGGGAGAGAGTTGAAAGTTATATTGTCAAAGTCTGCTTGACAAGGAGATGCCCTAGCCCTACTAAAAATTGAAATTCGGTGCACTTTTATTTGTAGCTATATATCAGAATATTACGTATTCCTTGGATCCTGCTGCGATTAGTTTGGTGAAAATGGGTTGAAAGGTCTTGTTTTGATAAGGAGCAACATTTTAACGCGCAAAAAGTCACTTTCGCCACCTTAAAAAAAGTGGAAAAGTGACCCTTCCTGAACTTGTGGGGGGGTATTGGTATTTTCAAAGTTTCGTTCCTGAAAACTTTCTTGTAGTTAAATGGAGAGTAATGTTATATTTTTTTTTTAATTTGTCATGGCATAACGAATCGATTCCATTCCAAACACTTTGATTTCGATTTATAACATCGACTTTTTAAAATTCCAAAAATGGGGTTTTTCTAACGTAACCAAAATTGCCATCCCATTATCTCAGTTTAAGTTTAAGGGAGAGAGTTGAAAGTTATATTGTCAAAGTCTGCTTGACATGGAGATGCCCTTGCCCTACTAAATATTGAAATTCGGTGCACTTTTATTTGTAGCTATATATCAGAATATTACGTATTCCTTGGATCCTGCTGCGATTAGTTTGGTGAAAATGGGTTGAAAGGTCTTGTTTCGATAAGGAGCAACTTTTTAACGCGCAAAAAGTCACTTTCGCCACCTTAAAAAAAGTGGAAAAGTTACCCTTCGTGAACATGTGGGGGGGTATTGGTATTTTCAAAGTTTCGTTCCTGAAAACTTTCTTGTAGTTGCAAGGAGAGTAATGTTATATTTTTTTTTGAATTTGTCATGGCAAAACGAATCGATTCCATTCCTAACACTTTGTTTTCGATATATAACATTGACTTTTTAAAATTCCAAAAAAGGGGTTTTTCTAACGTAACCAAAATTGCCATCCCATTATCTCAGTATAGGTTTATAGGAGAGAGTTGAAAGTTATAATGTCAAAGTCTGCTTGACATGGAGATGCCCTTGCCCTACTAAAAATTGAAATTCGGTGCACTTTTATTTGTAGCTATATATCAGAATATTACGTATTCCTTGGATCCTGCTGCGATTAGTTTGGTGAAAATGGGTTGAAAGGTCTTGTTTCGATAAGGAGCAACTTTTTAACGCGCAAAAAGTCAATTTCGCCACCTTAAAAAAAGTGGAAAAGTTACCCTTCGTGAACATGTGGGGGGGTATTGGTATTTTCAAAGTTTCGTTCCTTAAAACTTTCTTGTAGTTGCAAGGAGAGTAATGTTATATTTTTTTTGAATTTGTCATGGCAAAACGAATCGATTCCATTCCTAACACTTTGTTTTCGATATATAACATTGACTTTTTAAAATTCCAAAAAAGGGGTTTTTCTAACGTAACCAAAATTGCCATCCCATTATCTCAGTATAGGTTTAAGGGAGAGAGTTGAAAGTTATATTGTCAAAGTCTGCTTGACATGGAGATGCCCTAGCCCTACTAAATATTGAAATTCGGTGCACTTTTATTTGTAGCTATTTATCAGATTATTACGTATTCCTTGGATCCTGCTGCGATTAATTTGGTGAAAATGGGTAGAAAGATCTTGTTTCGATAAGGAGCAACTTCTTGACGCGCAAAAAGTCACTTTCGCCACCTTAAAAAAAGTGGAAAAGTGACCCTCCGTGAACATGTGGGGGGGTATTGGTATTTTCAAAGTTTCGTTCCTTAAAACTTTCTTGTAGTTAAAAGGAGAGTAATGTTATATTTTTTTTTTAATTTGTCATGGCAAAACGAATCGATTCCATTCCAAACACTTTGATTTCGATTTATAACATCGACTTTTTAAAATTCCAAAAATGGGGTTTTTCTAACGTAACCAAAATTGCCATCCCATTATGTCAGTTTAAGTTTAAGGGAGAGAGTTGAAAGTTATATTGTCAAAGTCTGCTTGACAAGGAGATGCCCTAGCCCTACTAAAAATTGAAATTCGGTGCACTTTTATTGGTAGCTATATATCAGAATATTACGTATTCCTTGGATCCTGCTGCGATTAGTTTGGTGAAAATGGGTTGAAAGGTCTTGTTTCGATAAGGAGCAACTTTTTAACGCGCAAAAAGTCACTTTCGCCACCTTAAAGAAAGTGGAAAAGTGACCCTTCGTGAACATGTGGGGGGGTATTGGTATTTTCAAAGTTTCGTTCCTGAAAACTTTCTTGTAGTTGCAAGGAGAGTAATGTTATATTTTTTTTTGAATTTGTCATGGCAAAACGAATCGATTCCATTCCTAACACTTTAATTTCGATATATAACATTGACTTTTTAAAATTCCAAAAAAGGGGTTTTTCTAACGTAACCAAAATTGCCATCCCATTATCTCAGTATAGGTTTAAGGGAGAGAGTTGAAAGTTATATTGTCAAAGTCTGCTTGACAAGGAGATGCCCTAGCCCTACTAAAAATTGAAATTCGGTGCACTTTTATTTGTAGCTATTTATCAGATTATTACGTATTCCTTGGATCCTGCTGCGATTAATTTGGTGAAAATGGGTAGAAAGATCTTGTTTCGATAAGGAGCAACTTCTTGACGCGCAAAAAGTCACTTTCGCCACCTTAAAAAAAGTGGAAAAGTGACCCTCCGTGAACATGTGGGGGGGTATTGGTATTTTCAAAGTTTCGTTCCTGAAAACTTTCTTGTAGTTGCAAGGAGAGTAATGTTATATTTTTTTTTGAATTTGTCATGGCAAAGCGAATCGATTCCATTCCTAACACTTTGTTTTCGATATATAACATTGACTTTTTAAAATTCCAAAAAAGGGGTTTTTCTAACGTAACCAAAATTGCCATCCCATTATCTCAGTTTAAGTTTAAGGGAGAGAGTTGAAAGTTATATTGTCAAAGTCTGCTTGACAAGGAGATGCCCTAGCCCTACTAAAAATTGAAATTCGGTGCACTTTTATTTGTAGCTATTTATCAGATTATTACGTATTCCTTGGATCCTGCTGCGATTAATTTGGTGAAAATGGGTAGAAAGATCTTGTTTCGATAAGGAGCAACTTCTTGACGCGCAAAAAGTCACTTTCGCCACCTTAAAAAAAGTGGAAAAGTGACCATTCGTGAACATGTGGGGGGGTATTGATATTTTCAAAGTTTCGTTCCTGAAAACTTTCTTGTAGTTGCAAGGAGAGTAATGTGATATTTTTTTTTTGAATTTGTCATGGCAAAACGAATCGATTCCATTCCTAACATTGTGTTTTATATATATAAAATTGACTTTTTAAAATTCCAAAAAAGGGGTTTTTCTAACGTAACCAAAATTGCCATCCCATTATCTCAGTATAGGTTTAAGGGAGAGAGTTGAAAGTTATATTGTCAAAGTCTGCTTGACAAGGAGATGCCCTAGCCCTACTAAATATTGAAATTCGGTGCACTTTTATTTGTAGCTATTTATCAGATTATTACGTATTCCTTGGATCCTGCTGCGATTAATTTGGTGAAAATGGGTAGAAAGATCTTGTTTCGATAAGGAGCAACTTCTTGACGCGCAAAAAGTCACTTTCGCCACCTTAAAAAAAGTGGAAAAGTGACCCTCCGTGAACATGTGGGGGGGTATTGGTATTTTCAAAGTTTCGTTCCTTAAAACTTTCTTGTAGTTAAAAGGAGAGTAATGTTATATTTTTTTTTTTAATTTGTCATGGCAAAACGAATCGATTCCATTCCTAACACTTTGTTTTCGATATATAACATTGACTTTTTAAAATTCCAAAAAAGGGGTTTTTCTAACGTAACCAAAATTGCCATCCCATTATCTCAGTATAGGTTTAAGGGAGAGAGTTGAAAGTTATATTGTCAAAGTCTGCTTGACAAGGAGATGCCCTAGCCCTACTAAAAATTGAAATTCGGTGCACTTTTATTTGTAGCTATATATCAGAATATTACGTATTCCTTGGATCCTGCTGCGATTTGTTTGGTGAAAATGGGTTGAAAGGTCTTGTTTTGATAAGGAGACACTTCTTGACGCGCAAAAAGTCACTTTCGCCACCTTAAAAAAAGTGGAAAAGTGACCCTCCGTGAACATGTGGGGGGGTATTGGTATTTTCAAAGTTTCGTTCCTTAATACTTTCTTGTAGTTAAATGGAGAGTAATGTTATATTTTTTTTTAATTTGTCATGGCAAAACGAATCGATTCCATTCCAAACACTTTGATTTCGATTTATAACATCGACTTTTTAAAATTCCAAATTTTTCTGTTTTTCTAACGTAACCAAAATTGCCATCCCATTATCTCAGTTTAAGTTTAAGGGAGAGAGTTGAAAGTTATATTGTCAAAGTCTGCTTGACAAGGAGATGCCCTAGCCCTACTAAAAATTGAAATTCGGTGCACTTTTATTTGTAGCTATATATCAGAATATTACGTATTCCTTGGATCCTGCTGCGATTAGTTTGGTGAAAATGGGTTGAAAGGTCTTGTTTCGATAAGGAGCAACTTTTTAACGCGCAAAAAGTCACTTTCGCCACCTTAAAAAAAGTGGAAAATTGACCCGTCCTGAACATGTGGGGGGGTATTGGTATTTTCAAAGTTTCGTTCCTGAAAACTTTCTTGTAGTTGCAAGGAGAGTAATGTTATATTTTTTTTTTAATTTTTCATGGCAAAACGAATCGATTCCATTCCTAACACTTTGTTTTCGATATATAACATTGACTTTTTAAAATTCCAAAAAAGGGGTTTTTCTAACGTAACCAAAATTGCCATCCCATTATCTCAGTATAGGTTTAAGGGAGAGAGTTGAAAGTTATATTGTCAAAGTCTGCTTGACAAGGAGATGCCCTAGCCCTACTAAATATTGAAATTCGGTGCACTTTTATTTGTAGCTATTTATCAGATTATTACGTATTCCTTGGATCCTGCTGCGATTAATTTGGTGAAAATGGGTAGAAAGATCTTGTTTCGATAAGGAGCAACTTCTTGACGCGCAAAAAGTCACTTTCGCCACCTTAAAAAAAGTGGAAAAGTGACCCTCCGTGAACATGTTGGGGGGTATTGGTATTTTCAAAGTTTCGTTCCTTAAAACTTTCTTGTAGTTAAAAGGAGAGTAATGTTATATTTTTTTTTTTAATTTGTCATGGCAAAACGAATCGATTCCATTCCTAACACTTTGTTTTCGATATATAACATTGACTTTTTAAAATTCCAAAAAAGGGGTTTTTCTAACGTAACCAAAATATCCATCCCTTTATCTCAGTATAGGTTTAAGGGAGAGAGTTGAAAGTTATATTGTCAAAGTCTGCTTGACAAGGAGATGCCCTAGCCCTACTAAATATTGAAATTCGGTGCACTTTTATTTGTAGCTATTTATCAGATTATTACGTATTCCTTGGATCCTGCTGCGATTAATTTGGTGAAAATGGGTAGAAAGATCTTGTTTCGATAAGGAGCAACTTCTTGACGCGCAAAAAGTCACTTTCGCCACCTTAAAAAAAGTGGAAAAGTGACCCTCCGTGAACATGTGGGGGGGTATTGGTATTTTCAAAGTTTCGTTCCTTAAAACTTTCTTGTAGTTAAAAGGAGAGTAATGTTATATTTTTTTTTTTAATTTGTCATGGCAAAACGAAACGATTCCATTCCTAACACTTTGTTTTCGATATATAACATTGACTTTTTAAAATTCCAAAAAAGGGGTTTTTCTAACGTAACCAAAATTGCCATCCCATTATCTCAGTATAGGTTTAAGGGAGAGAGTTGAAAGTTATATTGTCAAAGTCTGCTTGACAAGGAGATGCCCTAGCCCTACTAAAAATTGAAATTCGGTGCACTTTTATTTGTAGCTATATATCAGAATATTACGTATTCCTTGGATCCTGCTGCGATTTGTTTTGTGAAAATGGGTTGAAAGGTCTTGTTTTGATAAGGAGACACTTCTTGACGCGCAAAAAGTCACTTTCGCCACCTTAAAAAAAGTGGAAAAGTGACCCTCCGTGAACATGTGGGGGGGTATTGGTATTTTCAAAGTTTCGTTCCTTAATACTTTCTTGTAGTTAAATGGAGAGTAATGTTATATTTTTTTTTAATTTGTCATGGCAAAACGAATCGATTCCATTCCAAACACTTTGATTTCGATTCGACATCGACTTTTTAAAATTCAAAAAATGGGGTTTTTCTAACGTAACCAAAATTGCCATCCCATTATCTCAGTTTAAGTTTAAGGGAGAGAGTTGAAAGTTATATTGTCAAAGTCTGCTTGACAAGGAGATGCCCTAGCCCTACTAAAAATTGAAATTCGGTGCACTTTTATTTGTAGCTATATATCAGAATATTACGTATTCCTTGGATCCTGCTGCGATTAGTTTGGTGAAAATGGGTTGAAAGGTCTTGTTTCGATAAGGAGCAACTTTTTAACGCGCAAAAAGTCACTTTCGCCACCTTAAAAAAAGTGGAAAAGTTACCCTTCGTGAACATGTGGGGGGGTATTGGTATTTTCAAAGTTTCGTTCCTGAAAACTTTCTTGAAGTTGCAAGGAGAGTAATGTTATATTTTTTTTTTTAATTTTTCATGGCAAAACGAATCGATTCCATTCCTAACACTTTGTTTTCGATATATAACATTGACTTTTTAAAATTCCAAAAAAGGGGTTTTTCTAACGTAACCAAAATTGCCATCCCATTATCTCAGTATAGGTTTAAGGGAGAGAGTTGAAAGTTATATTGTCAAAGTCTGCTTGACAAGGAGATGCCCTAGCCCTACTAAATATTGAAATTCGGTGCACTTTTATTTGTAGCTATTTATCAGATTATTACGTATTCCTTGGATCCTGCTGCGATTAATTTGGTGAAAATGGGTAGAAAGATCTTGTTTCGATAAGGAGCAACTTCTTGACGCGCAAATAGTCACTTTCGCCACCTTAAAAAAAGTGGAAAAGTGACCCTCCGTGAACATGTGGGGGGGTATTGGTATTTTCAAAGTTTCGTTCCTTAAAACTTTCTTGTAGTTAAAAGGAGAGTAATGTTATATTTTTTTTTTTAATTTGTCATGGCAAAACGAATCGATTCCATTCCTAACACTTTGTTTTCGATATATAACATTGACTTTTTAAAATTCCAAAAAAGGGGTTTTTCTAACGTAACCAAAATTGCCATCCCATTATCTCAGTATAGGTTTAAGGGAGAGAGTTGAAAGTTATATTGTCAAAGTCTGCTTGACAAGGAGATGCCCTAGCCCTACTAAAAATTGAAATTCGGTGCACTTTTATTTGTAGCTATATATCAGAATATTCCGTATTCCTTGGATCCTGCTGCGATTAGTTTGGTGAAAATGGGTTGAAAGGACTTGTTTTGATAAGGAGCAACTTCTTGACGCGCAAAAAGTCACTTTCGCCACCTTAAAAAAAGTGGAACAGTGACCCTCCGTGAACATGTGGGGGGGTATTAGTATTTTCAAAGTTTCGTTCCTTAATACTTTCTTGTAGTTAAATGGAGAGTAATGTTATATTTTTTTTTTCATTTGTCATGGCAAAACGAATCGATTCCATTCCAAACACTTTGATTTCGATTTATAACATCGACTTTTTAAAATTCCAAAAAAGGGGTTTTTCTAACGTAACCAAAATTGCCATCCCATTATCTCAGTATAGGTTTAAGGGAGAGAGTTGAAAGTTATATTGTCAAAGTCTGCTTGACAAGGAGATGCCCTAGCCCTACTAAATATTGAAATTCGGTGCACTTTTATTTGTAGCTATTTATCAGATTATTACGTATTCCTTGGATCCTGCTGCGATTAATTTGGTGAAAATGGGTAGAAAGATCTTGTTTCGATAAGGAGCAACTTCTTGACGCGCAAATAGTCACTTTCGCCACCTTAAAAAAAGTGGAAAAGTGACCCTCCGTGAACATGTGGGGGGGTATTGGTATTTTCAAAGTTTCGTTCCTTAAAACTTTCTTGTAGTTAAAAGGAGAGTAATGTTATATTTTTTTTTTTAATTTGTCATGGCAAAACGAAACGATTCCATTCCTAACACTTTGTTTTCGATATATAACATTGACTTTTTAAAATTCCAAAAAAGGGGTTTTTCTAACGTAACCAAAATTGCCATCCCATTATCTCAGTATAGGTTTAAGGGAGAGAGTTGAAAGTTATATTGTCAAAGTCTGCTTGACAAGGAGATGCCCTAGCCCTACTAAAAATTGAAATTCGGTGCACTTTTATTTGTAGCTATATATCAGAATATTACGTATTCCTTGGATCCTGCTGCGATTTGTTTTGTGAAAATGGGTTGAAAGGTCTTGTTTTGATAAGGAGACACTTCTTGACGCGCAAAAAGTCACTTTCGCCACCTTAAAAAAAGTGGAAAAGTGACCCTCCGTGAACATGTGGGGGGGTATTGGTATTTTCAAAGTTTCGTTCCTTAATACTTTCTTGTAGTTAAATGGAGAGTAATGTTATATTTTTTTTTAATTTGTCATGGCAAAACGAATCGATTCCATTCCAAACACTTTGATTTCGATTCGACATCGACTTTTTAAAATTCAAAAAATGGGGTTTTTCTAACGTAACCAAAATTGCCATCCCATTATCTCAGTTTAAGTTTAAGGGAGAGAGTTGAAAGTTATATTGTCAAAGTCTGCTTGACAAGGAGATGCCCTAGCCCTACTAAAAATTGAAATTCGGTGCACTTTTATTTGTAGCTATATATCAGAATATTACGTATTCCTTGGATCCTGCTGCGATTAGTTTGGTGAAAATGGGTTGAAAGGTCTTGTTTCGATAAGGAGCAACTTTTTAACGCGCAAAAAGTCACTTTCGCCACCTTAAAAAAAGTGGAAAAGTTACCCTTCGTGAACATGTGGGGGGGTATTGGTATTTTCAAAGTTTCGTTCCTGAAAACTTTCTTGTAGTTGCAAGGAGAGTAATGTTATATTTTTTTTTTTAATTTTTCATGGCAAAACGAATCGATTCCATTCCTAACACTTTGTTTTCGATATATAACATTGACTTTTTAAAATTCCAAAAAAGGGGTTTTTCTAACGTAACCAAAATTGCCATCCCATTATCTCAGTATAGGTTTAAGGGAGAGAGTTGAAAGTTATATTGTCAAAGTCTGCTTGACAAGGAGATGCCCTAGCCCTACTAAATATTGAAATTCGGTGCACTTTTATTTGTAGCTATTTATCAGATTATTACGTATTCCTTGGATCCTGCTGCGATTAATTTGGTGAAAATGGGTAGAAAGATCTTGTTTCGATAAGGAGCAACTTCTTGACGCGCAAATAGTCACTTTCGCCACCTTAAAAAAAGTGGAAAAGTGACCCTCCGTGAACATGTGGGGGGGTATTGGTATTTTCAAAGTTTCGTTCCTTAAAACTTTCTTGTAGTTAAAAGGAGAGTAATGTTATATTTTTTTTTTTAATTTGTCATGGCAAAACGAATCGATTCCATTCCTAACACTTTGTTTTCGATATATAACATTGACTTTTTAAAATTCCAAAAAAGGGGTTTTTCTAACGTAACCAAAATTGCCATCCCATTATCTCAGTATAGGTTTAAGGGAGAGAGTTGAAAGTTATATTGTCAAAGTCTGCTTGACAAGGAGATGCCCTAGCCCTACTAAAAATTGAAATTCGGTGCACTTTTATTTGTAGCTATATATCAGAATATTCCGTATTCCTTGGATCCTGCTGCGATTAGTTTGGTGAAAATGGGTTGAAAGGTCTTGTTTTGATAAGGAGCAACTTCTTGACGCGCAAAAAGTCACTTTCGCCACCTTAAAAAAAGTGGAACAGTGACCCTCCGTGAACATGTGGGGGGGTATTAGTATTTTCAAAGTTTCGTTCCTTAATACTTTCTTGTAGTTAAATGGAGAGTAATGTTATATTTTTTTTTTCATTTGTCATGGCAAAACGAATCGATTCCATTCCAAACACTTTGATTTCGATTTATAACATCGACTTTTTAAAATTCCAAAAAAGGGGTTTTTCTAACGTAACCAAAATTGCCATCCCATTATCTCAGTATAGGTTTAAGGGAGAGAGTTGAAAGTTATATTGTCAAAGTCTGCTTGACAAGGAGATGCCCTAGCCCTACTAAATATTGAAATTCGGTGCACTTTTATTTGTAGCTATTTATCAGATTATTACGTATTCCTTGGATCCTGCTGCGATTAATTTGGTGAAAATGGGTAGAAAGATCTTGTTTCGATAAGGAGCAACTTCTTGACGCGCAAATAGTCACTTTCGCCACCTTAAAAAAAGTGGAAAAGTGACCCTCCGTGAACATGTGGGGGGGTATTGGTATTTTCAAAGTTTCGTTCCTTAAAACTTTCTTGTAGTTAAAAGGAGAGTAATGTTATATTTTTTTTTTTAATTTGTCATGGCAAAACGAATCGATTCCATTCCTAACACTTTGTTTTCGATATATAACATTGACTTTTTAAAATTCCAAAAAAGGGGTTTTTCTAACGTAACCAAAATTGCCATCCCATTATCTCAGTATAGGTTTAAGGGAGAGAGTTGAAAGTTATATTGTCAAAGTCTGCTTGACAAGGAGATGCCCTAGCCCTACTAAAAATTGAAATTCGGTGCACTTTTATTTGTAGCTATATATCAGAATATTCCGTATTCCTTGGATCCTGCTGCGATTAGTTTGGTGAAAATGGGTTGAAAGGTCTTGTTTTGATAAGGAGCAACTTCTTGACGCGCAAAAAGTCACTTTCGCCACCTTAAAAAAAGTGGAACAGTGACCCTCCGTGAACATGTGGGGGGGTATTAGTATTTTCAAAGTTTCGTTCCTTAATACTTTCTTGTAGTTAAATGGAGAGTAATGTTATATTTTTTTTTTAATTTGTCATGGCAAAACGAATCGATTCCATTCCAAACACTTTGATTTCGATTTTTAACATCGACTTTTTAAAATTCAAAAAATGGGGTTTTTCTAACGTAACCAAAATTGCCATCCCATTATCTCAGTTTTAGTTTAAGGGAGAGAGTTGAAAGTTATATTGTCAAAGTCTGCTTGACAAGGAGATGCCCTAGCCCTACTAAAAATTGAAATTCGGTGCACTTTTATTTGTAGCTATATATCAGAATATTACGTATTCCTTGGATCCTGCTGCGATTAGTTTGGTGAAAATGGGTTGAAAGGTCTTGTTTCGATAAGGAGCAACTTTTTAACGCGCAAAAAGTCACTTTCGCCACCTTAAAAAAAGTGGAAAAGTTACCCTTCGTGAACATGTGGTGGGGTATTGGTATTTTCAAAGTTTCGTTCCTGAAAACTTTCTTGTAGTTGCAAGGAGAGTAATGTTATATTTTTTTTTGAATTTTTCATGGCAAAACGAATCGATTTCATTCCTAACACTTTGTTTTCGATATATAACATTGACTTTTTAAAATTCCAAAAAAGGGGTTTTTCTAACGTAACCAAAATTGCCATCCCATTATCTCAGTTTAAGTTTAAGGGAGAGAGTTGAAAGTTATATTGTCAAAGTCTGCTTGACAAGGAGATGCCCTAGCTCTACTAAAAATTGAAATTCGGTGCACTTTTATTTGTAGCTATTTATCAGATTATTACGTATTCCTTGGATCCTGCTGCGATTAATTTGGTGAAAATGGGTAGAAAGATCTTGTTTCGATAAGGAGCAACTTCTTGACGCGCAAAAAGTCACTTTCGCAACCTTAAAAAAAGTGGAAAAGTGACCCTCCGTGAACATGTGGGGGGGTATTGGTATTTTCAAAGTTTCGTTTCTTAAAACTTTCTTGTAGTTGCAAGGAGAGTAATGTTATATTTTTTTTTGAATTTTTCATGGCAAAACGAATCGATTTCATTCCTAACACTTTGTTTTCGATATATAACATTGACTTTTTAAAATTCCAAAAAAGGGGTTTTTCTAACGTAACCAAAATTGCCATCCCATTATCTCAGTATAGGTTTAAGGGAGAGAGTTGAAAGTTATATTGTCAAAGTCTGCTTGACAAGGAGATGCCCTAGCCCTACTAAATATTGAAATTCGGTGCACTTTTATTTGTAGCTATTTATCAGATTATTACGTATTCCTTGGATCCTGCTGCGATTAATTTGGTGAAAATGGGTAGAAAGATCTTGTTTCGATAAGGAGCAACTTCTTGACGCGCAAATAGTCACTTTCGCCACCTTAAAAAAAGTGGAAAAGTGACCCTCCGTGAACATGTGGGGGGGTATTGGTATTTTCAAAGTTTCGTTCCTTAAAACTTTCTTGTAGTTAAAAGGAGAGTAATGTTATATTTTTTTTTTTAATTTGTCATGGCAAAACGAATCGATTCCATTCCTAACACTTTGTTTTCGATATATAACATTGACTTTTTAAAATTCCAAAAAAGGGGTTTTTCTAACGTAACCAAAATTGCCATCCCATTATCTCAGTATAGGTTTAAGGGAGAGAGTTGAAAGTTATATTGTCAAAGTCTGCTTGACAAGGAGATGCCCTAGCCCTACTAAAAATTGAAATTCGGTGCACTTTTATTTGTAGCTATATATCAGAATATTCCGTATTCCTTGGATCCTGCTGCGATTAGTTTGGTGAAAATGGGTTGAAAGGTCTTGTTTTGATAAGGAGCAACTTCTTGACGCGCAAAAAGTCACTTTCGCCACCTTAAAAAAAGTGGAACAGTGACCCTCCGTGAACATGTGGGGGGGTATTAGTATTTTCAAAGTTTCGTTCCTTAATACTTTCTTGTAGTTAAATGGAGAGTAATGTTATATTTTTTTTTTAATTTGTCATGGCAAAACGAATCGATTCCATTCCAAACACTTTGATTTCGATTTATAACATCGACTTTTTAAAATTCAAAAAATGGGGTTTTTCTAACGTAACCAAAATTGCCATCCCATTATCTCAGTTTTAGTTTAAGGGAGAGAGTTGAAAGTTATATTGTCAAAGTCTGCTTGACAAGGAGATGCCCTAGCCCTACTAAAAATTGAAATTCGGTGCACTTTTATTTGTAGCTATATATCAGAATATTACGTATTCCTTGGATCCTGCTGCGATTAGTTTGGTGAAAATGGGTTGAAAGGTCTTGTTTCGATAAGGAGCAACTTTTTAACGCGCAAAAAGTCACTTTCGCCACCTTAAAAAAAGTGGAAAAGTTACCCTTCGTGAACATGTGGTGGGGTATTGGTATTTTCAAAGTTTCGTTCCTGAAAACTTTCTTGTAGTTGCAAGGAGAGTAATGTTATATTTTTTTTTGAATTTTTCATGGCAAAACGAATCGATTTCATTCCTAACACTTTGTTTTCGATATATAACATTGACTTTTTAAAATTCCAAAAAAGGGGTTTTTCTAACGTAACCAAAATTGCCATCCCATTATCTCAGTTTAAGTTTAAGGGAGAGAGTTGAAAGTTATATTGTCAAAGTCTGCTTGACAAGGAGATGCCCTAGCTCTACTAAAAATTGAAATTCGGTGCACTTTTATTTGTAGCTATTTATCAGATTATTACGTATTCCTTGGATCCTGCTGCGATTAATTTGGTGAAAATGGGTAGAAAGATCTTGTTTCGATAAGGAGCAACTTCTTGACGCGCAAAAAGTCACTTTCGCAACCTTAAAAAAAGTGGAAAAGTGACCCTCCGTGAACATGTGGGGGGGTATTGGTATTTTCAAAGTTTCGTTTCTTAAAACTTTCTTGTAGTTGCAAGGAGAGTAATGTTATATTTTTTTTTGAATTTTTCATGGCAAAACGAATCGATTTCATTCCTAACACTTTGTTTTCGATATATAACATTGACTTTTTAAAATTCCAAAAAAGGGGTTTTTCTAACGTAACCAAAATTGCCATCCCATTATCTTAGTTTAAGTTTAAGGGAGAGAGTTGAAAGTTATATTGTCAAAGTCTGCTTGACAAGGAGATGCCCTAGCCCTACTAAAAATTAAAATTCGGTGCACTTTTATTTGTAGCTATATATCAGAATATTACGTATTCCTTGGATCCTGCTGCGATTAGTTTGGTGAAAATGGGTTGAAAGGTCTTGTTTCGATAAGGAGCAACTTTTTAACGCGCAAAAAGTCACTTTCGCCACCTTAAAAAAAGTGGAAAAGTTACCCTTCGTGAACATGTGGTGGGGTATTGGTATTTTCAAAGTTTCGTTCCTGAAAACTTTCTTGTAGTTGCAAGGAGAGTAATGTTATATTTTTTTTTGAATTTTTCATGGCAAAACGAATCGATTTCATTCCTAACACTTTGTTTTCGATATATAACATTGACTTTTTAAAATTCCAAAAAAGGGGTTTTTCTAACGTAACCAAAATTGCCATCCCATTATCTCAGTTTAAGTTTAAGGGAGAGAGTTGAAAGTTATATTGTCAAAGTCTGCTTGACAAGGAGATGCCCTAGCTCTACTAAAAATTGAAATTCGGTGCACTTTTATTTGTAGCTATTTATCAGATTATTACGTATTCCTTGGATCCTGCTGCGATTAATTTGGTGAAAATGGGTAGAAAGATCTTGTTTCGATAAGGAGCAACTTCTTGACGCGCAAAAAGTCACTTTCGCAACCTTAAAAAAAGTGGAAAAGTGACCCTCCGTGAACATGTGGGGGGGTATTGGTATTTTCAAAGTTTCGTTTCTTAAAACTTTCTTGTAGTTGCAAGGAGAGTAATGTTATATTTTTTTTTGAATTTTTCATGGCAAAACGAATCGATTTCATTCCTAACACTTTGTTTTCGATATATAACATTGACTTTTTAAAATTCCAAAAAAGGGGTTTTTCTAACGTAACCAAAATTGCCATCCCATTATCTTAGTTTAAGTTTAAGGGAGAGAGTTGAAAGTTATATTGTCAAAGTCTGCTTGACAAGGAGATGCCCTAGCCCTACTAAAAATTGAAATTCGGTGCACTTTTATTTGTAGCTATTTATCAGATTATTACGTATTCCTTGGATCCTGCTGCGATTAATTTGGTGAAAATGGGTAGAAAGATCTTGTTTCGATAAGGAGCAACTTCTTGACGCGCAAAAAGTCACTTTCGCCACCATAAAAAAAGTGGAAAAGTGACCCTCCGTGAACATGTGGGGGGGGGGGGGTATTGGTATTTTCAAAGTTTCGTTCCTTAAAACTTTCTTGTAGTTAAAAGGAGAGTAATGTTATATTTTTTTTTTAATTTGTCATGGCAAAACGAATCGATTCCATTCCAAACACTTTGATTTCGATTTATAACATCGACTTTTTAAAATTCCAAAAATGGGGTTTTTCTAACGTAACCAATATATCCATCCCATTATCTCAGTTTAAGTTTAAGGGAGAGAGTTGAAAGTTATATTGTCAAAGTCTGCTTGACAAGGAGATGCCCTAGCCCTACTAAAAATTGAAATTCGGTGCACTTTTATTTGTAGCTATATATCAGAATATTACGTATTCCTTGGATCCTGCTGCGATTAGTTTGGTGAAAATGGGTTGAAAGGTCTTGTTTTGATAAGGAGCAACTTTTTAACGCGCAAAAAGTCACTTTCGCCACCTTAAAAAAAGTGGAAAAGTTACCCTTCGTGAACATGTGGGGGGGTATTGGTATTTTCAAAGTTTCGTTCCTGAAAACTTTCTTGTAGTTGCAAGGAGAGTAATGTTATATTTTTTTTTGAATTTGTCATGGCAAAACGAATCGATTCCATTCCTAACACTTTGTTTTCGATATATAACATTGACTTTTTAAAATTCCAAAAAAGGGGTTTTTCTAACGTAACCAAAATTGCCATCCCATTATCTCAGTATAGGTTTATGGGAGAGAGTTGAAAGTTATATTGTCAAAGTCTGCTTGACAAGGAGATGCCCTAGCCCTACTAAATATTGAAATTCGGTGCACTTTTATTTGTAGCTATTCATCAGATTATTACGTATTCCTTGGATCCTGCTGCGATTAATTTGGTGAAAATGGGTAGAAAGATCTTGTTTCGATAAGGAGCAACTTCTTGACGCGCAAAAAGTCACTTTCGCTACCTTAAAAAAAGTGGAAAAGTGACCCTCCGTGAACATGTGGGGGGGTATTGGTATTTTCAAAGTTTCGTTCCTTAAAACTTTCTTGTAGTTAAAAGGAGAGTAATGTTATATTTTTTTTTTTAATTTGTCATGGCAAAACGAATCGATTCCATTCCAAACACTTTGATTTCGATTTATAACAACGACTTTTTAAAATTCCAAAAATGGGGTTTTTCTAACGTAACCAAAATTGCCATCTCATTATCTCAGTTTAAGTTTAAGGGAGAGAGTTGAAAGTTATATTGTCAAAGTCTACTTGACAAGGAGATGCCCTAGCCCTACTAAAAATTGAAATTCGGTGCACTTTTATTTGTAGCTATATATCAGAATATTACGTATTCCTTGGATCCTGCTGCGATTAGTTTGGTGAAAATGGGTTGAAAGGTCTTGTTTTGATAAGGAGCAACTTTTTAACGCGCAAAAAGTCACTTTCGCCACCTTAAAAAAAGTGGAAAAATTACCCTTCGTGAACATGTGGGGGGTATTGGTATTTTCAAAGTTTCGTTCCTGAAAACTTTCTTGTAGTTGCAAGGAGAGTAATGTTATATTTTTTTTTTGAATTTGTCATGGCAAAACGAATCGATTCCATTCCTAACACTTTGTTTTCGATATATAACATTGACTTTTTAAAATTTCAAAAAAGGGGTTTTTCTAACGTAACCAAAATTGCCATCCCATTATCTCAGTATAGGTTTAAGGGAGAGAGTTGAAAGTTATATTGTCAAAGTCTGCTTGACAAGGAGATGCCCTAGCCCTACTAAATATTGAAATTCGGTGCACTTTTATTTGTAGCTATTTATCAGATTATTACGTATTCCTTGGATCCTGCTGCGATTAATTTGGTGAAAATGGGTAGAAAGATCTTGTTTCGATAAGGAGCAACTTCTTGACGCGCAAAAAGTCACTTTCGCCACCTTAAAAAAAGTGGAAAAGTGACCCTCCGTGAACATGTGGGGGGGTATTGGTATTTTCAAAGTTTCGTTCCTTAAAACATTCTTGTAGTTAAATGGAGAGTAATGTTATATTTTTTTTTTAATTTGTCATGGCAAAACGAATCGATTCCATTCCAAACACTTTGATTTCGATTTATAACATCGACTTTTTAAAATTCCAAAAATGGGGTTTTTCTAACGTAACCAAAATTGCCATCCCATTATCTCAGTTTAAGTTTAAGGGAGAGAGTTGAAAGTTATATTGTCAAAGTCTGCTTGACAAGGAGATGCCCTAGCCCTACTAAAAATTGAAATTCGGTGCACTTTTAATTGTAGCTATATATCAGAATATTACGTATTCCTTGGATCCTGCTGCGATTAGTTTGGTGAAAATGGGTTGAAAGGTCTTGTTTCGATAAGGAGCAACTTTTTAACGCGCAAAAAGTCACTTTCGCCACCTTAAAGAAAGTGGAAAAGTGACCCTTCGTGAACATGTGGGGGGGTATTGGTATTTTCAAAGTTTCGTTCCTGAAAACTTTCTTGTAGTTGTAAGGAGAGTTATGTTATATTTTTTTTTGAATTTGTCATGGCAAAACGAATCGATTCCATTCCTAACTCTTTGTTTTCGATATATAACATTGACTTTTTAAAATTCCAAAAATGGGGTTTTTCTAACGTAACCAAAATATCCATCCCATTATCTCAGTTTAAGTTTAAGGGAGAGAGTTGAAAGTTATATTGTCAAAGTCTGCTTGACAAGGAGATGCCCTAGCCCTACTAAAAATTGAAATTCGGTGCACTTTTATTTGTAGATATTTATCAGATTATTACGTATTCATTGGATCCTGCTGCGATTAATTTGGTGAAAATGGGTAGAAAGATCTTGTTTCGATAAGGAGCAACTTCTTGACGCGCAAAAAGTCACTTTCGCCACCTTAAAAAAAGTGGAAAAGTGACCCTCCATGAACATGTGGGGGGGTATTGGTATTTTCAAAGTTTCGTTCCTTAAAACTTTCTTGTAGTTAAAAGGAGAGTAATGTTATATTTTTTTTTTAATTTGTCATGGCAAAACGAATCGATTTCATTCCAAACACTTTGATTTCGATTTATAACATCGACTTTTTAAAATTCCAAAAATGGGGTTTTTCTAACGTAACCAAAATTGCCATCCCATTATCTCAGTTTAAGTTTAAGGGAGAGAGTTGAAAGTTATATTGTCAAAGTCTGCTTGACAAGGAGATGCCCTAGCCCTACTAAAAATTGAAATTCGGTGCACTTTTATTTGTAGCTATATATCAGAATATTACGTATTCCTTGGATCCTGCTGCGATTAGTTTGGTGAAAATGGGTTGAAAGGTCTTGTTTCGATAAGGAGCATCTTTTTAACGCGCAAAAAGTCACTTTTGCCACCTTAAAGAAAGTGGAAAAGTTACCCTTCGTGAACATGTGGGGGGGTATTGGTATTTTCAAAGTTTCGTTCCTGAAAACTTTCTTGTAGTTGCAAGGAGAGTAATGTTATATTTTTTTTTGAATTTGTCATGGCAAAACGAATCGATTCCATTCCTAACACTTTGTTTTCGATATATAACATTGACTTTTTAAAATTCCAAAAAAGGGGTTTTTCTAACGTAACCAAAATTGCCATTCCATTATCTCAGTATAGGTTTAAGGGAGAGAGTTGAAAGTTATATTGTCAAAGTCTGCTTGACAAGGAGATGCCCTAGCCCTACTAAAAATTGAAATTCGGTGCACTTTTATTTGTAGCTATTTATCAGATTATTACGTATTCCTTGGATCCTGCTGCGATTAATTTGGTGAAAATTGGTTAGAAAGATCTTGTTTCGATAAGGAGCAACTTCTTGACGCGCAAAAAGTCACTTTCGCCACCTTAAAAAAAGTGGAAAAGTGACCCTATCCGTGAACATGTGGGGGGGTATTGGTATTTTCAAAGTATCGTTCCTTAAAACTTTCTTGTAGTTAAAAGGAGAGTAATGTTATATTTTTTTTTTAATTTGTCATGGCAAAACGAATCGATTCCATTCCAAACACTTTGATTTCGATTTATAACATCGACTTTTTAAAATTCCAAAAATGGGGTTTTTCTAACGTAACCAAAATTGCCATCCTATTATCTCAGTTTAAGTTTAAGGGAGAGAGTTGAAAGTTATATTGTCAAAGTCTGCTTGACAAGGAGATGCCCTAGCCCTACTAAAAATTGAAATTCGGTGCACTTTTAATTGTAGCTATATATCAGAATATTACGTATTCCTTGGATCCTGCTGCGATTAGTTTGGTGAAAATGGGTTGAAAGGTCTTGTTTCGATAAGGAGCAACTTTTTAACGCGCAAAAAGTCACTTTCGCCACCTTAAAAAAAGTGAAAAAGTTACCCTTCGTGAACATGTGGGGGGGTATTGGTATTTTCAAAGTTTCGTTCCTGAAAACTTTCTTGTAGTTGCAAGGAGAGTAATGTTATATTTTTTTTTGAATTTGTCATGGCAAAA
This sequence comes from Siphlonurus alternatus, assembly GCA_949825025.1. Classification (NCBI taxonomy): domain Eukaryota; kingdom Metazoa; phylum Arthropoda; class Insecta; order Ephemeroptera; family Siphlonuridae; genus Siphlonurus; species Siphlonurus alternatus. The sequence continues at coordinate 20,580,848 of OX463783.1, read as the reverse complement.
CGAATCGATTCCATTCCTAACACTTTGTTTTCGATATATAACATTGACTTTTTAAAATTCCAAAAAAGGGGTTTTTCTAACGTAACCAAAATTGCCATCCCATTATCTCAGTTTAAGTTTAAGGGAGAGAGTTGAAAGTTATATTGTCAAAGTCTGCTTGACAAGGAGATGCCCTAGCCCTACTAAAAATTGAAATTCGGTGCACTTTTAATTGTAGCTATATATCAGAATATTACGTATTCCTTGGATCCTGCTGCGATTAGTTTGGTGAAAATGGGTTGAAAGGTCTTGTTTCGATAAGGAGCAACTTTTTAACGCGCAAAAAGTCACTTTCGCCACCTTAAAGAAAGTGGAAAAGTGACCCTCCGTGAACATGTGGGGGGGTATTGGTATTTTCAAAGTTTTGTTCCTTAAAACTTTCTTGTAGTTAAAAGGAGAGTAATGTTATATTTTTTTTTTAATTTGTCATGGCAAAACGAATCGATTCCATTCCAAACACTTTGATTTCGATTTATAACATCGACTTTTTAAAATTCCAAAAATGGGGTTTTTCTAACGTAACCAAAATATCCATCCCATTATCTCAGTTTAAGTTTAAGGGAGAGAGTTGAAAGTTATATTGTCAAAGTCTGCTTGACAAGGAGATGCCCTAGCCCTACTAAAAATTGAAATTCGGTGCACTTTTATTTGTAGATATTTATCAGATTATTACGTATTCATTGGATCCTGCTGCGATTAATTTGGTGAAAATGGGTAGAAAGATCTTGTTTCGATAAGGAGCAACTTCTTGACGCGCAAAAAGTCACTTTCGCCACCTTAAAAAAAGTGGAAAAGTGACCCTCCATGAACATGTGGGGGGGTATTGGTATTTTCAAAGTTTCGTTCCTTAAAACTTTCTTGTAGTTAAAAGGAGAGTAATGTTATATTTTTTTTTTAATTTGTCATGGCAAAACGAATCGATTTCATTCCAAACACTTTGATTTCGATTTATAACATCGACTTTTTAAAATTCCAAAAATGGGGTTTTTCTAACGTAACCAAAATTGCCATCCCATTATCTCAGTTTAAGTTTAAGGGAGAGAGTTGAAAGTTATATTGTCAAAGTCTGCTTGACAAGGAGATGCCCTAGCCCTACTAAAAATTGAAATTCGGTGCACTTTTAATTGTAGCTATATATCAGAATATTACGTATTCCTTGGATCCTGCTGCGATTAGTTTGGTGAAAATGGGTTGAAAGGTCTTGTTTCGATAAGGAGCATCTTTTTAACGCGCAAAAAGTCACTTTTGCCACCTTAAAGAAAGTGGAAAAGTTACCCTTCGTGAACATATGGGGGGGTATTGGTATTTTCAAAGTTTCGTTCCTGAAAACTTTCTTGTAGTTGCAAGGAGAGTAATGTTATATTTTTTTTTGAATTTGTCATGGCAAAACGAATCGATTCCATTCCTAACACTTTGTTTTCGATATATAACATTGACTTTTTAAAATTCCAAAAAAGGGGTTTTTCTAACGTAACCAAAATTGCCATCCCATTATCTCAGTATAGGTTTAAGGGAGAGAGTTGAAAGTTATATTGTCAAAGTCTGCTTGACAAGGAGATGCCCTAGCCCTACTAAAAATTGAAATTCGGTGCACTTTTATTTGTAGCTATTTATCAGATTATTACGTATTCCTTGGATCCTGCTGCGATTAATTTGGTGAAAATGGGTAGAAAGATCTTGTTTCGATAAGGAGCAACTTCTTGACGCGCAAAAAGTCACTTTCGCCACCTTAAAAAAAGTGGAAAAGTGACCCTATCCGTGAACATGTGGGGGGGTATTGGTATTTTCAAAGTATCGTTCCTTAAAACTTTCTTGTAGTTAAAAGGAGAGTAATGTTATATTTTTTTTTTAATTTGTAATGGCAAAACGAATCGATTCCATTCCAAACACTTTGATTTCGATTTATAACATCGACTTTTTAAAATTCCAAAAATGGGGTTTTTCTAACGTAACCAAAATTGCCATCCTATTATCTCAGTTTAAGTTTAAGGGAGAGAGTTGAAAGTTATATTGTCAAAGTCTGCTTGACAAGGAGATGCCCTAGCCCTACTAAAAATTGAAATTCGGTGCACTTTTAATTGTAGCTATATATCAGAATATTACGTATTCCTTGGATCCTGCTGCGATTAGTTTGGTGAAAATGGGTTGAAAGGTCTTGTTTCGATAAGGAGCAACTTTTTAACGCGCAAAAAGTCACTTTCGCCACCTTAAAAAAAGTGAAAAAGTTACCCTTCGTGAACATGTGGGGGGGTATTGGTATTTTCAAAGTTTCGATCCTGAAAACTTTCTTGTAGTTGCAAGGAGAGTAATGTTATATTTTTTTTTTGAATTTTTCATGGCAAAACGAATCGATTCCATTCCTAACACTTTGTTTTCGATATATAACATGGACTTTTTAAAATTCCAAAAAAGGGGTTTTTCTAACGTAACCAAAATTGCCATCCCATTATCTCAGTTTAAGTTTAAGGGAGAGAGTTGAAAGTTATATTGTCAAAGTCTGCTTGACAAGGAGATGCCCTAGCCCTACTAAAAAATGAAATTCGGTGCACTTTTATTTGTAGCTATATATCAGAATATTACGTATTCCATGGATCCTGCTGCGATTAGTTTGGTGAAAATGGGTTGAAAGGTCTTGTTTCGATAAGGAGCAACTTTTTAACGCGCAAAAAGTCACTTTCGCCACCTTAAAGAAAGTGGAAAAGTGACCCTTCGTGAACATGTGGGGGGGTATTGGTATTTTCAAAGTTTCGTTCCTGAAAACTTTCTTGTAGTTGCAAGAAGAGTAATGTTATATTTTTTTTTGAATTTGTCATGGCAAAACGAATCCTTTCCATTCCTAACACTTTGTATTCGATATATAACATTGACTTTTTAAAATTCCAAAAAAGGGGTTTTTCTAACGTAACCAAAATTGCCATCCCATTATCTCAGTATAGGTTTAAGGGAGAGAGTTGAAAGTAATATTGTCAAAGTCTGCTTTATAAGGAGATGCCCTAGCCCTACTAAAAATTGAAATTCGGTGCACTTTTATTTGTAGCTATTTATCAGATTATTACGTATTCCTTGGATCCTGCTGCGATTAATTTGGTGAAAATGGGTTGAAAGGTCTTGTTTCGATAAGGAGCAACTTTTTAACGCGCAAAAAGTCACTTTCGCCACCTTAAAAATAGTGGAAAAGTGACCCTTCGTGAACATGTGGGGGGGTATTGGTATTTTCAAAGTTTCGTTCCTTAATACTTTCTTGTAGTTAAATGGAGAGTAATGTTATATTTTTTTTTAATTTGTCATGGCAAAACGAATCGATTCCATTCCAAACACTTTGATTTCGATTTATAACATCGACTTTTTAAAATTCCAAAAATGGGGTTTTCTAACGTAACCAAAATTGCCATCCCATTATCTCAGTTTAAGTTTAAGGGAGAGAGTTGAAAGTTATATTGTCAAAGTCTGCTTGACAAGGAGATGCCCTAGCCCTACTAAAAATTGAAATTCGGAGCACTTTTATTTGTAGCTATATATCAGAATATTACGTATTCCTTGGATCCTGCTGCGATTAGTTTGGTGAAAATGGGTTGAAAGGTCTTGTTTTGATAAGGAGCAACTTTTTAACGCGCAAAAAGTCACTTTCGCCACCTTAAAAAAAGTGGAAAAGTGACCCTTCCTGAACATGTGGGGGGGTATTGGTATTTTCAAAGTTTCGTTCCTGAAAACTTTCTTGTAGTTGCAAGGAGAGTAATGTTATATTTTTTTTTTGAATTTGTCATGGCAAAACGAATCGATTCCATTCCTAACACTTTCTTTTCGATATATAACATTGACTATATAAAATTCCAAAAAAGGGGTTTTTCTAACGTAACCAAAATTGGCATCCCATTATCTCAGTTTAAGTTTAAGGGAGAGAGTTGAAAGTTATATTGTCAAAGTCTGCTTGACAAGGAGATGCCCTAGCCCTACTAAAAATTGAAATTCGGTGCACTTTTATTTGTAGCTATATATCAGAATATTACGTATTCCTTCGATCCTGCTGCGATTAATTTGGTGAAAATGGGTTGAAAGGTCTTGTTTCGATAAGGAGCAACTTTTTAACGCGCAAAAAGTCACTTTCGCCACCTTAAAAAAAGTGGAAAAGTGACCCTTCGTGAACATGTGGGGGGGTATTGGTACTTTCAAAGTTTCGTTCCTTAATACTTTCTTGTAGTTAAATGGAGAGTAATGGTATATTTTTTTTTTAATTTGTCATGGCAAAACGAATCGATTCCATTCCAAACACTTTGATTTCGATTTATAACATCGACTTTTTAAAATTCCAAAAATGGGGTTTTTCTAACGTAACCAAAATTGCCATCCCATTATCTCAGTTTAAGTTTAAGGGAGAGAGTTGAAAGTTATATTGTCAAAGTCTGCTTGACAAGGAGATGCCCTAGCCCTACTAAAAATTGAAATTCGGTGCACTTTTATTTGTAGCTATATATCAGAATATTACGTATTCCTTCGATCCTGCTGCGATTAATTTGGTGAAAATGGGTTGAAAGGTCTTGTTTCGATAAGGAGCAACTTTTTAACGCGCAAAAAGTCACTTTCGCCACCTTAAAAAAAGTGGAAAAGTGACCCTTCGTGAACATGTGGGGGGGGGGGGTATTGGTATTTTCAAAGTTTCGTTCTTTAAAACTTTCTTTTAGTTGCAAGGAGAGTAATGTTATATTTTTTTTTGAATTTGTCATGGCAAAACGAATCGATTCCATTCCTAACACTTTGTTTTCGATATATAACATTGACTTTTTAAAATTCCAAAATGGGGTTTTTCTAACGTATCCAAAATTGCCATCCCATTATCTCAGTATAGGTTTAAGGGAGAGAGTTGAAAGTTATATTGTCAAAGTCTGCTTGACAAGGAGATGCCCTAGCCCTACTAAAAATTGAAATTCGGTGCACTTTTATTTGTAGCTATTTATCAGATTATTACGTATTCCTTGGATCCTGCTGCGATTAATTTGGTGAAAATGGGTTGAAAGGTCTTGTTTCGATAAGGAGCAACTTTTTAACGCGCAAAAAGTCACTTTCGCCACCTTAAAAAAAGTGGAAAATTGACCCGTCCTGAACATGTGGGGGGGTATTGGTATTTTCAAAGTTTCGTTCCTGAAAACTTTCTTGTAGTTGCAAGGAGAGTAATGTTATATTTTTTTTTTAATTTGTCATGGCAAAACGAATCGATTCCATTCCAAACACTTTGATTTCGATTTATAACATCGAATTTTTAAAATTCCAAAAATGGGGTTTTTCTAACGTAACCAAAATTGCCATCCCATTATCTCAGTTTAAGTTTAAGGGAGAGAGTTGAAAGTTATATTGTCAAAGTCTGCTTGACAAGGAGATGCCCTAGCCCTACTAAAAATTGAAATTCGGTGCACTTTTATTTGTAGCTATATATCAGAATATTACGTATTCCTTCGATCCTGCTGCGATTAATTTGGTGAAAATGGGTTGAAAGGTCTTGTTTCGATAAGGAGCAACTTTTTAACGAGCAAAAAGTCACTTTCGCCACCTTAAAAAAAGTGGAAAAGTGACCCTTCGTGAACATGTGGGGGGGTATTGGTATTTTCAAAGTTTCGTTCCTTAATACTTTCTTGTAGTTAAATGGAGAGTAATGGTATATTTTTTTTTTAATTTGTCATGGCAAAACGAATCGATTCCATTCCAAACACTTTGATTTCGATTTATAACATCGACTTTTTAAAATTCCAAAAATGGGGTTTTTCTAACGTAACCAAAATTGCCATCCTATTATCTCAGTTTAAGTTTAAGGGAGAGAGTTGAAAGTTATATTGTCAAAGTCTGCTTGACAAGGAGATGCCCTAGCCCTACTAAAAATTGAAATTCGGTGCACTTTTATTTGTAGCTATATATCAGAATATTACGTATTCCTTGGATCCTGCTGCGATTAGTTTGGTGAAAATGGGTTGAAAGGTCTTGTTTCGATAAGGAGCAACTTTTTAACGCGCAAAAATTCACTTTCGCCACCTTAAAAAAAGTGGAAAAGTTACCCTTCGTGAACATGTGGGGGGGTATTGGTATTTTCAAAGTTTCGTTCCTGAAAACTTTCTTGTAGTTGCAAGTAACTGTATATTTATAAAGGGGCATTCACAAAGTCTTAAGGCCTCATTTAAGACTCGATAATTTAAAGCTTGATTTTAGACGTGTTTTTTAGACCCAAAATTTCTGGTCTTAAATTATTGAGCCTTTTAATTGTGGCCTTAAGGCTTTGTGAATGCCCCTTAATAAAGTAATGCGATGATCAAATAACAGGTTTCAGAATACAATTAAGATTAAATCCCAGCTCCCATACAATTATTGCAGTACTTTAATTCTGATAAGAACTATTTTGCAAAATAATAAATCAAGCCGTTTAAAGCAAGTAACGTAATGTAAAATATCAAAATTGTCTTTTTTTTTGCGTAATATATAATATAATATATGTTTGTCACAATTACACTAATATTTGATATTTAGATAGAAAGACCATGCATTTGAATTTTCCCTTTTGCAATTTAAAAGCCAAAGGGACTGCCATGTTAATCCCCGATCGCGCTAAAGAGGCCCAGTTTCTCCAAGCTGTCTCACGTCCCTCATTCGATCGACTTGGGGTCGTGTGGGGGTGTGGGATGGAGAACACGCAACAATTAAGTGGTGCTCTTACTGGGAGAAAGATTCTCTGACTCAAAAACTGATTTACTAGTTTCATCACACTCTTATTGCAGTATATTTGTATCATGTATAATACTGTATCTATGCAGGAATCGAGAACCTTTAGTTTGAGATTCCACCAGTAGAATGAGCTATCAAAGTCCTACCTGTAAACCAATAAATGAATAAACTTCAGTCAAGTCGTGCTGTTTGAATAGTAAACATGTCTGTGATTTGACTCCACTTATTTCTATAGAAGTTCTATACAGTAGGTGCTGAGAGATTAAATAATAACGAAGTAAGAGTTATTATTCAGAGAGAAGTATCTATTATAAGAGTGAAGATAATAGATTGTGAGATCTGTGAGAGTAGTGAGCTTTGAGAGTCATTAAAGTGAGAGACTAGTTAGTTAAAGCGAGTAGCTAACTAAGTGAGAAGAACGTGTACCAGTACAAGACACGTCACTTATGATATACAGAAAGCTGCATTGAAAATTTATAACATTTTGTTGGGGATTAAAATATATAAAAAAAAGTTCGCAGTCGGTAGGATTCGAACCTACGCTCCCAGAGGGAATCTGATTTCTAGTCAGACGCCTTAACCACTCGGCCACGACTGCTGCTTGATATTATATGGAAAAAATGTTTTTCCAGTTTTACATAAAAAAAAAATATAAGTCAATATATATGAAATAAAATATAACACGTTTGATGTCTAGATTTTGCTGACTTTGAAAGCTGTCGTGCGCATAGACTGTGATTTAACATTTTTTTATATTTATTCAACTTCAGAACAACATCAATTTTATTATCAGTTAACTGATCATTATTTAATCTTTCACTATATAAACCACAGTATCTTTAAACAAAATAAGATTATTCATGAACAAAACCATTCCAGAGAAATAATAATTCATTCATTATCTATTGATGTAATTCGAGAAATTATATACTATACATTTAGTAAAGAAATTAGATATGGTAATGTATATATTTTTTAATCTAAGCTCTCATATTATATTATAATTATATAAAAGTATCGTTTATGTATGAGTAAAGATGAAGTAGCTATATAGCACATAAAATATATATATATATTATTATATTATATAATAATCATATAACAGATAATTTTTAATAAAAAATTATTTGTAATATTAACAGTAAATCTGACGTAATACTATGCGTATATTAACTATTAACTATATATGTTAACTATGCTTATATAATACATTGCAGTTCCAGAAAAAAAAAATAGCGAGACAGTGCGAATGTCCTGAATTAATTACACACATAATTTAAGATGTAATCGGGGTAAAAAACATGATGGTGACTGCCGATTAAAGTTTATTGATTCAGTTAATATACCGGCCCCCATTATAGAAGTATTCGTAAATATACAATCAATTGAGAAATAATAATTATCAGCAGATTTATTTTTTGTATTTGATGCTTGAACTATGAATCGAGTATACTATTCTTGAGACACCACGTGAATTAACTTTACTTGCTGGGTTTATGGAAAATTATGAAGGCGTTGTCACGCATGCAGTCTTATATGGAGGCGTGCTGAACTTGAACTTCTTGGGGACTTAATGCTCTTGTATAACCTACAAAACCTCTTCCCTCTTCTTAAATTAATAAAATTATAACTGCAGCATCTCTTTATGTTTATAAATAACTGTAACTCCAGCTGTCCAGAAAATCAGTCAGGATGAATAAGTTCATGCTGTCCGGAAGTTTACATTTACATATCAGGTCTACTTGTTTAAGTTAAGAATGTAAAAAATTTATTAATCCAATAAAATACTTAATTACTTATATATGATCGAGGCATAGATATAGAGTCTCAGAACGCTACCTGACAGTTGCTTTTGAAGAAGCAATTAATTTATTATTAAATTTCTCAAACGTGCGCTGTGTAGTGATTAAACTATTATACATTTTTTTTTATCAAATCACAATTGGGTACTCTCTATTTACTATAATTACTTACTTACAATACTTACTAAAAGTCTGAAATCCCAAACCTTCCGAAATAACAAGCATTTTGTGGGCTCATCGGGAACGAGGGAGGCCACGGCCTTGTAATCCATCCCTTCATTTGCCTGTAATACCTGTGACTGAGGGAAACGTGAAAACTTCAGCCATGATGGATGCTATAATACATTGCAATTTTTGTCAATGAATCGGAAGACAATTACATTTGAGTAATTGCATAAAATTAGTTGCAAACTAATTAAATAAAATATGAAGCAACCTTTTTTATAGACACTGTAAAAACTAAAATTTAAAGCTGACATATTTTTCTTATTCAAATCTGGGAAAACATTTTCTCTATGCTAAATTAAGCAGCAGTCGTGGCCGAGTGGTTAAGGCGTCTGACTAGAAATCAGATTCCCTCTGGGAGCGTAGGTTCGAATCCTACCGACTGCGAACTTTTTTAATGCAGTTTTATCAGTATTTTTTATGTGATGAACAAAGGTGAAAGACTCAACAAAATTATACTGTTGCTAATCAACTAGCAGATATAATTTCAAGCACTCATAAATGAAAGTATATATTATATTATAACCTTTACCTATAAAATTATACCTTGATATTTTAATTTGATTTATTAATAGTGCACCTCAGCGCACCTCTGGACAGCACGGACGTTACCCCTGCATCATTTGCTGGCGCTGCAGCTCCTAGAGACAATAATGAAATGCGGTGTTGCAATTTTAGAATATTTAAAAAAAAAGAGGAGCCAGTGTAGCAATCTAATCAAAAGAAACTTCACAAGTTTCAAAATTATTTTAACCCAACAATATTTTTTATACTCTTAAATTTACGAACAAAAGAATTTTTCATTACATCCAACTCCATCCATTTTAAAACCAATATTGCGCGCGACGGTGAAATTCAATCTCACTGCGTGTATTTACATATAAAATTAAAGCGGGCTGCACTTGCGGTGTGACGTCATACAGTCTCGGTAAAAAACGTTGCAATGTGAGCACTTTTAACAATCGGGCCGAGTGAGTGCAGGGAGGTAAGGTTAGGGAGGTAGCCTGCTCGTATATATATATGTATTATAAGGGTGTAGGCAGTGAGGCTATGGAACTTCCACATAATATAACCTCCACATATTATTCATCACTAACATAATATATGACATCAATAAAAGCATGTGAAATACTATGAAAAATTGCATCCCTTAAAAGTAAAAATATTTAATTTTTAATATATTTTTACACAAAATCACAAGTTTATATAACTTTTTATATTTATATTTTTAAGATGTCGCTGTTATAGTAATGATAGTGTTATGATATAATACTGACATAAATACATCATAAAAGGGGGAAAAAATGTCAACAGAAGAATACTATAATTATTATTTGATTATTTTTCCATTTAAATTTAAAATTTCTATGATAGTTTCTGATAGATTTTCTAAAGGTTAAAAGTTAGGATACTAAAAGTATGATATTAATGTAATTAAATTATGAATGCACCGTATTTACGATAAAAAAAATTATTATTTATGGAAAAAATCACATTATTATATTGAATGCCTGCCATTTTCACTATATATAGCAGTTATTTAACAAATTATTATTAACATTTCTCAATAGAAACAGCAAACAGCTAGCTCATTTTTTTTAAAGTCACATCAGAGTCTGGCTTTTTATCCAATGTATATCATCGCTTTAATTACAATTATAGAATTCACTTTACCACATTTTAGCAATTTACGCTAGTAAAATTTTAGAATTTCAACATTAAATAAAAATACATAAAATCAAAAATTTCTTGCGTTTTCTGAATTTAACCAACTGTCCTAAAACATTTATTATAAATATAAAGAGGTACCCCTAGTTGAAAAATAACGTCTCAACTCATCCTTTACACGTCTGAACCTAATCTTTTCACCTCTAAAACACATCTTATTTCCTCTTCACTCAAAGTGAGAATGAAATGGATAACTTTTCTATTATATTTTTGCTCAAAAAGAAGAAAAAATACGTAATCTCGTCTTTTCCTCTCTTTGTTCATCTAAAATGGTGCAAAATAGGAGGGAATTAGACTAGAAAAGAGCTTAAGATAGAGATAACGTCGATCAGCTATTTTTTAGCTCCATTTGATTAACATGTAAACCTTAGCAAATTCACAAAAAATCTGAACTTTTGAGAGGCAAATATTAGTGCCTAAACGAGCTGATTTTTTTAAATAAATTTTTTTTGTTTGTCTCTCCATGGGAAAGCCCTATGCTGAAAATTAAATAAATTAATTAAAAAAAAATTGGCTCGTTAAATTGTTTTGAATTTTTTATGGCTTTTAGGCACTAATATCTGCATCTAAAAAAAATTTCAGAACTTTTGTGAATTTGCTAAGGTTTACATGTTAATCAAATGGAGCTAAAAAACAACTGATCGACATTATCTCCACCTTAACAGCGAATATAATATGAAAAATTATTTTATTTCTCCTCGGGACGACACGGACATACCTCCTCTGCTCTAGCCTCCTTGGTCATGTGTTCTCATGAATGTTTGCCGTGGACTTTGTGACGTTTGTTCTGCAGGGAGAGTGGGTGGGCAGAATTGATGGCCTGATTGAAAGTCCAAGTAGCTCTCTCTGGTGCTTTTTTCTATATACTATATACCTTTAAAAGACAATGAATTCAATCTCATGAGGCAAGAAAATACTCTCTTTAGGGAGTGTTTCTTTTTAACTGATGATGCTACGAAGTCTGCAATTCATTCTTCAACAAATACGCTCAATAAAATAAAATGTAACAATAAAATAAATCCGTATTCTCATAAAATACTGTTATTACTCAGTTGATACAAATCTATACTTTTAGCGTGGAACAAATTAAATGTTAATGATTATTAGTTATATTTTCATTAATTAGCTGTGTCGTTATTCTAATATTAATTACATATTATCTAATTATCAATGTTAATGTTAAGTCAAATTTATTTATTTATTATTTATTCTATTATATTTCCCTCATGAGTACATAAATAACAATTCAGAGGCAGAAAATTCACAAACAGTCCAATAAGAACAATTCACTTCCCGAAGGTTGTGTAACGAATCCCTGTAAACACACAATAATAAGGAAATAAACAATTAATAAAATAATATATAATTGTTAACAAACCAGAAAAAATAAATAAGCATATATTGTTTTACATTTGTCCAATTTACATACTAAGCATATGAATGAAAAATTTAAAATTTTGAATGTTGTTTATTTAGGTGCTACAATTTTTTATACAATCAATATTACATAAGAATACAATACATATTATAGAACGTACGATCGAATTATTGAAATCGACACTATAGTTAAATATAAAACTCGATTAATTACTTGTTCACTATAAATTCATGAAACAATGTGTACCAGTATACAATTAAATAATTTAATTTAACAATTATAATTAAAACCTATCATATAACTGAATACATTTCATCAGAAAAGTCATCAATCATCAGTGCTATAATATATGATAAGGCGGCCATGCACCCAACTGTCCGTGACGCAGTAAAACCATCAATCTGCTGAAAGTGACGGTAGTTGTACCAGAAAATAGCTGGAAAAGTAATAATTATCAAGTGTTATCACTGCCTCTCTTCAAGAGATGACCTCTTATTAAAGATTATTCTAGATGCGTACATCCAGAGATCTTAAATTAAAGATCTTTCAGTATAAATATATAGTACGCAGTTCTCTCAATGGTAGCGAAAATGCTTGTATTATGTGGTTTTAAGTTAATTTATAGTCACTGGCAAGATCAACTTCAGTTATCTTAATTAAGTCATTAAGTGAAAATTATCTTTTGTTCCAGCTGTTTCTTTTGTATCAAAATTCAGCTGGAACATTAGAACAATAAATTCTAGTCTCCATATTTCTTACTGGTCTAGCATTGCAGGTATAGTTCAACTTCTCCAGCTTTATTTGAGTACAATTTGAAATTAATGCAGTTCTCATCTCTTGCATTTGATTCTTATATATACGATAAAACACAGCATATTGCTGCATTATAATTAATTTCTTTTTTATATATTTTGAATTTTTAAAATATATAATTATAACAAACTAATTCTTTTATGCTTTGACTTTTTTATATATATATTTGCTCTTTATAAATGGCTGGCAAATTGTTGTATTAAAATCACATACAACAATAGAATTTTACTAAAATAAGTGAAAGCAATGCCATCCTATGATGGTAAAGAATCATTATCCAGAAAAAAAATCAGTAATTTATTATTCTTTGTAATACTAAATTCTTAAATAAAACTTTAAATTCTTTATATTTTTTTTAAATTAATTCTAATATTCAATTAAATGCATTTTGACTGTAGTATCTCTCGTTGTACTCTCAACGCATTGTGTATCATAGTACAGTTTCAACAATGGTTGGTCACAACAATATAAACGTTCTCCATGGACTGGCAATCAGCTAAGTGATAACTTGTTGATTCAGCCCTCCCTCTTAGCATTTCTCTAAAGACGAGAAGTTTGCTACACACGGAGAAAAATATTGTGATCAACTCGGTAAAAAAAAAAAAAAATACTTAATTTCGGAGATAGATGAAAATAACTAAATATTTGAAATTGATAAAATCAATACTTCTTTGTAATATAAAAGTAATTAAGCCTTATCACATCACAAATGTTAAATATACTTTTTTTTGCATATGTCAGTCCCATACATAAAGATTATTCATTGATTTATACATTTTAAAGTTATACTTCAAGTTTTATTCCACTTAAGTATTGCCTATACAATTACACCCTTTTCTAATATTTTATATTCTTTTAAACACCCTTTTTTATTTTGAAGTGAATTCTTATTATTTTTTTCTGTGTGAATGCGGGGCTAGAATTATTTTGTTTAAAATAGGAAACTGTAAACATTACAATAAATTTTGTTGTACCTGTCATTACATGAGCATTAATTATAAATAGACTCAATAAAATGTTGCTGGTGTTGCTTTAATAAAGTGAACCAGTCATACAGAATGTCCTTTCCTTTCAAATTTACTATTGTGAAATAACAAGAAATCCGAATGTTATATATGCGTGATGTATAAAAAAAAATCATTTTCTATACTACTTGAAACTGCATGATTCTTCATGGCCATTATTGTAAATATAATTGTGCATGAAAATAATAAATGCATAGATAATTGGCATGAATATGATGTAAATTTTACTGTACCTGTGATACTGAACAAGAAGGGTGCACGTAATTTATAATGTTATTTTTGAAGTGTACATCAGGACATTACACAATCTACGTTATGAAAATTCATTATATATGTAATTATATTATACAGTGTAATATATCTTTACATAGATAATGAATTTTCTTTTTATTCTCATCTCATCATATAATGCTTCTCGTGGTCTAAAATATTTTATCAAACAGAAAAAGTAAAGATAAATTACAATTTGCTTCAGATCATAGTCTCATTATTATATTTATATGCTAGATTGAATTATAAGTTGATAAATTTCTCGTTAAATTATTATTGGGATTTAAAATAAGAGCAATCTTTATTATATTAAATAACGCAAATTACTTGACATAAAATTATTCTTTTTATTAAAAAACAAAACGTCTCTTTAATTCTATATAAAAAAACTTCAGTGTAGCCTAGAGCGAACACAATATTAGAATTAAAGTAGAGTGAGCGAAAAATTGACCGATGGTAAAGCTCATTCTCTTGCATGTAAAAAGTTACTTTGGAGCACCATAAATAAGCATCTGAAATCAGTTGAGACCGTCCTTCGTAAAAATTCTGAGCATTTGGGTCTAAAAGTCGATGACTTCGTCCATCTACTCCATGCTAACGCTCGAAAAACGTGGCTTCTTTTTTATTCGAACTTTAATTTCTTTCGCAATCTCCCGTAAAATGTGTTTAAAAAATATTCTAAGATAGAACATATTATGGTGAATCAGAAAGTGTCATAACTTTTATTAGCCCTTCATAAAAATTTTGAGAAAATTCTGATACAATACCAAAATCCGAGGAAAATTTTCATTTCAAATGTTGCGGTCTACGGGTTAACAGCTGACTGGATCAACGGGATCAACAACACTATATAACTTCAGCAGATGCTCGTATTGCGCAACTTGCATAAATTTCTACTGCGCAGCTTTTGAGGAGCCGACGTAACTTTTTCGTATGCACATATATAGTGCGTGACGTCATTCCCGTCATGCACTGCGCACTCAACTCGCTGACTCTACTTTAATGTTACACATGAGTTGCTACGTAATAAAACTGCCGTCCTGCAGCACATTTTATGACGTCAGTCGTAGCTAACGAGGGACCGTGCTCATTTCTGATTGGCTGAAAACGAGCACTAGATCGTGCCTCATTGGCTGTCCTTTGCCCTACAACTTTTTCTAACAATCGAGTCGACAGATCTGATCTTTGACACTACGTGTGCGTGATTTTACCATGCTTATTAAATAAAATATTTTTAGAACTGAATTTTATCTGTGTACATGATAGTATGTATTGAATAATAAATATTATCAGGCGAAGTAGACATAATAAGTGGATGTACTTTATTTACATACCATATGTATGCTGGGCAATCTCCGCCGCTCCTTGAACTTAATTTATGCAGCACCACACATTAACACTGATAATAGAGTACACGCATATGCCTATTTTAATAACTATAATTAAAAAAAAATTACAATTTGCACAAAATTCGATGTATTCACTCCTAATTAATTGGTGATATTTCGCAAGTAGTCTACTTGCTTTAACGAACTCTTCTGCTGCTCTGTAGGACTTTTTTTTTTTGTAATTTAAAGACGAGTAGTGACGCGTCGGTATGAGACCGTATGAGGTAGGTCACGTGTCACTACATGTCTTTAAATAGCAAAAAAAAGTCCTACAGAGCAGCAGAAGAGTTCGTTAAAGCAAGTAGACTACTTGCGAAATAAATAATTATAATTATTATAATAATTATAATAATTGTGCCCATGAAAGAGATAATAAAATAAAATACATAAATAAATATATAAATAAATAAATAAATAAATAAATAAATAAATAAATAAATAAATAAATAAATAAATAAATAAATAAATAAATAAATAAATAAATAAATAAATAAATAAATAAATAAATAAATAAATAAATAAATAAATAAATAAATAAATAAATAAATAAATAAATAAATAAATAAATAAATAAATATCACCAATTAATTAGGAGTGAATGCATCGAATTTTGTGCAAATTGTATTGTACATTTTTTTTAATTATAGTTATTAAAATAGGCATATGCATATGCGTGCTATGTACTCTATTATATAATTATTAAAGTCAGTGTTAATGTGTGGCGCTGTATAAAGTTGTTTAATAATTTCATAATTAATCTTAATATGTGCTGCTATTAGGTATGTCCATAAATACACAATCAGATAATAATCATCGAATATCTTATTTTCCTTATGTTACCTGTATAGATGATTCATATATCTGATTATTAGTTCATGAATCAATTATGCATTTACTTATGTTATAGCGCCATAGAAATTTTTATCTGAAAAAAAAAAAAAAAACGTCAATTAATTTCAAATTTGAGATTTTCAAAAAATCAATCGGTTATGGTTTTAAGAAATGTTATATATATGCATGCGCGGTTGTTCTTTAACAGCATACAAGGCTCCATATATGTTAAACTTCTATTATATCTTATATCTCAAATTTTATAAAACTGCAGGTAAGAGTGGTAAGACAGATCTACTTTGGGAGTTTCATGTCAATTATTGATGTCGAATTTAAATAAAGTTCCTTGCAAGTCTCAAACAAATTAAGGGGTTCAATTTTTTTAAATCTTGAGTGATTTAATTTATCATTAATAATTGAGTGGTTCAATTTTCATAAATCATATAAAGTACTATATTCATAAAACTTAAAAAAAAAAAAAATACAAATTTTGTTAATATAGAATATTGCAATCAGTTTATTTTCAGGTAAAAAAGCATAAAACAACTTTACTGAACAAAATATTTATATATTATTAAATTAAATGCATTTAATTGCCGTTGATACAAAAAACTGCAAAGCAAACTACTTTTTAAAGTAAATTCTTTTGTTCCAGTTATAATTTTTAGTTGAACAAACTTTTATTTAATTTTTAAATCAAATTATTATAGTGTACTTTGTGCTTTTATATAAGAATTGAAACAACTAATTAAGTTAAACAAACATCTTGCAAGTATAACTATGGTTGTTACTTTGTTTATTTTCGTTGAGTTTTCTTACAATTAGAAGTCATAAATGTGCGTCATACTAAATATAATTATACGTTCTCAAGGTATAATTAATTTAGACGACAGCTCAAGGAGCTCCTGATTAGGCTATTCAGTGTATCTAATACAAAATCGAATTTAAATCATACATAGCATCTATAAAGGAGAAGATACAAATCGTAAATGCTCCTTAAAGGTTAAAGTTTCGACTTTTGTATGTATTTTAATAACTCTTCTGAAAATATAATTTAATAAATTACAATTTAAATTAAATTCAAAATTTAATTGGATCATCATATTTACGTTTAAATAGTTTATATTAAGATATAATTAGCATAACAGCATAAAATACACCAGGATTATATATGTTAAATTTTAATACAGCGCAGCTCATGCACCTAGGTATTTGTAAAGTATGCAAACTGCATTACAGAATTGCTCACCAAGTTGCCTGAAATACAGGGGTACTTTCACGGATCCAGGGGGGTATTCAAATAACACCACTTAACCTAAACGTAACCTAAGACTGTCTTAGCGCAACAATAAAGAATACACTAAGACTGTCTTAATTTTAGGATTGTTGTAATTTGTGTTATTTGAAGACCCCCCAGCAGCGCATTTAAGGTATCATGTTTTTTATTTTAGTATTGTATGTGTGTTTAAAACTTAAATGCTTCATAAATTGAATAATTATATATTTTTATGGCTGACCTGAATTGGCTATAAAGTCTTAAAATGTACTTAAGCTCAAACTTTATATTATTTCATGTAATATGATTTTTTTTTTCTAATAGAAGTCTTTTTTAATTGAATTGAAGTTACTGTACTTGTTGGTATAACTATATATGTATAAAATAAGCATGGTTAAATTAAGTAATATAACATTTTCTGATAATAATTATACTTAAACTTGAATATCTTGTAAAACAAATTACATCAATAAAATCAAAATATATAGTTCTTGATATGAGATCATTATAGGATGCAAATCGAAATCAAATTTATATTAAGTTTGGTTTTTTCAGTTGTATAAAATAAATAAGAAAAATAGATCTTGATATTGTTTAATCTTATATATCTTGCCAAAATTCATTAATCGTAAGTGATTTTATTTAGAAGCATTGTGAGGCTCTACTTTAAATCAAAGTGGCGACGAAGAGCGTGGGTTAGGCTGCAGGTATAAGAACGAGGCGCCTGCTAGAGAGAGGCTGCAGTCTCGCACCAAACCTCGCCGACTTCACTTGTTGCTCACAGTAATGTCGGGGTCTGGTAAAGGATTGATTGGACTCTGGCTATATCGTAAAGGTGAAGAATGGACGTTAAAACAAGTAAGTAACAAGTAAAAAAATATTGTTGCTCTTTTTTTTATTAGACTGCAAAAATTCCAAATAAGAAATATTTAAAGTGACAAAGTTGTTTTAAAAATATCAAATAAATTGATAAAGAGTTCTCTATTTAATTTTTTTTAATTTTAATTAAACCCTATTGGGTACCTCTATTTACTAATTACATACTACTTTGAAACCCTGAATCTTCCGAAACCCTAACTTGAGCGTTTCGCGGGCTCTTCTGGAACGGGGGCGGCCACGGCCTTGCAAATCCATCCCGGCATTTGCCTGCGGCTGAGGGAAACGTGGAAACCTCAGCCAGGATGGACGCCACAGCTTTTGTCAATGAACCGGAAGTGCAATGGTCCAAAGCCAGGGGAACCACATAGTGGAAAAGCGCAACGATTTACCCCTGGGTGGGAAACGTGGTTTTTGTTGAAAATGGTCACCCATCCAACTACTAACCACGCGCGGCGTTGCCTGACTTCGGTGATCTGACGAGACCCGGTCAAGCGCACTGCGCCACACCTCCCATCACTATTTAATTTAGTGATCAATAAAATTAATGTTAATATATTTGCCTTATATATATGTTTTATTGCATTTTTCTTGTTTTAATTAGTAATGTGATACGTATTTTTTTTTAACGCTTGTTAGGCGTTCTTACTATAATTATTATTATTTCTCTAACAAGTTTTGTTTAAGAAATTTCGTACGATTTCATTATTACATTATACAAGTATATTTATTTATTTATTTTATTTATTTTTATTTTGGAACTTCTTTTTGGTTGTACAAGACAAACATATGTTCAAGTCAAAATTGGACAAAATACAACATAAAAACATCAAACTTAAACACATTTACATAAGTTATTTAACACTATCAAACACAATCACTGACAATAATAATAAAAACAAAATACAAGCCAAAGTCACCATTAATACTGATAAATTTTAGTTTATGTGGAACATATATATATATACATATATATATATACATACATATATATATATATACATACATACATACACATACACACACACATATATATATATATATATATATACATACATACACATACACATATACACACACATACATATATGTATATATACATATACATACATATATATATATCAGTCAATACAATGAATATGTAAATTTATAATTTTGTTTATTTTATAACCCTGATAATACTTTTTCAGACATTTTATTACTCTCAAAAGCTTTAATAGAGTAAAACTCTTTATTGATCAATACATTCTTTAATTTTGTGCGAAAAAGTTTACTGGTTTTTATTTCTTTCAAACATGCTGGTAAAAATTCATAAAATTTTGCTGTTTGATACATTGCACAGTTTTTGAAAAATTGTGTGTTATGTCTTTCAGTAACTACATTCGATTTATTCCTAGTATTATAGTCATGATAGCCATCATTCTGAACATAAAAATTTGGATGATTTTTTTTGAATGAGGCACAATTTAAAATATAAATGCAAGGGACAGTTAACATTTTATTAGCCTTAAAATGTGAAACACACGACTGTCCTTTTGGTATTCTTAAAATCGTTCTAAGTGCTCTCTTTTGCAAAACAAAACATCGATTCAATAGTTCCGATTTACATCCCCAATTTATTATGCCATATGCCAAATGTGGATAAACATACGCATAATATATGGTTAGCAAGGTTTCATGAGATACATGATTCCTGATTGTATATAACATAAAATTGGCCGAATTTATCTTCTTACAAATCGCATTTACATGTAAAGACCAATCCAAACTTTCATTAATGTGTAGACCAAGAAACTTAACAGACTCTGCTCTTTTAATTGTTTTCCCGGCTAATTGCAACAAATAACTATTCAAAGGGATTTGTCTAGGGGAATGAAATTGGATGTATTCGGTTTTAGTTGAATTTAATATTAGCTTATTATTTGTACACCATGTATGTACCTCTTCAATAGTAAGTTTAATCTTACGAATTAATTCATCTTCGGCTTCTGCTGTGATTATAGCTGTAATATCATCAGCATACTTTACTAATACCGCATTCTTGACATGATCTGATAAGTCATTTGTTCCTGTATTAAACAATGTGGCTGACATTTTTCCTCCTTGAGGAATTCCAAGTGTAATCGGTAATTTGTCTGATTTATATGTAATATTTTGGCCGTTAGAATTTGAATTTAATTCAACATATTGTTGTCTGTTAGTTAGATATGAATCTAATAGATTACGACTCGAAACTCCTATTCCCATGTTATCAAATTTATTCAATAATACATCTTTATTTAGACTATCAAACGCTTTAGATAAATCAAAAAATATTGCAACGCAAAATAGTTTATTATCTATTGCCATATAAACGTGGCTTAAAAGATCAAATAGTGCTGTATTTGTTTTATTTTTCACGAACAAGCTATTCCTCTGTATCGTAAAAGAAATTGCAGCATAGTTTCATACATGATATGGAAAATATTTTACAGTTTTATATGAAACACGATCTGTATTTTTTAAGTTTCTTTCTTTAAGGAAAATTGCAGTCCTTAAAGTTGTGCAACAATACACACTTCATTTCCACTAAATCACTAAATCCATACGTGTCAATTTCTTTTAAAATAAAGCACATTTATTTATTTTTGGGGTAGAAAAAAAGCGCAATATGCTCAAGCATAATAAATTGGTATAACAGATGCAGCTTTTTTATTCATACAATAAAAAAATGAACATATTACATATTATAACATGCATGCAATAAAATACTACTTTATTGATTTAAATTGAATTTATAATTAAATTGTTGATATTTTACTTGTAACAAATTTAGTATATTAGAAAGAAATTATGAAGTTATTTTAATTTCTATTTTTATTACTTGATACAGCTAAATCCTGGCATTCACACGTTTTATAGTTAAAAATATGAAAAAAATAAACAATTTATTTGCAGGTGAAGATGAGAACCTGAGACATGTCTATTACATTCTAAATAAACATAACGCTACAGTTTAATAAATTATTATAAAGTTAACCTCTGTAAGTAGCCGGAAGTATGAGGTTTCTGGAATTTTTAGGTCAATTTTGAAAATGAAGCTTTGAAGAAAGATTTATATATTACGGATTTCAACCTGTCTGCAAAGTCCTCATGTTTTTAGTTTTAGTTCAACCAAAATCCCGCGCGGCTACTTCCAATGATAATCTTACATTTGATCTCATTGATTACATTACATAATCTTACATAATTTCCCTATGAAGGTAGCAGGCTCGGATTGGCCATAAGCCATAATTAAGGCTGGTTCAGATATCTCTGACTGATTTCTCTACTTTTTAACCCATAGAACATAATATAATAAGTAGCCTCAGGTTCCCTTTTAGGCAGTTCCTGCTGCCTGTAATGCCAATATGCAATAGCCCTGACTGACCAAATATTTCCAGTCCGATCCTGGGTCACGACAGCACGCGGGCAGCGGCAAGACGAGCCACCCGCCACCGCTGAAGCTTGAGCGAACCACCGAGGGTGGCGTGCACCGTAGTTCTGTGGTGTTCTCGCTCAAGAACCAGGTCGGAGGGCTGGCCAGGGCGCTGCAAGTCTTCCAGGTGGGTCCAAATATATTTATGACAAGGTGCCGGAATTTATTTACTATATCTCTTACCTTGGTTTGTTCAACATAAAACATAAAAACCCTCTCTCTTCTTGTTTATTTCTTATAAAAACTTCAATATAAAATTTTATTCTAATTATAGTTTCGTATTCATGAAAGAATGGTAGTGATAAACAATGGAGCATCGACCTCAAAATTTTTTATTGCAGAAATGGATAGAGCGTGCAAAGTTATGCTACCCTTATTTTTTTCAGATTTTTTTGAGTCCGGGAAGTATTTTTAAAAAATTATTGAAAGTCATTTTTGTGACGTCACGCGGCGGCAAGTCCTATCTTTTTCTTAAGGAGCGGCGTCTCGTGACGTCAAAAAAAGAACTATCAATAATTTTTTAAAAATACTTCCCGGGCTCAAAAAAAATCTGAAAAAAATCAGGGTAGCATAACTTTGCATGCTCTATCCATTTCTGCAATAAAAAATTTTGAGGTCGATACTCCATTGATAAATAAATAAGTTTCACAACTTTATGTCATCCTGTTTTTACGTTAATTGCTACTTGTTGCCTCGCCCCCTCCCTCTCACGCTGTAACTTCCCTACTTTTTATGTTTTAATTATAATGTTTTACTTCAGTTATAACTTTCTCAATTTGCTTTTAAATTTTTCGTGCACCCAATAAATATTGGGAGGTACCAACCATATTAAATAAACAGCTGTCCTGTTCCCGCCAAATCTATGCACATATTGTGAATGTAAACAAAATATTTTCTTTAATTTATTATTACAACAAAAGTAAAAATTCCCCAACTAAACCTATTAGCACTGTTCATAGTAAATTTTATTTACTTTCTTTTAAATGATATATGAGCTCATTATTACGTATATTTGTTGTGCAATCTTATATTTACTAAACTTCCCTCCTATGCATACCAGTGCATATTAAATAACAGTTCATCGTTAATTTTTCGTTTCATGTAAAACAGTTAATATATTTTTATAAATAATTATTTCAAGTGTGCATAGAAGTATACTGTTAATCATAAAAGTTGTTTTTCTTGTAAATATAAATAATGTAAAATCGTATATTGCCGGCTCGCAAAACGAGCCGTAATTCATACAATTTGCTTACCTAATTATGTAAAAAAGCTGCATAATAGTATTGTCTAATTTGTCACATGCAATTTATTATGTTTTCTATTATTTAACGTCAATATTGATTTATTGAAAGTGTGAAGAATTTTCCACAAAACTAGGGAAGTGACATAACAGCAATAATACTCAAAAGGTGGCAACATTAAAATTCCAGGTAAACAATAGACACAGCTGACCGAGGGCACCGAGGTTATAAAAGCTCGTGCCCAAAAATGTCAAGTCAGTCCTTGCGGTTGATTCACTGCGGCGCCACGCTGCTGGTCCCGCGATGGCTCACATTCCTTTGTTCGGTGAATTTCATAGTTCTGTCTACAGGTGGCGTTTGTTGCTTATCCACCCGCTGGTAATCAACAAAATCACCTGGTAGAATCGGGTGCTGTCTGTTTAGATCTTCATTGTGTTTCCGCTACGTGATTTACTTCAAGATTATTCAACGTCCTTTCAATTAAGTATTAATTATATCACATTTGTCTTCTATCATAATTATTAAATTAAGCTACAGTATAAAATCATAATAATATTAATATTGTCAATAGTGTATTTTTCCCAGTTTATTTTTGTTTTACATGCAATAAAATAGAGTCAGTGTTTGTTGATTAAATTATAATCTTTTAATTTATAATATACACCCATTCCTATATAAAAATAATATAAAGATAATAAGAAGAAGTGCGCTTAGTTGAATTTAAGCTAGTGGTAAAGTAATTGCCAGATTGGGAACCCACCCACGCTCTCCTCCTCTCGCCCCCTAGACAACTTGAGGCCCATCTATCAGTTACGACGAGGGGAGGAAGTTAGGGTCCGTTTCACCCTTGGTGGCCGTGTCCGGGATTAGGGTAACCTTGTCGTGCTCGCACGCAGGTCTGCTCGCCCGAGCGTGTCATTTACACTCGAAAGAGTGTACAGTAGCGTTACGCCGAAACTTCATGTACGATTATCTTCTCAATACCAAGTTAAGTGAACACAATAAGTGAAAGCAGTGTTAAGTGGAAATTGTTTTGATGTGGGGGTAGTTTTTGTCGGTGCTATCATATACTGGCATTATTCCTCCTCCCACTTTCGACCCAGCGTCGACAAGACGAGTTTCACAAAACCTTCAGCGATGACGACAAAGAGTGGTGCTTCAACCTTCCCGGGGGAGCAAGAAGTACCCAGGGGGCAAGACTTGGAGGGTCAAGCCCCACAACGGCACGCGGAGCAACCTCTGAGGCCACCGAGTAGGGTGTGTCATCACGATTCATCGGAAATGAGTCGGGGCTTGTGGATAAGCCAAGAGGGTCAGTCAGTCTCCGCGGAGCACGGACTTTTCTCACAACCGCGTGCGGGCGGGGGTGGGAGAACGAGCCGTTGGCCGCCCCGTGAGGAGGCCGGTAGGGGTCGCAATGTCGGACCTGACGCGATTCCTACGCACTTTGGTGACCTATCAGCAAGGACGCCATATGTGCTTTACCCAGCTGAATTTGGAGACAGTTCGCATTACACGACGAACAACCTACACTTCGAGCATACTGAAATGCATCGCGCAATGATACATCGAGAGAGAGGAAACCAAGCAACCACCTCAACTATCGACATTCTGCAAAACAACCCTGCTGCTTACCAACCCCTACAAAGTCAACGAGTTTACGACAGATTTGCTAATTTAAATTTGCAATCCGTGAATGAAGAACAATGTGACAGTGAAAATTATAATTATCGTCAAGAATATTTCAAGACACGAAATGCTATTGAGGGAACTGTGGAAACCGAGTTCACTCTAGCATATAGACATGAAGATACTCAACCAGTTCTCACACAAGGCTATGCCAGCCAAGAGCGGCACAACCTAACCCGACACCCTGAACACCCACCTAACCACCCCCATAGTCAACTATACAAGACTACTACAAAAGCGTCACCGACTGATAACAATCAAAATAATTATTATTCGCCTGTTTCTTCACAACAAGCAAATCGATTTAATTCTCCAACTGAAAACAATCACCACCCCCCACCCCTGAACTTACAGTATCGTAACAGTAATACCTTAACACCCTTCCAACCCCTGTCTCATCAACCCTTCCGGTCTCCTTCAGCAGTACGTTGTGATAATTTAATTGAGCGACCATATGATGTTACCTCAGCTGCATTGGAAGTCGAGACAAGGGGGTTAAATCAAACAGTGCTGCAAGTACAGTCTCAGTCAAAAATAATGCCACCTCTTCAAACAAATGAAACATATCAGTTCGGTGCAAATTTTAATCAATTTAACCAACGAGGAAAAGGACGCCCACTGGCTCAGTCAGCGTCAGGCACCATTCCTCCCCCACCTTTCAACAACCAAATGCAGGGATCAGGCTACCAGCCGCGTATTTCCGCATGTGTTGTTCAACCCCCTACTTACCAAACCTACCCCCAAACATTCCCTGCGCCCACATCACGGCAGGTGCCACAGCAAATGCCAAGTCTCCGCTTACCGTTGCCTACATATAGTGGCCGCAGAGATAAACTCACCCCAACCGAATTTATCAGTGCATTCGAACTATACGCTCGTTCTAGCACCTATGTTCCTCAAGCCATACTTATCTCTGAGATGCCATCAGCATTAAAGGGTGATGCTAATTGTTGGTGGAATTTGCATGGCGGATTCTACAACTGGGACATTTTTATAGGTGAATTTATGCGTGAATTTGCCGAGCCAAATTACCAGGAGCTACTGTGGAAACAACTCGACGAAAGAATTCAACTCCCTGGAGAGACGCTCCCAGAATTTATCACAGTAATCGCAGCATTTTTCAGACGTCTTAATATACCAGTAACAGAGTCTGAGAAAGTACATCGAGTGATAACCCAAATGTTACCCGAGTATTATTACTATACTCACGGACGAACTTACCATAGTTTGTACGAGCTCGCCAGAGATGCACGCGACATCCAAGATTTAATTTTGCAACAACGAATGTCTCACACCCTCCCTTTTGCCAGCTACTCGGCGGAGCCATACAGTACAAGTACTGAGGTAGCAGGAACCCCATCCCCAGCGTCACGCATCTCAACGCCCACCTTTCTCGATGACACCCGTCAACCTACTGCAAAGCGGGAGACAGGGGGTCGAGATTCAAATAATCAACGACCTCAACTTACCCCCCAGCAGGAGCCAAAAAACGTGTAGAGACCCTCACGCAATCAAAACGTCAGCGTGAGGGTGAAGAACGCTGTGCGACAAAAAGACGCAACAGAAAAAGGAAAAGATTTTGGAAGAGACAAAGGAAAAGGTTAAGGGAAGCAAACTCATCATCATGCCCTGCCATACCTAACCTTACAATACCTATTAAAACCCCGCCAGTGCAGCACAACAACCCACTGCAACGTGGCTCTTCAAAATCTGAACCCGACTATAATTTACTAGCAACCATGTCACCCCAAAATCGACCACGACAAAAAGATAATTCTTCAGTAGTGATGGGGAGAAACCAAACAACAGCTCCTCTTTTCACCAAGAAGAAAAAGGGAAGACTTAAAAACAAGTCAACTCCCCCCAATGAGCTTCTGTTCACGAACTGCGCTGTCCTAGTTCAGTGATAAGCAAAGCTCCCCCCATCATCATCACCCACAGTTACCTAAACAAATAAATTATGCCATATCATGCCCCGACCCCATTCATGTACCAGTAAGCCTAAGCATCACATGCCAAGATGGCTTCAATGTTCCCCTAGTCTTCAGATCAGCCTAAGCATCAAATGCCATGATGGCTGCAACGTTCAATGAGCTACGGGCTACGGATATTACTTCAGCTTGCAGTCCAAGATGTTCCCAATCAACACTTACAGAAAGGGCAGAAGCATGGTAAATCAAGCTTGGATCTAATTTGTTTAATATGATAATTGTTCATTGTGTTTATTTTTCAGTTGTCATAAAAAGTAGAGTGTTACTTTTTGTTGTAAATTTCAAAATAGTATTTCCAAATTTACAAAGGGGGTAATGTAACTTCCCTACTTTTTATGTTTTAATTATAATGTTTTACTTCAGTTATAACTTTCTCAATTTGCTTTTAAATTTTTCGTGCACCCAATAAATATTGGGAGGTACCAACCATATTAAATAAACAGCTGTCCTGTTCCCGCCAAATCTATGCACATATTGTGAATGTAAACAAAATATTTTCTTTAATTTATTATTACAACAAAAGTAAAAATTCCCCAACTAAACCTATTAGCACTGTTCATAGTAAATTTTATTTACTTTCTTTTAAATGATATATGAGCTCATTATTACGTATATTTGTTGTGCAATCTTATATTTACTAAACTTCCCTCCTATGCATACCAGTGCATATTAAATAACAGTTCATCGTTAATTTTTCGTTTCATGTAAAACAGTTAATATATTTTTATAAATAATTATTTCAAGTGTGCATAGAAGTATACTGTTAATCATAAAAGTTGTTTTTCTTGTAAATATAAATAATGTAAAATCGTATATTGCCGGCTCGCAAAACGAGCCGTAATTCATACAATTTGCTTACCTAATTATGTAAAAAAGCTGCATAATAGTATTGTCTAATTTGTCACATGCAATTTATTATGTTTTCTATTATTTAACGTCAATATTGATTTATTGAAAGTGTGAAGAATTTTCCACAAAACTAGGGAAGTGACATAACAGCAATAATACTCAAAAGGTGGCAACATTAAAATTCCAGGTAAACAATAGACACAGCTGACCGAGGGCACCGAGGTTATAAAAGCTCGTGCCCAAAAATGTCAAGTCAGTCCTTGCGGTTGATTCACTGCGGCGCCACGCTGCTGGTCCCGCGATGGCTCACATTCCTTTGTTCGGTGAATTTCATAGTTCTGTCTACAGGTGGCGTTTGTTGCTTATCCACCCGCTGGTAATCAACAAAATCACCTGGTAGAATCGGGTGCTGTCTGTTTAGATCTTCATTGTGTTTCCGCTACGTGATTTACTTCAAGATTATTCAACGTCCTTTCAATTAAGTATTAATTATATCACATTTGTCTTCTATCATAATTATTAAATTAAGCTACAGTATAAAATCATAATAATATTAATATTGTCAATAGTGTATTTTTCCCAGTTTATTTTTGTTTTACATGCAATAAAATAGAGTCAGTGTTTGTTGATTAAATTATAATCTTTTAATTTATAATATACACCCATTCCTATATAAAAATAATATAAAGATAATAAGAAGAAGTGCGCTTAGTTGAATTTAAGCTAGTGGTAAAGTAATTGCCAGATTGGGAACCCACCCACGCTCTCCTCCTCTCGCCCCCTAGACAACTTGAGGCCCATCTATCAGTTACGACGAGGGGAGGAAGTTAGGGTCCGTTTCAACGCAACTAGCAAGTAAACTTATTAAACTGAGTGTTCGTGCTTCCTCGTCACGCGAGCAGCTTAACAATATCGTAGGTCAGCCCATCTTGAAGCTCGATTTCACGACTTGTTATTAAAATTTGTTTTCTCGGCGTAAATTGAAATTTAAAACTTATCAAGGTGACCCTTTCGTTCTCCTAATAGTTTGAAGGGCAGTCTATTTTCTATGTTAGATTATTCATAGCTGACCGGTGGTATATTAAAATAATTTTACCGAATCACCGAAGGATGTATTTGAAAAGATAGAGTTTTATGACAACTCTACTGTCTTTATGTCTGTTCTCCAAATACAAAATACAAAGGTTAGCGAACTCTTATATTCAAGCCTTTTACCTGACAGGCTGAAACGACCTTACTCCCGCGGATGAAACTTGCTCGCTATTATCTGCCAAAGTAGCGAAAACGGTGTTTAATTCATCGCTTAAAAAATGTTATCAACTGATAGTCAAAATTAATTTAAATTTGTCTTTCGCTTTAACACGAGCCGATGACTTAATTTAAAGCGATGAAAATCACAGGTAGAGATAACACGGATCAGCTGGCCCAATGCTAAAAAAACCCTTTCATAAAAATTATGAAAAAAAATTAAAATGTTCTCCTCTACATCCCCTCTATCAGTAGGTAAAATATCAGGTATACAAAAACGAGCTAGTTTTCGAGTTATTAATTTTTAAAGGTGACTAACTTAACATGGAAGTTCCATTTCTCCATGTTAAATTAGAGAACTTTAAAAATTAATAACTTGAAAACTAGCTCGTTTTTTCATAACTGATATTTTACCTACTGATAGGGGATGCGTGTATATAGAGGAGAAAATTTTAAATTTTTTTCATAATTTTTATGAATGGAATTTTTTTAGCATTGGGCCAGCTGATCCGTATTATCTCTACCTTAATAAGTGGTGTCTCGTATCGGAAATGTCATTATTTGAAACTAACTCTTATAATCATGATAAACTGTCACGTCAGGACCTCGGGGTGAACGTGGTACACATCGAGTCCCGCCCCAAGTCCGAGGTAGATTCCAAGGGTGCTGAGTCCCAGCAGTACGAGATCCTGGTGGACGTCGAGTGTGATGACAAGCGCATGGAACAGCTGATTGCCCTGCTGCGACGTGAGGTGGCGTGCATCAACCTGGCAATACCGCAGATTGGGGTTGAGGAATGTCCGCCGCCAACCCCCCTCTCAATGTCAGCCAGCTTCGGTGAGTCGGGTTGTAACGGAACAAGTGGACATATTTTATTTCAGGAATTTAACTTTGAAATGATTTATAACAGGAATCAAGAATATTAGGTTTCGATGTCATTGACGTCATATGTACTATACTTTTTTTTAGGACAGTCTCAGAACTTAGAGAAATATAAACAACTCCTTACTGCATCCTGCATATAGCCTATAATCTATAATGTTATATGCGTTCATTAATGTTATTTTTTTACAAATTTCAAAAGCTAATTTACAGCATGAATAATTAAAATAACATAGGAAATTCAGCTTATATGCATTTTTTTTTTTTAAGAATTATCGTATATATTTTCTTTGTAATAACATATTTATACAATTATATTACTAATACCCTAGCAAACTCAACAGACTTTTCTTACTTAATTTTACCTTGAGGTTAGGCCACTTATTTGGCATTCAAACAAATTGGGTTACAAATGTAGCAGGGGCAAAGTTTTTCTGAATGTAAAATCTGATGTTGTTTCGGTGTTGAGTAAGTTGTCTAATCTCAAGGCGAGATGATACGTAAAGCTAGCATCTTTAATTGTAATATTGCCAGGAGGACACAATTTCAATGCGTTTGAGTGTAAATTCAGGAGATAACCCTTGTTTCAGATTTCGGTGACATGCCGTGGTTCCCCCGCAAGATCTCCGACCTGGACCGAGCTCAGAACGTCCTCATGTACGGCACGGCGCTCGACGCAGACCACCCGGTGAGTACGTGACGTCATCTTGGAGGCGGCCATTTTGGTGACCAAATAATACTACATTCTATGTTCGAGTGTGATACTTTGATATGATTTTCGTCGTGTTTGCAATATGTTTTCAGTACTGTTAGTTGGTAACGAAAAATCTTTTATCATATACTGGCCGAGCGTGAGCCAATTCCAATTTACTCCAGAATATAAACGATGAATTTAAAATAAATATGTAGTATAGGAGGAATCAATAATTAAAAGATTGTACTCATGTCAGGTGCAACTTGCTCACGGGATATAAAATATTTCAATCATAAGAAATTAACGAAATCAATTCATAATTTTATAAGAATTCTCCAAATTCAATAGCTCGTCATGGTTTAAATAAAAAAGAAATTTTGATTAAATATTAATCTTAATCTGTTAATCATATCAATTAAAAAGTTACAGTCTGTGGTAACACTGGTAATACTTCATACTAAAGTATTAATTGTTTAATAAGATATTATTGTAAAGGTATTGGAGGTTTACTTTACTACGGGTGCATTTACGATATTATTTCGAATTACATGAACAATATCATGAAACTGTATTAAATAATGATATCTATATTATATTGTCTACTGACGTGGCATGGCTAAAGACAACGTAACTTAGAAAGCAGATTCAGCCATCTTCCTGGACCCATATGTTGCATTTGCATGGCTAAATAAATAACGTATATTTTACATTTGAGCTGCAATGTAAGTTATTTATCATAATCCATAAATAATTTGTCTTGCAAATACACAAATACCGTTTTGAACGTGAAGTTTATTAATTAATTATTATTTATTATTATAGTTACAAGAATTAAAAAAAAAAAATAATACGATCTGGAATCCTTTATATTTTTAGTTATAATAATTTATCAATTAATAATTAATATTAAAAAGAACATTATATGGTATAAAATTAAGAAAAACAGTGAAAATGTGATAATTTTATTAGATTTATTGATTGATATAAAAGTACAATTAAAAACATTTCAATTAAATACAAGTTTTACTATGTGATACAGCATATATTTATATTGCATTTATACGTAGCAGTGCTGTATAAAATATTTATTATTATATTATTATAATTATATAAAATGAAAATTTGATTTATTTTTTCAAATTTATAAATCATTATCAAAGTTAAAAATATAAATATAATGATCAGACTTATACAATAAAAATAAAAGTAATGTTTAATACGAGTGATTATAATATGATATAATATTAATGCATATCACATAAACATAATTTGATTATGTATAACAGCATTAAATATACAATATTTTATAAATTTGTTAACATTTACATTTAAAAAAAATTTAGTGCACTATCAGGTTATCAGGTTATATTATTTTGATCAAAAAGCAAACAATTTTGAAAAAAGAGAGTTTATTTCGTTAATACAATAAAATTAAATGTTTTTAATAATGGACAACATACATGAAATTTTTTCATTGCAGAAATGAATAGCGGGCACCAAATTATGCTACTCTGAATTTTTTCAGATTTTTTTGAGACCCGGAACTATTTTTAAATAATTATTGAAAGTTTTGTAAGTTAAGTTGGCACCCCTGAATCCTTATTAAAAAGGATAGGACCGAGACGCCTATTGACGCCTCCAGGGGGCGTGGCCGTACTTTCAATAATTATTTAAAAATAGTTCTGGGTTTCAAAAAAATCTGAAAAAATTCAGAGTAGCATAATTTGGTACCCTCTATTCATTTCTGCAATAAAAAAATTTCATATGTATGTTGTCGATTGTATCCAATCGACAATATTTTCATTAAAGTGCATTAATCTTTAACAACAAGTAGGGAATTCATGATTAGGAAATTGGTAGGTAGGAGGAATGCAAATTACAATAAATGTAATTAATTGCTACATAGTAGATCTGTTCATAAACCCAGCTTGGTGTACACTTTTTTACACCAGCTCAGAGGGTGAGGTAGGGAATGCAGTGCAAATGACGTCACGATTTTTGTTCGTAAACTTGCTCAGATACAGCAAGCAGAATCTATGAACTATATTTTATGTATATAGAGTTCAGTGGAGCAGACCTAATAAAACTTTCAAAATAAATGTATATTATATATATATAAAAGGTAACATTTAACACCAAATTATTTACATAACTCAAAAATCTCACAATTGTACTACAATATAATAGGACTTGGCCATACTAACCAATATAAAATTGAGTACAGTATTTTTTATGCTACCTTAAAATTGAGGTAAGAACAGAAAACGATTAATATAATTATCTTTAAGATACTACATCTAAAAAAGGCAGTTTTCGATTTTTTTTTTCTTCTTTTTACATATAAATCATAAATGCATTTAGAACGTGTTTATAATACAGAGTATATTATATAGAGATAAATTTTAAGTACAAACTCTTTAAATACCTTCTAAATGTAACATGTAACTTAACTGAAAACATATATCTTCATTTAATTAAAATACAATAGAGGCTTTAAGTCAGCTGATTTTTCGGTGATCCCACCCGCTATACCAAACCTATGTAAAAAAAAAAAACGTGAATTCGTTTTTTCACCAAGAATAAGATTTTTCAGGGATAATTCCTTTACGGAACTTTGGTCCAAACTGAAAAATAAAGTAGATAATTCAAGATTTAGATTTTTTACTTGATTTATAACCGAGAAAAGTTAAAAAAACACTTTGCTTCATTTTCAAGTGCAAGATGGACCTTAGCGACAAACAGTTGCGCAGCGAAAGCGCATCACTTGAAGCCTCCATTATAGAAGCTTATATCATAATTGCTATTGTACTTTTAAAATTAGCGTCAACTGTTGAAAATCTTCACTCAAAATTAATTATAGAACAATATGCCAATTAATTTTATTATGTGTGTTTTTCTTATTTATTTTAAAGATTTACAGCAATGATTCATAATTATGATGTAAGCGTTTACAATATAGAAGTTATAAAAATATTAAGTAAAAAATAATGTATAATATTATCATTATATGATTATAATACTATATTATGGAGTAAAAAAAGACCATCTCTATGATCAAATTATCAATATAATTATTATAATATGAAAACACCGTAAGAAATTTATTTTGATAATTAATTTTAAATTTTAATTGTTCTGCTTATACTGCTTATACTTCATTACTTTTTAATAAAAGAAATGCCTTTTGTTATAAAAACAGCACAATATACTGCATGGGTATAAAGTTTTACCAAAAAAGAAAAATTAATTCAAATTTGTTGCAAAAAAAAAAAAAAAAAAAAGTTATAGTAGACTTAAATTTTTAAAAAGTGTATAAAAAGTATGACAAAAATATATACAGTAATAGTACTAATAGTTAGCCTAAACAATTGCTGTGAACTCCTGAAAAGGCAAGATCATTTTTTAAATAATGAGAACAAAAAATTTGTGTGGAAAAGATCAAAGTGAAAATGAAGCCCCTTCTGTGATGCACTTGTTACATGCGATGCAGCAGACAAAGGGGCTATGAGGAAACTGCGTGATCTAGCGTCCGACTGAAACAGAGAGAAAATTTAATCAGAAAAATATAATTATTAATACAATACATAATACATACAATAATATTATTTTAATGCTTATGATATATCTAAATTAAAAAATGTATAGAATGATCAAATTATTTCAACATATTTTCTTATTTTGAAAGTTTTTGAGGGCAATTATATTTTAATTATATACCTGTAAATATATATATATATATATATATATATATATATATATATATATATATATATATATATATATATATATATAGTGTTAAAATAATATATAAATATGTGTAAGATATTAACATAATTTTTTAATAAATAATTAACTTACTGTTATTATAATTACTTCAAATTTAAAATTGGTCCTTTAATCATTTTAGTAAACATAAAATAATAATAATGTATAGTACATGCGTGTACATCAGAATTTGAATCAATCATTCTCAAAGTATCTAATAAAATATTGAAATATAAGGTACAATTCTGTTTCTAAACAAATTTCTAGCGTCGCGCATGCAATTAGAACAATTACGAAACATTCTCATGTCAATTTAAAAATATTACTTGTGTAAATCCATCTCATCGATGGTTCCCGGACTCACCGAGGGCGGCGCGCATGAGGTTCGGGTTGTCGATGAGGCGGCTCAGGGCGTTGCTGATGTTGGCGCGCTCAGGGGCGCTCATGGACTGCAGCAGGTTGAGACGCTGGTCCCAGAAGAACATTACCATGTCATTCTTCAGGCGCCGGAGCAAGCTCTTCAGCAACTGTGGATGCATACCGAACCAACGTGATATGAATATTTTGCACGTGTGACATTAGGTCTGTTCCTAAATACACAATCAGAAAGAATCGATTATATTTGTGATGAACCCTCTCTACATGGAACATAAGGTTCATCACAAATAATCGATTCTTTCTGATTGTACATTTACGAACAGACCTATGGAGTGTTAATTGCCCTCAAATTTTTTTATTGCAGAAAATAAAAAAATTTGGATAGAGGGTGCAAAGTTATGCTACCTTGATTTTTTTCAGATTTTTTAGAGCCCGGGAACTATTTTTAAAAAATTATTGAAAGTTCTTTTTGTGACGTCACGAGACGCCGCTCCTTAACAAAAAGATAGGGCTTGCCGCCGCGTGACGTCACAAAAAGGACTTTCAATAATTTTTTAAAAATAGTTCCCGGGCTCAAAAAAATCTGAAAAAAATCAGGGTAGCATAACTTTGCATGCTCTATCCATTTCTGCAATAAAAATTTTTGAGGTCAATACTCAATTGTAAGGAATAATTTAAAAAATATATTTGCATTTTGAACATTTTCTATATATAACACGCGGCCCAATGTTAAAAAAAAATCCCATACATGAATATTATGAAACATTAAAATGTTCTCCTCTACATCCTTTATCAGTAGCTAAAATATCATGCATACAAATTCGAGCTAGTTTTGTATAGTCAACTTTAAAAATTCGTTACTCGAAAACCAGTTCGAATTTAAATTGTATACCTGATATATTATAGCTATTGCATGATAGGGGATGTGTAGAGAAGAACATTTTAAGATATGTTTAGTAATTTTCATATGTGGAAATATTTTATTAACACTGGGCGTGTTACCTTACCCTTAAATATAATAATTTATTATTTCATTTTTTATTGCTAATTATATGCATCAAATATATTATTTATAACAGCATGCATATCCATATCAGACGTTATTAATTTCTATTAATTACTCAAAACACATGCTGACAATAAAAGTCATCCTGCTTCCATAATAATAAAATAGTTCTCACGTGCATGAACACGTCGTCGAAGTTGCTTCTCCAGAGAGCGGTGGGCTGTTCCTCGACCTCCCACAGTGCCACCGTCTTGATGACGTAGCTGTGCAGAGATTTCCAGTTCTGCGTGTCGCGCAGTTTCTGTCACAAAAAAACAACAAAATTTATACAGTGCAATAAATAAGTATTAATTATTATATAATATATTAATATAATATCGGAAGCAGCCAGAAATGGAAGAATTTCGGCTTATGCGTGTCCAGGGGGGAGCTGGGGGCACCCCCTTCCCGATCGAAATTTCTGTTTCCTCCACTCCAATTTTTTCGCCTTATGAAGAGGTCCCCTTCCTCTCCCTCCCCGAAATTTGTTCTGGATGCATGCCTAACTTTTTGCATATAGGTTACAATTAATCATTTTAAACCTATAATAAAACTACCTGTCCAAGTTTCATCAGGTTCAAAATTGACGAAGTAGTAAGTCCAGAAACCTTGCACATAATTCCGTCTACTTACGGTATCAATCTTACATTTGTAGGTGGTTGAGGTGGGCTAATTTTACCCAACTTAATTTTTATGTCCAAAAGTGCAAGTTAAGACTCAAAAAGGAGCATTCACAAAGTCTTAAGGCCACATGTAAGGCTCAATAATTTAAAGCTTGAATTTAGACGTGTTTTTTAGACCCAAAATTTCTGGTCTTAAATTATTGAGCCTTAAATGTGGTCTTAAGGCTTTGTGAATGCCCCTTAAAATAATATACAAAATTATAGTTCCTTTAAATAAGAGTGGAATTGAGTGATCGAAGTACGAAGTATAATTATATGCACAGACCTTCGTTTTTTGTGTCCGGAAAATTGACCGAGATCTAATTAGATTTCATGTTTCTCGGGGTGGTACATGATGGTATATACAGTAGTATATAGCTCCACTGTCACTCATATAAATTTCTGAAATCTTGGCTCAATTTTCTGACCATAAGACATGGATCGAGGTCTCTTTTCTAATGGTCTCTGCAATGTCGATGTAGCTTTTGTACCCATGACTTATTTTGACGTAGACTGTATTATTTGTGTATAGCTGGACTTGAAACTTAATGGCACCTAATTTAATTAAAAACTAATGTTATTCATAACTATATATATAATAACAAATAGGCGTACGACGTATATACGAGTATACAAAGTTATTTAAACCATTTGAAATAAAATGAAATGTTCTTTATTTAGCTTTCGCTATAATTCAGTACAAATATAGTTTATATATTGTTTTAATTTAACAATATATTAGTTTGTATTATGTGGTTGAGCCCCGCCCTTCCTGTTTAAAGTGTTTCGACTACGAGTAATGAAATAAGAAATATAAAACATCTCGCATTATATTTTTAATATATTTTTTATTGCTTTGTTTGTAGGATAATATAAATTTAATATTTCGTAGAAAGGCAGCTGTAAGAAAACTTAATTAAGGTAGAGATAACACGGATCAGCTGGCCCAATGCTAAAAAAATCCCATTCATAAAAATTATGAAAAAAATTTAAAATGTTCTCCTCTACATCCCCTATCAGTAGGTAAAATATCAGGTATACAAAAACGAGCTAGTTTTCGAGTTATTAATTTTTAAAGTTGACTAATTTAACATGGAAGTTCCATTTCTCCATGTTAAATTAGAGAACTTTAAAAATTAATAACTCGAAAACTAGCTCGTTTTTGTATACCTGATATTTTACCTACTGATAGGGGATGTAGAGGAGAACATTTTAAATTTTTTTCATAATTTTTATGAATGGGATTTTTTTAACATTGGGCCAGCTGATCCGTATTATCTCTACCTTAATAGATGGAAAAAATCAGCTAACGACAGACCCAACTCGCTTGAAAGCGTGCAGTATTGACACTAACAAATAAAAAAAAAAAATGTATATATTTGTGAGTCACTTAGCAACATCAGTTAAACTCTTATTAGTCAGGGGAATAAGAGGAAAAAATAGACGAAATCGCGCGTTTAGTGAAGAAAGCATGAATTTTTTTTTGGTGGTAGAGTTCACCCCAAAGATCAATTTTTTTGGCGGAGTCGCGCGAAAATGACCTTGGTTCGACCCCCCGTGACCTTTGACCCCGCGCTTCTTAATTATTTTTTCCTGCCTATACTTTTCATTTTAGAGGAAAAATGCACTCTTGCAAAACTGTTTGTAATAATGAAAAGGTGATAAGAAAAAAAAATCAAGTTCGTAAATTAATTATTTTCAAAATGGCGGCTAATTAACTTAATTAATTCATGCATTCTTCGTACCTTTCGATGAATTTCTCTTAACTTTTGATATTTATGTTGAAATTAAACCTCGCTTATTGTACACACACATTTTATGGTACCAAAAGTAATTAAATTAAGTCATAACTTGCACATAATTAGGCAAATTATTGATTTAATTGAGTAGGACCAGGTAACACTGTGTAGGCCATCTAGTTCAAGAATATTATGAAACAGCTTGAACAAGCTGACACGTGACTTACAAGTTGTTGGGACCCCCCCTGAACACACTGTTAGAAACTTTCCAAAAGTCCCATGTAGAATAAGGTCAAAAATCCGGGTTTGTCCCGGAATCCAAAAACATTTTTTTCCCGCGTGAATAATTGACGTAGCGTTTTGCAAAATACATCAATTTGAAGCTTACACTACCAATAATTTAGGAAAAATACTCAATCATGTTTTAAAGTATTTTATCATATGATTAATTAACTAAAACGCTAATTAGCGTGGTCCAATAAATTTTCAAAATGGAATATTTCTGAAGTTCTTGCGCGCATTGATTTTGAATTTATTATCACATTATGAGATCGTTTAATTTAATTGAAACATTTTTGTTTCATACTCCTTACTTGCATAGAATTTTAGTTACAGTATGCAGAAGTGCGCAGTTCAAGGAAGCGCATATACATGCATATATGGGCCATATCTGTGGTATATTAATTAGCAGCCACTGCGTCTCTGTAACACACAATGCAATGTAAACGATCGAGATATCAACAGCATATCTATAATAACTTGCTCGTTCTCTAAATATGTTTTTTTTCCCTCTCGGGGTGAAAAATTTGGGGGTGGGAAGGGGTATTCGAAATACTGCTGTTAATAATTGATGCAACGCCTGCAGTATAAGAGCCAACACCACGGTTCCATTTACCCCCTTTTTATTCCTAATTTTACATTGAAACGAACTTGAAGAGTGGAGGGGGAGGGGAGGGGGATATAGAAGGGAAATAGAAGGGAAAAATATGTAATTAATTACCACATATATGAGCTTTATTTAAACTATTTTTTATTTAATTACTTATAAAAAATATGCATATATTAAAAAAAAAATAAAAAAAAAATTAATAATCCATTTAAAGTACCCATCTGAATTTGATATTTTTTCAAGGTGGAGATAATATTGTTGGATATTTTAATTTTATTTTTGTTAATTGAAATGTAAATTGAATTAATTGAAGCATGCGTGCGTACAGATCTCGGAACAGCTTGAACTTCGATATTGCCTGTATGCTGGGTTTTGAACGATCGAGTCAAGAAACAGTAAGAATAACAACCACCCCCGAGTCTCATCCATACCCACTAAAATCTGGGTCATAATAAAACATAGGCACAAGAGGCATGATTCACAAAGTCTAAAGGCCACATTTAAGGCTCGATAATTAAAACCTTGATTTTAGAAGTGTTTTTTATACCCCAAATTTCTGGTCTTAAATTATTGAGCCTTAAATGTGGCCTTAAGGCTTTGTGAATGCCCCTATAATTTTTAAGTATATAATAAGAGAGTAATACATATATTATACCTATTGATATTATAAGACAAGCTATACTGAAAACTGAAAAGGTATTTGAATCGTATTTGTTATCGTGAATAAAATTTATTGCAATCCTATATTGACATAAAAGTATTTTGTTTTCGAATAAAAACATATGAGAAACAATGCATGACTTTCATTATAAAGTTTATTTCATAATTATATTCATACAGGGATCGGATGCGGATGCGGATGCAAGATGCACACGGATGCGCAAAAATGGGCTTGCATCCGCATCCGTGCATCCCAGATGCACGGTAAAAAATTAATGCATCCGGATGCGCATCTCAGGTGCATGGAAAATAAATTTGCATCCGGATGCGCATCCCAGATGCATGAAAAATAAATTTGCATCCGGATGTGCATCCATGGATGCACGAAAAATTAATTTGCATCCGGATGCGCATCTCGGATGCACGAAAAAAACGCGTGCATCCGGTCCCTGTATTTATATATATACTGTAGTTCTTTTATTCTAAAAGTTTAATACAAAATAATACAACGCTTATAAATAATCTGTTGTCGTCATTTTCTTCTTATTGCGTATATTATTATTTATTTCTCTCTCTTATTATAGCAACAATTTTTTTTATCTTCAACACATTAATGATACTCATAATTAATAATACGATCAAATATTTATATTAAATTTTCAATCTTTTCAGAAATAATAAGGGGGTAAATGGAACCGTGGTGTTGGCTCTTTTACTGCAGGCGTTGCATCAATTATTAACAGCAGTATTTCGAATACCCCTTCCCACCCCCAAATTTTTCACCCCGAGAGGGAAAAAAAACATATTTAGAGAACGAGCAAGTTATTATAGATATGCTGTTGATATCTCGATCGTTTACATTGCATTGTGTGTTACAGAGACGCAGTGGCTGCTAATTAATATACCACAGATATGGCCCATATATGCATGTATATGCGCTTCCTTGAACTGCGCACTTCTGCATACTGTAACTAAAATTCTATGCAAGTAAGGAGTATGAAACAAAAATGTTTCAATTAAATTAAACGATCTCATAATGTGATAATAAATTCAAAATCAATGCGCGCAAGAACTTCAGAAATATTCCATTTTGAAAATTTATTGGACCACGCTAATTAGCGTTTTAGTTAATTAATCATATGATAAAATACTTTAAAACATGATTGAGTATTTTTCCTAAATTATTGGTAGTGTAAGCTTCAAATTGATGTATTTTGCAAAACGCTACGTCAATTATTCACGCGGGAAAAAAATGTTTTTGGATTCCGGGACAAACCCGGATTTTTGACCTTATTCTACATGGGACTTTTGGAAAGTTTCTAACAGTGTGTTCAGGGGGGGTCCCAACAACTTGTAAGTCACGTGTCAGCTTGTTCAAGCTGTTTCATAATATTCTTGAACTAGATGGCCTACACAGTGTTACCTGGTCCTACTCAATTAAATCAATAATTTGCCTAATTATGTGCAAGTTATGACTTAATTTAATTACTTTTGGTACCATAAAATGTGTGTGTACAATAAGCGAGGTTTAATTTCAACATAAATATCAAAAGTTAAGAGAAATTCATCGAAAGGTACGAAGAATGCATGAATTAATTAAGTTAATTAGCCGCCATTTTGAAAATAATTAATTTACGAACTTGATTTTTTTTTCTTATCACCTTTTCATTATTACAAACAGTTTTGCAAGAGTACATTTTTCCTCTAAAATGAAAAGTATAGGCAGGAAAAAATAATTAAGAAGCGCGGGGTCAAAGGTCACGGGGGGTCGAACCAAGGTCATTTTCGCGCGACTCCGCCAAAAAAATTGATCTTTGGGGTGAACTCTACCACCAAAAAAAAATTCATGCTTTCTTCACTAAACGCGCGATTTTTCCTCTTATTCCCCTGACTATATGTAGTATTTTACTTTATATAATCAATAATAATATATAAGGATTTCTTTGCTTTATTTAATTTTTTTTATTAATATTTTAGCAACAAAATAAAATTATTAGTATCTAGACTACTCTGCACGGTCTAAAAATTAACAAAAAAACATCTACACCATAATTTTTTTTTTTAAATCTTAATTTCTAAAATCATCTTGCGGAATTATAAATCTTACATTTTTTCCGACAGGGCTCTTATTAGACGAGTCAGTATCTATAGAAACTAAGGCCGCTAAGAGTGGTTACTGTGGTTAGTCTCGCTCCTCTCTCCAGAATTGACAGCAATAAAGGATAAATTACATATAATTATAAACAATAATAAACAATGTATAAAGTAAAATTCATTTAGGAATAACTTGACGTCACGAACCTTTTTCTTTGTACTCCAATACAATACTAATGGGAGGGTCGCGTGAAGTTATTCCTAAATGCATTTTAGTTTAGGTCCACAGTGTACCTATAATTCTTAACCCAATTCGTACGCCCCCCCCCCCTCCTCCAAAAGACGAAAACTTTCCTACGTCTCATGCTATCCCCAGCACATAATCCCACAATGCAGACGTACCTTGATGAGCCTGATGGCCGGCTTGAGGTAGCCCTGGTCGTTCATACGGTTCTTCTCATAGTTTGTGAAGGAGACGCGCCACACGTCCCCGAAGTTGCCGCCCTGCTTGTCCCATGGCATGGGCACGGCGTACCATGACTGGAGACACACGCATAAAATTGAATTAAATAAGGGTCTCAGAAGATCCTCCGTATCTTATGGCTAAAACTTTGAACAAATTTTTCAGATATGGGGACGGTACCGCCGCCCTGTCACGCAAAAATGTGTGTGCGTGATATAGTGGCGGTATTGTTCTACCATATACCTAAATCTTAAGACTTCGTGAAGCTCTGAAAATTTTGTTTCAAGTTCAAGCCATATAATTAAGACATGGCTGTCTCTGATCTGGGTTCAATATGGGTTCCCCAGGCTTTGGACATCGCTTTGGTCCATTGAGAAAAAGTAGAGGTGTCCGTCCTGACTGAGGTTTTCCACGGTTCCCTCAGTTTCACCTCAGCGAATGCTGGGACGCGTAAGCATGCAGGCCGTGGCCACTATCCGTTCCCTACCTTATCCCTACCCAGTACCCCGCCGCGAGCTGTAAGCTCTTAGGGGTGTATCCTTGTAAAAAAAAAATAATAATAATAATTCAAATTGAAGTTCAATTTGAATTTCCAGAGACCACACACGAGACGTGCGTGCATGGCAAATTTTTAAAAATACTATGTTTTTTTTTCGATGATGGCGTAAATGATTTTTTTTTTTTTTTTTTTTTTTTTTTTTTTAAATATTAACATGTGGTTAAGCCATACTTCAAAGAAAAATGAATTTATAGCTGCTTTTTTCCTACAATGTTGTGATAACTGCATATAAAAACACGGATATCGTATTTTCATTTTTTAATTTTTAAGTCAGCGTGACACTTTAAATTTAAAAATACATAAAAGTTATACTATAAAATATCTATGGAAATATTTATGCAATCATGGACTTAACAGTTTAATATATAAAAAATATTAATTACACAAAACTATTAACTCACAACAGTGTTAAACTTAAATTAAATATATACGTCAGCTTATTTATCAAGTTCATCACACGAATATGCTGTATTATATTATTATAAGCACCCACTCTTGTTATTGTTTATAAAGCGTAAAAAAAAGCATAAAAATGTAACACAGCACAGCGGGGACTCATTTCAAAAATAAAAGCAAAATATTACGAACATACAATAACTGGAACTTCTGTTTTGGATCCAATAAACAAATCAAATCAAATCAAAGCATTTTTGTTAGCCAAGCTTAAATTTAAAAAAAAATAAATATATTCATGGCATGAGCATTGGTGAATATATTAAGACCCACAATTATTCATCAATCATTGTTTATAGAATGTATGAATTTTAAAGTTAATTGATAGAACATATATTAATATATAATTAAATACATTGCATGGTAATAAAAATGGTACAAATCTCTCAAGAGGCACAATTTCACTGTGATGGTGTCATGAGGTTATTTGGGCACGATCATTTCATGATTACTCTTTAACCGACTTACGTACATTACACAATACCAGTTATAGTGGGAGGGCAAGGAATGAAGAAATAATTTACATAATGATTATTTCTATCGTTTTCCCGGTTTTCCGTGCATTTACCATTGCACGACATGCCGGGTTTTTATACTGTATAGTACACAAGTATATAGACTCTGACTCGATCATACATAATACTATTATAAGTTTATAATAATCGGAAGCTTAATTATTATGATCGGAACCATGCTGGTGAATTAATCATCTACGCGCGTATTTTGATTTTTTATGGTTCCTCTTGTTATTTAAGACCCCGCGGATTAAACGGGAATAAAAGCTATTAAAGAGATAAAAGAATAGTTTCTTATCTCATTTCACTGACAACAACCTGTGGTGAAAATTGTCTTTAATTTCTGTATGATCTGTGGGCTCTTATTATGCAGTAATTCGTATAAAAATTTCTTGTTAAGTTCATTTTTTTAAAGCTTGTTTTGTTATAAAAGCATTAAATTAATGAGCTCGCTATTATTTAATCATGACATGCAGGTTACGTACAGACCCGTACACTAAAGTTAAACATGCTTGCTCACTGGTCGATTTTCACGCTGTGGCCGCCACACTCTTCCATGATGATTCGTGTGAGGAGGTCGTTGTCCAACATTACTGATGGCGCTACGGGGTCTTCTATTGAAGTGGTGCCTCTGTAAACTAACTCGTCTAAACCAACTCAAGTTAAGGGAGTTTACCCTTAAACTATATTACTCTCTTTCGAATCTTCTGTATTTGTTTATGGCTATGCAGTTACGAAAATATGTGTTTTCATTAAAAAAAAATGAAAAGAATAAGCTTGAAAAATCGATAATTTATAATATTAATAGAAATTTACGAAAAAAAAAATAATTGAAATAAAATTATATTTCTGCTTCAGTTGCGTATCTTTGACTCCCTATAATTTTTCTGGAAGACGTTTACTCTCCTCTAATCTTAAAGACAGTTTTACCTGGTCAAAATTAGGAGGATTCCTGAAGGGCGCAGGTGGCATGATGGGGTACTGGAACTCAAGGGCGGGCACCAGGTCCACCGAGAAGTTATCCAGCTTCAGGGTAACCGCAGGACCGTGCGTGCTCCGGGTTAGGTTGCTCTGAGACAAGACGTATAGCTTAATTAGAAAAAATACAATTATAGCTTCTATAGCGAATATCGCGACCAAATAAATCTCTTTAATTTTACATTCAAAATAATATTTATAAAGACACAATACAGGAAT
This sequence comes from Siphlonurus alternatus, assembly GCA_949825025.1. Lineage (NCBI taxonomy): Eukaryota > Metazoa > Arthropoda > Insecta > Ephemeroptera > Siphlonuridae > Siphlonurus > Siphlonurus alternatus. The sequence goes on along the minus strand of OX463783.1, from coordinate 20,536,022 downwards.
TTCATGTTTACATTTTGGGTAGCACGGAGATGCCCGAAGCCGCCCGAAGAGCTTCGGGATGTAGGCAGAAAACCCTAAAATCCTATGCTGTGCGTGTTAACATAACTCACAACACCTCTTTTCTCATAACAGTTTTGGTCACCAAATATTTTTTTTCACTAGCATTGGTTCTTCTTGTCACCATTTATGAAAGAAATTTCTACGAGAAATGATACGAATCGTCAGGAGAAATTAATTTCGAGACCAACTTTAACACGTATTTGCTATGCCACTGACAATGTTTTGCCTACACAATTATGACGTCATATTGTTTTGTGACGTATGGTGAAAGACCCGTATAGGAACAAGTTCGACAAGCACTGGAGATAAACCGTTTTTGTATATAATGAGATATCAGAATGTGAAAATTTTAGTGGCTTAATCGAAAGAAGGGGTAAAAATTACTGGGAATTTTTTCAGATTTTTCTGAGACCAGGAACTATTTTTAAAAAATTCTTAAAAATCTGTTTTGATGACGTCACAGGCGGCACTCTTTAAGTAAAAGGATAGGGCAATGCCGCACGTGACGTCATAAAATAGACTTTCAATAATTTTTTAAAAATAGTTCCCGGTCTCAGAAAAATCTGAAAAAATTCACAGTACCATATTTTTACCCCTTCTTTCGATTAAGCCACTAAAATTTTCACATTCTAATATCTCATTGTCACAAAAAATGCATTAAAAAGTTTTAAATTTTGAGTTTATTTAAAAATTTGTTTTAAATTATTTAATTACAATAGATATCTTCATGGTACGATTGACGTCACAATACAACATTGATGGAAGGGTCACGTGTCATCAAATCAACAATAATCCAGACCAACTATATAATAGAAAAATTATTCAATAACTTACAAATTAACACATAAATGAACAAATATTTAAAACCATGTCTTAAGCCTGTATTACACCATACAATTTTGCATACAATTTTTCCTTGCAAGAAAATTTCATCTCCATACAAACAAATGGAGTTCAAGTTTTCTTGAAAGGAAAAATTGTATGCAATAGTTAGAAAAATTGTATCATGTAATACCGGCTTTAGATATAATTTACCTGCCGAAGCCACTTTTTCAGCTGCTCGAGGTTGTTTCTGATGTAGGCGTCCACGAGTCCAAAGAACCACCAGCGGAATTTGTCCTGGCGAAGCTCTCCGTTGCTCCCCACCCAGCCCACCATGCGTCTGAGGGACAGGACAATAATTTTATAATATATTTATGTCAGTTTTATATTTTTTTACATTAAAAATAATGTATAATTTATGCACAAGAAGTTGCATACTTTTCAGACTTTTAGAAAATTTAAATTTTGTACAATATACATAACGTAATTATTTATATTTTCTGTAGTTTTCTATTGCAAAGATTAACGGATAAGAGAGAACTGTAAACAAGATAATAATTTAGAAATGATAACAAAGAAGTCCCCAAGCTCAACAACAAAACTTATTTACAATACAACATAACATATAGGTCTGTTCGTATATATACACAATCAGAAATCTTTATGTTCCATGTACAGAAGGATCATCAATAATAATCGATTATTTCTGATTGTGTATTTACAAACAGACCTTATGATGTTTTTGATGCGGCCCCATCGAGTTGTTTATGTGACTACAGAGACCCTACTGAGAGACCCTACAGTAGGGTCTCTGGTGTGACTATATAGTTATTAGTTATTACGTACTGATAGATGTCGTGCGGCAAGGAGGCTGCCGCGGCGGCGTGCAGAGCCGGGCCGTAGTTGTTGATGCGAATGTTGCCAGCGGGAACATTCACCGTCGTAATCTGCAACGATAAACTTGGAATCTTGCAGTCCGGACTTGAGGACTCCGGAGATCATTGTCATGGTCAGAATTTTCAGTAATTAACTTTTTTTAACTTGCGTTTGGAAATAATCGTGCGGGAAGTAATATCCGCAAAGCTTTTTTGCCTTATATAAAAGCGGATTCACATGGCGATTTTTATCATGCGACGCGAAGCGAATAATGCGCACTTGCTGTGACATCAATTGGCGGTCATATTTGGCGATTAAAAAAAGAGCATCACAATTAACGTGATTTCGCTGCCGCAGCCTGGCGAATTCGCTTGCCGCATATTAGGATTTCACAGCTTGTGTGACAAAATCGCGTCGCATCGCCGTTGTCGCCATCTGAATCCGCCTTAATTTAGCTCAATTTTTCTAGCCAACATCAATTATAGTTAATTTAATTCTGATACATAATCATGCTAAAATAAATCAATATTAAAATACATGAATATCTTATACAGTATTTAGTTAATTTAAAAAATACTGCTTTCTCTCTGACTTACTTGGAGGTCAGCCAGACGTAAGGGTAGCCTCATGGTGAAGTTCAGATCGAACTCGTCAGGTGAGGCGATCTTGGTACCCTCGAAGAAGCTGCCGGTCCACAGGATGTTCTTGTACAGAAGGGCGAACACCGGGTCTTCTTTGAGGTTCGCCACCAGGTTCTCCTCGACCTGCAGCCACGTTATCCAGAATAACTTGCTAGTCAGGCGCGGATACAGGGGGCAGGGCGATGGAGGCGATCGCCCTTCCCCCCAAAAGGTCCCCCAATACATTGAAGGTGTTACCACCCGTCGCCCCCACCCCCTCCCACTCCAAATTTTTACTTTGCAGGATATGTTATGCGAGTCCCTTGGCCCTTATCCAAGGGCCCTGGATAAACAACAATATAAAACAAAAAATGAATGAACGTGACAACTTCAGATCTAATGCAATTAAATCTAAATGTCCCTCACATATGAATTTGTATAAAAAATTAAGAAATCAAGTAAAAAGTATGATAAAAATTTCTTACAGAAATTTTATAAAAAAGTTAATTAATCTTAAAGGCAATGCCTCTGTGTTCTGGAAAAATTTGCGAAAATCTGGTTTGATTAAAAGTAAGGAAAATTCCATACCGCAACACATTTCTCTAATTGAATTAAATGAAAATTTTATTCAAGTCCCTAACATAACTATTTCAGAACAATTAGATACTGAATCACAATATTTAAATAAGTCGCCAATTGATACTGATAAATTTTACTTTAAATTTGTGACACCAGACATAATTAAAAAATCTTTATTCTCAATTTCATCTAATGCTACAGGTGTGGATCAAATTTCAATTAAGATGCTAAAACCAGTAATCAACATATTATTGCCATCAATTACTCATATTTATAATTCATCTCTCCAGCGTGGTATTTTTCCATCCATATGGAAAAAAGCACTGGTCACACCGGTACAGAAGGTACCAAATCCCATTACTCTCAAAGACTTCCGGCCAATTAGTTTGCTCTGTGTATTAGCAAAAGGGTTAGAAAAGATTGTTGTGGATCAAGTTAAATCTTATGTTGAGGAAAATAATATACTTGACAAGCATCAGTCGGGTTTTCGGAGAAATCATAGTACTGAGACGGCATTACTTAAAGTCACACAAGATATTCGTAAAGCGAGTAATAATGGTTGTGTTACTGTTATGGTTTTACTCGATTATAGTAAAGCGTTTGATACTGTCATTCATAAAATTTTACTTGCCAAACTCAAGTCCCTTAATTTCTCCGATTCAACTCTAGCCTGGTTTGGATCATATTTGTGTAATAGACAACAGAGTGTTATAGGGGATGATAATTCTAATTGGAAGTCATTATCCTGCGGCTTAGCGCAAGGCAGTGTCACGGCACCCTTACTGTATTTGTTATACACATATGACTTGAGCAGTGTCTTAAGGTACTCGCAGTTTCATATGTATGCAGACGACCTACAAATTTATATTCATTGTCAAATAAAATCAATCAATCAAGCAGTACTCTTGTTAAATCAGGATATTGAGAGAATACTACAGTGGTCTAAAAATCATGGTTTATTTATAAATGCAGCCAAGACCCAAGCAATTATTACTGGGCCAAATACTCTAATTAATAAATTACAAATAGATAAAGTGGATAAGATCACTGTTAAAAATGTTCAAATTAAGTATTCTAATAAAGTAAAGAATCTTGGTGTTGTTATAGATAGTAAATTATCTTGGTCATTTCACATAAGTAATATTAGTAAAAAAGTTTTTTGTATACTTAGACACTTGTATAAGTTTCGGAGTTGTACTCCTCAGGATGTGAGAATAAAATTAGTTGCTACTATGGTGTTACCAGTAATTGAATATTGTATTGTACTGCTGAGTGATATAAATGTAGAAGAATTGAGAAGACTACAAGTTATTCAAAACAATGCGATCAGATACATATTTAATTTAAAACCAAGAGAGAGTGTTACTCCGTACTATAAGAAACTGCAATGGCTTAAAATATCAGAGCGTTATAAGTTACATTGTCTGGTTATGATTTACAAAATTATACATAAAATAGTACCTTGCTATCTGCATGATATTATACAGCTGACGGGAGAATCTAGGCAGCGTAGTACACGAGAGCACTCTCTCTTTATAAAATTACCTCGATCAAAATGTCAAATGTATGAAAATTCTATTGTATTTGATGGTGCTAAGTTTTGGAATTCATTACCTGAAAAAATATGTAAAGCTAGCTCACTTTCCGTGTTTAAAGCACTTATCACAGAGCATTTATTGAAAAGATCGCAAATAAAAGTGTTTAATTAATAATGTCTTAAAGATTATGTATTTTAATTATTATATTTATTTGTAATAATTTGTTCCTAATATGGTATTTTAATCAACGTTTTCTATAACTTTACTTAAATGTGTTATTATTAATTATTTTTAATTTGTTTCATATTTTTAATATTGTTGTATTTTGTATATTTTGTCAATACTGTTTAAGCATCAAGATTAAGTGTGTGATAACGATAGTGATAATCAAGTGAAATTAATGTGATAATTATGTAGTGAATTGCTTGTGTCCTTTATTACTGATTACAAAATACAAGTTACAGTACCTCAAGAAACGAAATGGACAAATGAATGGTATAAGACTATTTAAATTTAAATTATTATATTACTAAAATGTATTTGAGGTTATGTGTAAGAATGGCTGTCAGGCCAAACATCGCCTAATAAAGAAATTATCTATCTAATTATCTATCTTATAGCTATATAGTAACTATATAGATCTGCATGTATATAGCATTTTATTGCATGTATGCACGATGAAGACTGACAGACAAGTATAATCAGCGGCTTTTGACACTTGTGGAAATTTTAAACCTGCATGCGCATAACTCTGACTTCCTACAGATAAGACATTGCAATGACGTTAGACGCGAAGAATGTACGTGTTATAATGACTGCATGAAAGATAGAATTCAGTAAGTTGAGTTGCATATATTTCAAATGTTTAAATTAAAAAGATAAAGTTAAAAAAAAAAAAGAGCTGCTGTACAAATTTCATCATCTGACTTACAGCTCATATCACACAAATTATTAATTTGCTAATTTCGATCATTATAGTTCATTTAAATTATACGAAATTGCATTTTGTACCATTACTAACATACAATTTTAAGCAAATAATCCATATTGATAAAATTCAATATTATTTTAAGTATACAGTAAAAAAAAAAAAAAAACGCTACCGCTGGGTTTCGAACGCACGACCTCCAAGGTACTCACGAGTTTCTTGAGGGTGAAGTTCCTGTCCTTGACTATCTTTTTGTCCAGGGTGATTCGATGGCACGCTTCCTCCAAAGCCGTCAACCCAGTATGTTGGTTGTAGCCTCCACCGGCGCCCTGTAATGTAACAAGAGGAAATTGATTTTATGGCGCCGGGGTTCCATTTTAGCACGTTTATATACAACGTTGTCAACGTTTATATACATATTAAAATAGGGGGGTTCATACAGCAATGATTTCAAGTACAAATATCTGCAGCAATTAAGCCCCTCAAATTTTAGAATATTTTATCGAGTTGTTTTCTACTCGCTTGAAAAAAATTAGAAAAGAGATTTGCTTTTCCCAAAATCATTTTCTAGATACGCGTTTGATTAGGTTAGTTATAATTAAAAATAATATCTATTAATAATTAATAGCTGGGGGCCTAGGGAATTGAATTAAATATAATGCTAAGTATGACACTATTAGTGTGTATTAAAAATTCAGTATAATCTGCAACACTTTCTATATATCGAATATTAATATATATCCTATATGTATAATAATAATATGAAATGCAGACAAAAAATTTAAAAATTATTCAGTTTCTGAAATTCAAATGTTATACTCCTAGAAAATGCAATTCCTTGTACAGTATAATAGCGCATCATAATTAATAAAAATAACATAAAAATAATTATGATAACAATAATGAATAATGAAGCAAACAGTATTATCAGGGAATAACATAACAGGGAACAAATTATGTTATTCCCTGAATCTGTTCCCTGGTATTATATTATAGTGAATTATTGCAATTTTCATGCCCTTCCTCTTTTATTTTACGAAAATGTGATTATTTAATGTAAAATGTTACGTTCAATGAGCCAAACCCAAATTATTTTATTAATTTTTATATATTATCTTCCAAACGTATAATTGTAATTAATAATTAATTGAATTACCTTGATATTTAAGTAGTAAAAACAATATATAATTTCAATAATAATTACTACCTGTACTATAGTAAATATAGAATCATGAATTTTTAAATTAATTTTATATCCGCCGCATATAATTATTTACTAACCATATTCCTTGATTGCAGCATGATAAATATAGAGCCGTTGTCACAAACTAAAGTCAAACTGGATGATGCTTTATCTTGGAAATACACTCTTCTTTTTATCTATATCATATGTAATGATTTTTTGCACGACAGTTCAAACTTCAGTTAAAAATGTTGATAACAAAAATGCTTATTGCTTATATATATGACAATGACAACTGACAAGTGTCTATATATAATTAATACAAATCTATTTCAATAATAAATATTGATAATTTTTTTACTCATTTTTTATGCATCTTCTGTATATAAGTGCATGTAGATAAAAAAAATAACTGTTAATAGTAATTATTAATTAAAAAATTATAAAGTATTGTTGAAATAAATTTTAAAATAAATATAATACAAAATTTCTTCATTTTTTTTTTTTTTAATATTGTCCATTATTGTTCAAAATTGCTCAAAATTAGTAGCGCGTACTGGTCAATATACGGCCGGGATTAACGAAATGCACAGCTATATATATATGCACCGGCCAATCGCTCCGTCCCACTCTTAATGATTAAAATTTATTTATTATAATGACATCTTATGTACAAGTAACTCTGCATGGGAAAATACAATTCTTTCATCTAGTTTATGTATTATATGTATACGTAAATATACGTACGAGCTGTATAATATATTTCCCCAAAAATATATATAATTGAAATTGAAATAATCTTTATTTAGCTTTCGCTATTCAGTACAAATATAGTTTATATATTGTTTTAATTAAACAATATAAAACAGGTGGTTCATAAAATTTATGATAGTTCATAGAATTTTATGCCTACAGTACAATATTTTTAGGATACAAAAAACCATCTTAATAATTATACATTTTATAGTTACCAATTATAGCTATAAAAAAAATAAAATATATCATTGACTTATTACATATAATTACAATCTTATACATTTATCTGGTATACACAAATTTTTCTTTAACAAATTCTATGCATAATCTTTTAAACATTTTTTTGTAGGACATATGTTTTTATATTAATAGGCAATTCATTAAACAATTTTTTACCACAGTTATAAATTGATCCTTCCGATCTATGTTTGTTAACACATTTTCTAAAATAATTATTGCAGCCTCTTGTATTATAAATATGCATTTCACTATTCTTAATAAGCTCTTTTTTAAAATGAATTGGAAATTTATCATTAATAATATCATAAAAAAATAGCAGCACCTTTAAGGCAAACCTTTGTTTAACACTTAACCATTGCAAAGTTTCTAGCATCAATTTTATATGGGTTCTTTTTTTACAACCCAATACAATTTTCATGGCTCTGTTTTGCAGTCTCTGTAACATATTAATATTTCTCTTACTTGTATTAAAAAACAATGATGCGCAATATTCAAAATGAGGATCAATTATGGTTTTGTAAACCATTATTTTACACCAAGTACTTAAAAACCCTGAAATTCTGCATAAATAACCAATTTTTTTACCAATTTTCTTTGACATCATCTCAACATGATCATTAAAACTCAGTGTACAATCAATTAAAATACCAAGATATTTTACATTTTTTTCAAATTTAAGTACTTCTCCGTCTAAAATAATATTTACATTTGGATTATCAGCAAAAATATTATTTATCTTACGATTTGAACTTGCAATTATCATACAAGTAGTTTTTTTTACATTTAGTTTTAATAAGGGGCATTCACAAAGTCTTAAGGCCACATTTAAGGCTCGATAATTTAAAGCTTGATTTTAGACGTGTTTTTTAGACCCAAAATTTCTGGTCTTAAATTATTGAGCCTTAATTGTGGCCTTAAGGCTTTGTGAATGCCCCATCATTTGTTCAGATGAAACCAATAACTTAGTTTTTCTAGATCCTTATTGAGATCCTCACATAATATTTTAAATTTTTTACCTGAGATTGAGATAAGAGTATCATCTGCAAACAAATTAATCAACGAGCTATCCACATGTAAATGCATATCATTTATATATATATATATATATATATATAATAAACAGCAATGGACCTAACACTGAACCTTGTGGAACTCCGACATTACATGCCCGAAATTCAGAAGATTCATTACCAATAACAGTACATTATTTTCTGCCTTCTAAATAGCTTTCAAACCATTGCAACACCATTCCATCAATCCCATAACACTTCAGTTTATTAATTAAAATATTTCGATCAATAGTTTCAAACGCACGCTTCAGATCGATCATTACAGAAATAATAACGTTGTCATTATCTAAATCATCACGCCAATTTGATAATAAAAACTGCAATGATGATTCAGTTGATACATTTTTCATAAAACCTGATTGATATTTGTAAAATAAATTATTTGTTGTAAAATAGTCATATAATTGATTTTTTACCACAAGTTCAAGTAATTTTTCATATGCTGGTAGCATATTAATAGGTCTATAATCAGCAGGGTGCATTGAATTTTTTATTTTTGCAATCAATTTAATTAAAGATTTTTTCCAGCCCTTTGGAAATTTCCCCGTTTCAAGTGACACATTAATTATATTAAGAAGTTCTATACCAATAATATCAAAAGTTTTCTTAATAATATCAATACTAATTTCATCAAATGATGCCGTATTACTATTAAGATTATTTACAATACTTTTTAACTCTTGAATATTCAGTAGTTTAAATTTGCTAAATTTACAATCGAAAATTTATATAAAATTTCATCATTATTTACATTTGGAATTGAGGAAACAATTTCTTTAATACTGTCAATAAAAAAATTATTGAAATTCGTAGCAGTATTATTACTCCCACTTTGAACATTATTAGTTGGAAAAACAACGTTATCTAAATTTTGATTATTATTGCCCTTTTTATTTTCAGCATCTGTCAGTTCTTTAATTATCATACAAGTAGTTTTTTTTTACATTTAGTTTTAATTTGTTCAGATGAAACCAATAACTTAGTTTTTCTAGATCCTTATTGAGATTAAATATAATGATAAAACATTATAAGATTAAAACAAAAGGCCATTGCAACATTCAAGAAAAACAGATTTTACAAATTTAATCACAATTAATTGATTTTCTAAACTGCATTCATGATGAGAAATATGCATTACAAAAACAATACACGATTTAAATGCTATTATAATTTTCAGTATCTAAAACTGTTTAAGAAAATTATGGATTTCGTTTATGTAATGATGTCTTTTTATAACTAGTAAAAACTAGTGTAACTACTATACAGTATACTCTTTTATATCTTCCAAAATCCAAACGCTTATTTTTTATAACTATTATTATAAACAATTAATATATAATAATTGAATATAAATTAAAGGTCCTGTATCATGCATGCGCGCACTAATAAGATTTGATTCTGACACTGCGGAATGAAATTAAGTTTCGCAAGAAGGATCAAATTCTTATCTATATTTACATAACAGCGACTTAATTAAATGCGCGCCTTTTGTCTCATCTCATTACGACAACAATTATGTCACTTACCCGGCACCTTTGTCTTTGACCGTACGACATCTTTTCTTGGACAAACTAAAATTCACACTCAATAAAAAACGCCTTCGTAAAACAGTAAACAAAGACTACTTCGTTAGCTCGGTAGAGGGATGATCGAGGCAACACACGACCACACGTGTTGTTCCTATAAGACCCTGCAGCTTATTAAAAATGGGCGATATTTAACAAGTCATATCGATTTTAATAAATATCGATTTTATTATATAATATCGATATTTGTTTATTTTATTTTTACTCATGACGTCATAGGCATATTTTTTTAATACTTTCGGTCGTGAAATTTTTTTAACTTGCCTTAATATTTGAGTTATTTATATTATTTTACAGCTTTTACATTAAAATATTAACCATTTTACATAATTAGTAATTACCAAGTTAATTTTTCACTGATTTTCAAAATTTGTAAGTATAAATATATTCTGAAAAATCTACGTTATTTTATTGAAAATTTAATTTGCTGCAATTTATAAATTACATATACGTAAATATTTGCAACGAAATTAATAAATATAATGGTGAACCTTTATTTCCAAGTCGATCAGGCGCAGATTCAGCCCCCCCCCCCCCCGGACGAAATTTTGAATTTAACATGAGCAATACTCCAATTTAATTTTTTATTTTTTTTAATTTACCTTATGGAGAAAGACCCCTTCCCCCCCTCCATGAAATTTGGTTCTGTATCCGCGCCTGTTCCAAAAGTGAACTATACACTATAAACTATATTACACTGCATGGCTGCATGAGTACACGTTTCGTTTCATTTTGAAAAAATATGTTCACAAGTAGATAAGAAAGTCTCTTTCCTCCCTCACTCCGTCATCTCGTATAATACGTTTTGCTGACAAGTTGGTACCACACGATGCTGTGCGGGGAAGACTGCAGCCAACACAGAACGTGGTTTGTTCTTCATCACGTGACTGATGACGTCATCTTCCAGACAAACTCAAATTGCACCCGACACCTGCATTATCTGCATATGTACAGTGACTAATTTTTTTAATAGTTGTTTACTGTGAAGTTTAGTATAAAATAACATTGGTTCTTATATCCACAAATTTCCTTTCAAGCTCTAATGAAACAAATGCACTATTTCCTACATACGCTCAGAATAGCATCATTGTTGTAGTATATCGATATCTTTAATACTGCTTTAAAATACTTTACATATTACAATTAAACTTTAATTGTTAACTTTATTCTTCACTAAAAATATATGGCAGTGATTAAAAAAAAAAAAAACTTCGACACCGACAATCTTTCTAATTTTGTTTTGTGATTGAAATTATTTTGGTTAGAAATATATTATTATATACTTATATAGTTTAGCATTAAATTTTGACTTTTGACGTTATTTAATATACTATACAGAATAGCTAGCTTTTTGCTCGTATAGGTGCTTTCGGCATAGATGCAGCAGCTTGAGTAAAAATCTGAAAATACAATAATAAAATTGCATTGTTATTTATGTTAGAGAATAAAAATTACAATTTTGTCATAGAGACCATCAATATAAATATTATATAAATGTTTAGGAATCAAGATATAAAATTTCATTTTAGTATTCCCACGAACTAATGATAGTATATTATACGTAAACAATTTTTCTTCAACGCTCTGGGAACAAAAATTTCGCGTCCGAAACGAATTCGCGTCCGGATGCCAACATATATATATATATATATATATATATATATATATATATATATATATATATATATATATATATATATATATATATTATTTTTCATATGACATTTTACAAAAGTGTAAATAGAAAGTGACGTCTGAGGTTTGAGCAATGCTGTCAATTCTTATAGGGAGCTGAAACAAAAAGAGAATAAAAAAAATCATTATAGCAGGGAATACCATCGGATGAACTCTTCCCTGTTTATATTAGGTTGATATAATTAATTTGGAAAAAAAAATATCAGATTTTAAAATACAATTTATATATAACTACAAGTCACACGGTGGGGGAAGAACCACCCCCCAGCCTTCATTGCTGCTTTGACGATTTTAATCCGAAATCAGCTAATGTTGGAACTCCTCTATCATTACCTTCAAATGTTGCATACCTTATAATCAAAAACCCTATCAATTTTTTATTCATTATCCTGTACAAGGCCCTCCTAACTTTAATTAGTTAATTACAAGAACAATGATAATATAATAGTATTGGGTGGGTGCATCAGGCGCATATCCAGGGGGGCGCTCCCCCCCCCCCCCAGAAATTTTGGATTTAGCATGGGTAATATATGCATTTTCCCCAAAAATTATTTTTTTAACATTGGTCTTATGGAGACGCCCCCCACCCCCCGAAATTTGGTTCTGGATCCATGCCTGCAGTGCATGGCCCTTACCGATTGTATCACCGATGAAGGCTGGATTGCTGACCATGTTCTCCTCAAACTTGCGAATAATTCTTTCGAGGTGGTTAGCAATGTTCTCCCTCTCCGTTCCGTTGGAGTTCGGCTTCTTGACGTTCATGTGGCTGAGCATGTTCTGACGAGGGTCCCAGAACAGCTTCACTTTATCGTTCTTTATACGTATCTGCAGTAACTTCAGCAACTGTAACAAGTCAGGGAACCGTGAAAACTATGCAAAATGGTCGGCATGCAAGTTTTAGCATAAATCTAAAAAAGAAGCAGGATTCGTGGTCAATTAAATGAAAAGTACTATATTTTTCAAAGCATACCCGAGTGCCTGAGGGAGAAAAATTCAGGGAACCGTGGAAACTGTTTACATAATGAAAGGTAGGATTTAGTAATTTTCAGCTGCGCGGGGTAAAATCACACGTACGAACGCCCACAAGATTTTTTTTTTTAATAAAACTTTTCCTCCGTGTCTTAAAATTGACGTGCATGGTCAGAAAATTAAAAACGCTCGTGCAAACGTTCTGAAATTTTAGTCATAAGACACGGATGTATCTGAATATCATGTGAATTTAGTATATTATTGTGGTCAAAGTTTTTTACCTGCATGAAGACTCCGTCGATCTTCTGGTTCCAGTTAACCGTGTTTTCTTTTATCTCCCAGTAGACGGCTGTCTTGATGTGGTAGCTATGTAGTCTCTTCCAGTTCTGAGTGTCACGGAGTTTCTGTCGGAGGACAGAAAAATTTTTAACAAATATTTTGGAGAGACATTCAAAATACATATATATTTTTTATAACAAGTAACATTCCCATTCCAGAATAACAATATAGTAATTTATTTATAGGATAAAATATAATAATTTATAATAATGTTCTTTACTTATATATAATTTAATAAAATAATTTTTCCTCGTTTTATAATAAAAATAAATAATATTTTGTTGCAAAATATTTACACTTAGCGAGAATATCGTTGCAAGAAATTAAACTATATAATTAGAGTTTATTATAGAGTTTATGGGACTTTGATAATTTATGCAAGTTTTATTAAGTCTGCATTACAACTCAGACGGTCGTTGGTGAGTCTATGGAGCCTCACTCATTGTCAGGACTATATAACTGTGCCCTTCAGTAGATGTGACGTCTCACAAGGTATTTGTAACGCACCTTAATCAGCCTGATGGCCGGCTTAAGGTTGGCATGACTCTCGATCATCTTCCTCTCCTGTTTACAACAAGACACGCGCCACGCAGAGTCGTATTTTCCATCACTGGTGGGCTTCGGAACTACGTACCAAGGCTGTAACATTGACAGCGTAAACACAATTTTTTTTTTTTTTTATTTCACAAAATTTTTACACAATAATGTCCAGCCAAGATTATTATATCATAATCTTAATGGCTGGTGCATGAAATACAAAGTGTTTAATTTATTGAAAGCTCAAACATTAACTTTCTATGTTTTTAGTTTCATCCAAATAAACATTTTAAAAACATACAATCAGCATGAGAACAAGAAGAATACGTACAATTCATTATAATTATGTATATATTTTTTTATAAATAATTATATTACTTCAGAAAACTGATAAAACAAAACAACGGAAAAATTTCTATCACATATATTTAAAACAAACAAACAAAAAATTGAAAAATAAAGTTATTTTGTTTACAATTATTATATTTCTGTAAGAAAAGAAAAAGTTAGAAATCTGAAACGAAAGAAAACTCTAGAACAAAAAAACACAAGATAACTTTAATATTATTATTATCTTTTTTAGGAGCAATGCGTTTGCTCCAAAAATTTCACGACGACGCGTCTTGATCCTGCAATTGCGCTTATGCCGTGGGCCTATAAAATGCATAGAATGTAAATTAAAAAATTTAATTTCCCTCTCCCTATTTTATTATACAATATATTCTCTGTCCTAAAAACTTGGGTGAGAATAAGGACCAGTACACGATACGTTTTATATTATAAGAAAAACTCACAATGATAAAAAATAATTTTAAAAAACTGTCAATTTTTTATCATGATTCGTATCCTTCCCTTGATGAAGTATCCCTTCAAGTTTTTGAGGTGTGGCACAGTGCTTTCATTTGACCAGGACTCGTCAGATCACCGAAGTCAAGCAACACCGAGCATAGTTAGTAGTTGGACAACAAAAAACACGTTTCTCACCCAGGGGTAAATCTTTGCACTTTTCCACTATGTGGTTCCCCTGGCTTTGAACCATTGCACGTCCAGTCCATGAATTGACAGAAACTGTGGCGTTCATCCTGGTTGAGGTTTCCACGTTTCCCTCAGTCGCAGGCAAATGCCGGGATGGATTGCAAGGCCGTGACCGGCGCCCCCGCCGTTCCGGAAGAGCCCGCGAAACGCTCAAGTTAGGGTTTCGATCGGAAGGTTCGGGATTTCAAAAGTAAGTATATAGAAGTGCCTAAGGGTTTTTGAAAAAGAAACAAAATATATAATATCCTACATGAATAATAATTTTAAATATTTATGGTTCTGCTCTATTACAATACAAAGAATGCTCTAGGAAGTATATAGTTAAAAATCTGAAAAAGAAAAAAAAACATTTTGAAACGCTTTTCCATTAGACATGGAAATAACTAAAAACATATTATAAATTTATTCAAGACATATGATATTTAGGGTGTTTGCAGACTTACGAAGCCAGACGGGGTGAGTTTCTTGAAGGGATGCGGTGGGTCCACTGGCGTCTTGAATTCGAGAGCAAGCACCAGGTCGATGCTCATTGGCGTCCTCTCGCTTTTGGTCTCCAGGGTCATGGCGGGACCAGACTTTGTCATCTTTATATCACTCTGAAGAAACATAATTCCGAAATAGTAATAAAAGTAATAAAAAAATGTTGAGGTTATTGAGAATATTGAGATATGGTGCTTATGTAACTTAAAGTTACAAAGTAATCATATATGCGGAATATATTATTAAAATTTAAGGCAACAAATTCTATAGTAATTTGCGATTCTTTGCGATTTATATTTTAATTTTTAAAGTACTTTGGAAAAAGGCGTTAGGTTAGCCCCTGTAAATGGCAGTAATGCAACCCGTGTTGCTCCGCGGTATTGTTGCGCTGCCTACTTACAGGCGGCAAAGGCTTTTTGAATCTGAATCACCATGATGGTTCCACTCCTCGACGAATAAGAAACTGCGTCTAATTAAATAAAATAAACCAAAATTTCCACAAAAGCCCCCCCCCCCTCTCTGAAAAAAAAATAATAATGAAAATCCTGAAATACATCTAATTTTATTTTTATATTATGACCAAAAAAGCGAAATTTTTTATGCAATATCTCTTATACGGCAATGTGATAATGACGAAGCCCCGATAAATAACAGAACTATATAAGTATATAACGTATAATGTAACTGCACCCGAGTTGAAATGATTTTCATATTTTATTCTTTTTTTAATTTTTCTCCTCATATTTTTTTCCTCCTATTTTGCATCATTTCCGAGGAAAAAATAGGGATAAGGATGTGATTACGTCTTCTTTCCTCTTATTGAGCATAAAATGTTGTCTCCATTTCATCCTCATTTTGAGCGAGGAAAATATATATGTTTTTGATATAAAAATACGTTATAAGATTAGATTTAGATCATTTAGACGAGTAAAGGATAAGTTGAAGACGTAATTTTTCAACTAAGTTAATAATATAGATGAAAATTGCGTTTTCAACTCATTCTTTGCATGTCTAAACTTATAGTCTTTTTACCTCTACAATTAAGACATATTAATGGGTGGCAAAGTCTTCTGCTCGTTGTTAGTAAACAAAGTATTGTTGTGTAATGTCTGTCGCGTGAAAGGAAAAACATGGGACGGTTGTTGATTTACATGTTAACTTATGGAAAATGACCGTTAATTATGAAGTTGACACCGTTGCCTAGCGCCAACAATGCCATTACGTTCTCTGCTCTGGTGGCAAAATTAGGCACTACGTCGTCCCATTTTTAACAATGAAAGAGGCTTCATGCGACAGACATTATAAACAATGGTTTGTTACAACCATTGCGAGTAGAAGACTTTGATGGGTGGTATTCACGTATTCACAAAGAGTTAAGGAGCGTTTTAGGGAGAAATATTTTAAGAAGCGTTTTTCTTACCTGATATTTTAAAAACGCTTCTTAAAATATATCTCCCTAAAACTCTCCTTAACTCTTCGTGAATACCAACCAAGCTTGTTTCCTCTTCGCTCAAAGTCAGAATGAAATGAAGACAATATTAAATTTCTAACATTTTATGTTCAAGAAGGCCGTCTTTTCCCCTCTTTTTTATTCTAAAATTTTGCAAAATAAAGGCGGATTCACATGGCGATTTCCAGGCTGCGACGCGACGCGAATAATGCGCACTTGCTGTAACCTCCATTGGCGGCCATATTGGTCGATTAAAAGAAAAAGAGCATCGTAATTAACGCGATTCCCAGTGAATTCGCTCGCCGCATAGGATTTCACAGCTTGTGTGACAAAATCGCGTCGCGTCACCGTTGTCGCCATTTGAATCCGCCTTAAGAGAAAATTAGACGAGAGGATAGCTTAATAGCGAATAAAAGATGAAATTTTATTTCAATTCGGGTGCAGTTTCTGGTAACTGAGGTACCCGCCAACAACATTACGTCACAGAGATAGTAATTGTACCAGTCCCAGCTGCGTATTGAGCTCCTCCTTGTTGGCGTTGACGAACTTGGTGAGCAGACCTTCGAGCCAGGAGCGAAATTTGCTTTGAAGCAGCGCACCTTTAGCATCGCACCACTTCAGCATCGGCCTGCGTACGTGAATGAGATACTAGAATGTGAAAATTTTAGTGAATTAATCGAAAGAAGGGGTAAAAATATGGTACTGTGAATTTTTTCAGATTTTTCTGAGACCGGGAACTATTTTTAAAAAATTATTGAAAGTCTATTTTTTGACGTCACGGGTGGCACTGCCCTATCGTTTTTCATAAGGAGTGCCGCCCGTGACGTCATCAAAATAGACTTTCAATATTTTTTTAAAAATAGTTCCCGGTCTCAGAAAAATCTGAAAAAATTCACAGTACCATACTTTTACCCCTTCTTTCGATTAAGCCACTAAAATTTTCACATTCTAATACCTCACGTGGTTTTTATGTTCAAGCAGCTTGAAAATCTCCCAATGATGACAAAGTATCATGCATATTGCACAAGTTAATTCAGTTTTATTTTATTTTTACATTGCATTGCATGTAAAATAATTTTTTTCAGTGTAGGCCGGTATGTCACTAGGGGGAGAGGGGTACTGGTCTGCGGAAGATGAGCTTAATTTTTCCTCTGTACTAAAATCAATTCGGGGAGGGTATATTTAATGTCTTTTTGACTACGATTTTGAAATTACTCGTTGCAATGAATTAAAACACGGATTTATCGTATAATAATTATTATATAATGAAGAAGTCATAATAATTAAAAAAATAAATATAATTTTTAATAGCATATATCGTAAAACAGCTAAGTTGTACTACGTACTCATATATCGGCCAGTACGGGTGCTTGGTCTCCTTCAGTTGGTTCAAAATGTTCCCCAAGTTGTTGACACACACGTAGCCAGGGGGAGCGTTCGTGCAGGTCACCTGGCAATAAATATGATGTGTCTTATTGTAAGTGGAAGATGGCTGCAATTTTTGTAATCTTCTTATGTCATTCTGAATTATATTCTTAAAAAAAAAATAAACAATGTAAAAAACAGTAAGCTGAAATGATCCCTTAATAATAAAAGTATATTATTTTTTGCAAAGAAGGACAGCAAATACCAATAAACCAATATACATGAGCTTGGGAGAGCTAGCTTATTATATATACTATATATTATAGAGCAGCTTCATAACCAAACATTAACATTAAATATATTAATGCGACATATATATATAGACATTAACCATATACAAAGAACATAGCTATATACAAAGTTTGTTATTATATTTCAAGCTGTAGTCGTATTGGGAGGTGTGGCGCAATGCGCTTGACCGGGTCTCGTCAGATCACCGAAGTCAAGCAACGCCGAGCGTGGTTAGTAGTTGGATGGGTGACCATTTTCAACAAAAAACACGTTTCCCAACCCAAGGAAACCTGGCTTTGGACCATTACTTTTCCGATTCATTGACAAAAGCTGTAGCGTCCATCCTGGCTAAAGTTTCCACGTTTCCCTCAGTCGCCGGCAAATGCCGGGATGCATTACAATTAAGGCTGTGGCCGGCGCCTCCGTTCCGGAAGAGCCCGCGAAACGCTCAAGTTATAGGGTTTAGGAAAGTTCGGGGTTTCAAAGTATATAGTGTGTAATTAGTAAGTAGAAGTACCCAATGATTTAATAATAAAAAATAATAATTCAGCAGCAAATTATTTTAAAACAGAAAAAAAAGCATGTATAATTAACAATTAAATTGACATCCCACCTCGAGTTGCACTGTTTTCAAACAAGGCGTGCGCATGATGATGTTCAAGTCAAATTCATCGGGTGCAGAAATCTTGAGTCCCTCATAGAAACTGCCCGTCCAAAGAATTTCTTGAAAGAGTTTTTTGAAGAGTGGATCTTTCATCAGTCCGCCCTTGATTACCTTCTGTTCCACCTGCAAACGCGAGCTCGGATGATTACATACACTACAGTCAAATTTATGTAAAATTCCTGCCGGAAGTAAGAGCTTGCTCAAATCTGAGTATGGAAAATTTGCAAACATGCAAGTATACTTTTACGAACCTGTCGCTAAAATTTCGAAAAGCAAATATGAATAATAAGACAGAAACCTTTCATTTCCGGGTCCTTCCGATGGGAATTTAATATTAATTTGACTGTATAATATACATCAATGGACAACATACATGAAAATTTTTTATTGCAGAAATGAATAGAGGGTACCAAATTATGCTACTTTGAATTCTTTCAGATTTTTTCGAGACCCAGAACTATTTTTAAATAATTATTGAAAGTGCGGCCACGCCCCCTGGAGGCGTCAATAGGCGTCCAGTCTCTGTCCTTTTTATTAAGGCTGCAGGGGTGCCAACTGAAATCACAGGACTTTCAATAATTATTGAAAAATAGTTCCGGGTCTAAAAAAAATCTGAAAAAATTCAGAGTAGCATAATTTGGTACCCTCTATTCATTTCTGCAATAAAAATTTTTCATGTATGTTGTCCATTATTACATACATTTATCAAAAACTGTTATAATTTCAATCAAGATTTATAAGTCTATACTACATTATTTATTTGAAATTTGAAACAATGTTTTTTTAAAAAAATATATATTATATTATATATATCTTTTACTTGAGAGGGACTCAACGCGTAATTATTTTATAAAAATGCTGATTGATTCGTAGATTTTGTAGCATTCGTACCATTTTTTTGAGCTCCTCATTTTGTTTCTTAATCTGCGGTCGCTCCAGTTTGATGTTCTTTAACACTTGTTCTAGCACCTGCAGCAACGTGCTGCCGGTGTACACGTGTTTCTCCTGTCAAAGAGATTGCATAATGTCTAGAGGTGTACAAATTAAATCTTTAGTAAAAATATGATGTCAGTTTCATGTTCCTGGTAACAGCCTGTGAACAGTATAATAAGTGAAAATTGTGTACAGTTTATATAGTTCACGAGTTTTCCTGTCACAGAGAGCATGCATAATATCTACAGAGGTACAAAATATGACGTCCGCTGCAGTTTCTGATAACTTACTGGAACAATTAACACCTGGAAAAACAAACAGTCGTTTCTATTGTCAAACAAGGGTGCATAATTTCTAGAGACTTTGATTCCAACCAAACCTTTAATTGTGGCTGACAATTCGGAGTGCTAGTGTTAAAAGCGTACAGTTTATTTACTTAAAAAATTTCCAATTTTAAAATTTCAAATTTTGCAGGACTTCGACGAAAAAAAATTTTTTTCCTCCGTTGTTTTCGTCGATCGTTGCATGATCTTTCTCGAGTTACCCTTACAAGTTGTTACAAGTTACTTATACGATAACTGCCCTGTCTCTGCTATTTTGATGTATAGAAAACGCAAACAAACAACCTAAATGTATCAAGAAAGTTTGTTATACTGTGAAAAAGAAAAAAAAATATATATATACGACAAATATAGGAGATTGTGATCTTTTAAGTTACTAGTTTATAATATTTTTTACTGTTAATATTAAAATCACCAATTTAGGTGTCACGATAGAATATGAAGACTTGTAATCGAGTTTATTTATTTTTTATATAGTAATTTTATTGTAATTTTAATTATTATATATATTAATTTTAATAATTTTATAGAAAATAGTTTTAAATATTGTTTAGGTAATACGTGCTTTTAAAATTAATTAATTTTAGAAAAGCTAAAAATTAGAATTAAGCATTGCATGTTTTGTATTTTATGTAACAATTAAAGTGATCCATGTTGTACAGCCTATGCTTAAAATAAAAAAATTGAATTTGAAAACCTCCTAACACTAACCTTAGCCTGTGTTTGACTTGAAGTAGTGCTCATCTTTAGGACGTCTTTCTTGCAATTTAATTCGATACTTTCTCACGTAATCATGTCAGATGATAAATGTTGTACGTAACGTAATTTGTGTTAATCTTTAATTATCTTCATTATTTCTTTATCTTAAAATTTAAAAGAAAAAACATTCTTTACTTTATCAACAAATTTACTGAAGATTATAATTACTCTCAATTTATTTAGATGA
Organism: Siphlonurus alternatus; assembly: GCA_949825025.1. Taxonomy (NCBI): domain Eukaryota; kingdom Metazoa; phylum Arthropoda; class Insecta; order Ephemeroptera; family Siphlonuridae; genus Siphlonurus; species Siphlonurus alternatus. The sequence continues at coordinate 20,514,719 of OX463783.1, read as the reverse complement.
TTGAATATTCGATCATAATAATAAATGAAAAAAAAACATTAGTATTCTGTATGTTAATTATTTATAATATTATAATATATATGTATATAATAAAATAAATGTGTTTCATATTATTTATTATATTAATTTTTGACATTTTATGAATGCAATTCATACAATTTACATGTTTATTTTAATTTTTCTTTCAGGGTTTCAAAGATCCAGTATACCGAAAACGGAGACAAGATTTTGCCAATATTGCGAACTCTTACAAATGGTAAGGATTAAAAATATAAAAAAGAAGGAAAAAAATTATCGACGATGAATAGATTGGGGTTTTCATTATTTATATTTGCAAAATAAATATATAAGTATGTCCATGTACAATAAAGAATATAAATATATGGTATGTCTATTATATTTTGATATTTAATTTCAGAATATAATTTTATGATATCAAACTCCCCATTTCCAAATAAATGTATTAAATAGTCATATATTACATTAATTTATGCATGCATGCTGGAATATGGTCTTTAACCCATGCAGTTAAATGAAAATAATGGAAATAGAATAAAAACAAAGTTATTATAGTATTATAATAATAAAAATTATGCTAGGTCGGGTCCACGAAGAGCCGGGAATTTTTTATTTATTTATGTATTTATTTATTTATTTATTTATTTATTTATTTATTTATTTATTTATTTATTTATTTATTTATTTATTTATTTATTTATTTATTTATTTATTTATTACAGTTAAATTCAGTCCCTTGTAACAAGACCCTACAACTGGGTTCATTTAAGAAAAAAAAGTAATAATAATCTTATTTAATTTCCTTATAAAGTAAAATTTATTAACGTATTAATTCTGAAATTAATTAATTTGTTTCTTTGGTTCCAGCGGTCAGCCAATACCGAGGGTGCAGTACACAGCCGAGGAGATAAAAACCTGGTAAGATGAAACGTATTTAGTGATGGGCACTGATTAACTCATTACTGACACCTCACAAATTAACACGAGAATGGTTTTACTTTTTAATGGTTTTGAAATTAAGCTTGGGAAGTTAGAGGCAACGTGACCCCCAACAAAAGTTTTATTTATTCTTTCAAATTTCACTGGCTTGTAGAACATCCATAAAGTATTATACTATAAATTTAACCATAATTTTATTAAGCTGGAAAGGTGCAAAATTGGAGATTGAAAAAGGATAATTATATAAGGATCTAGAGAGACGTAAACAGATATAAAAAACATGCAGATAGACATTTATATAAATAATTGTTATTTGGAAAGTTATTATTTTTTTAAGTAGTTTTTTTATATGTACCGCATAACTGCATAGTTTATTAATGTACTTCCATAACACGTCTCAATTTGCAACGTATTTAAAATTAATACACTGATTCTAGTCTTTTCATACCTTTTTCTCTCTTTAATGACTATGACGTCATTGCTGATTGTTACCATTGTTTTTCTGTTGCAGGGGCACTGTGTTCCGCGAGCTTCACCGACTCTACATCAAGCACGCGTGCGAAGAATACCTGGAGAACTGGCCCCAGCTCGTTAAGTACTGCGGTTACCGGTGAGGAACAATGGGGAGGGGGGCTTAAAATCAAAATTCACGGGACAACAAACATGTAGGAAATAATCTACGAAATGGAATTGACACCAGATTCTAAACTGCACTGACATTTTTATTATTTCGCAGTTAAGAGCTATTTTTCTAACTGTAGAATATATGAAAACACCTGACAGGTAGCTTTTAACATTTAATTTTTATTTATAATAAGTACAAAAATTTTATTATTCTCTTCACTTCTTGAGGATCGATTTCTGCTAGTGTGATTTTTGTTTTCCTTTCCTTACATACTAAAAGTTTGATTACAATTAAAAGTATCTAATTTTATAATTAACTTTTTATAATGTGATTTAATTAAAAATTATTTATAATTATGTTTACAGTGAGGATAACATCCCACAACTTCAAGATTTGAACTTGTTTTTAAAACGTAAGTTACTTCACCTCGAGCTCTCATTTAGACGGTATAATTAAACGGTGTGTATTCTACAGGCAAGACGGGGTTCACACTACGCCCCGTGGCCGGCTACCTCTCTCCTCGAGATTTTCTCTCTGGGCTGGCGTTCCGAGTGTTCCATTGCACGCAGTACATCAGGCACGCCTCGGACCCGTTCTACACTCCGGAACCGTGAGTGTATGCATGGTCCGTAATGATCGTGAGCAGGGACAACATGGGGGCCCTAGTCGAAAAATAAGAGTGCTAAGTGATAATTTGAGCAGTAGTCAAGTAGTTGACTACTTGTTTTTAAGTAATCAACTACTTGCTTTAAGTAGTCAACTACTTGTTTTAAGTAGTCAACCACTGCTCAAATTATCACTTAGCACTTATTTTTCGACTAGGGGGGAGCAAGCAGCAGCGTGCTCTAAAGCTATACTGCGCGCTCGCTAGTGCAGTTAATGATTGCGAGATTGAGATTTTATACGATGCATAAAGTGCTTGTTCCGCTTTTTTCACAATCTTTCTATTAGCTATAAATTTATATAATACTACAATTCACTAATCTAACTGCTTCTCTTTTAATTAATGTTTTTTCCTGTCATCTTATCAGCATCAGTCGATAATAAAAATAAAAAATGTCATTATATTATTTGTTGTAGTATAATTATGAATTATGTTATACTTAAAAAAAAAAAAAAACATAGCAACATTGCATTGAAATCGATGTTTTATCAATTTTATGCACTGAAGACGTATCGTATTTTATGAAATTTTTATTATAATACAATTACGTTAGTACATACAAAATATAATGGAGAGCGTACTCGGTAGATTATGTTTTCAATCATTCATTGTTTTCATTGCATTTATAAATATGATATTTATATTTTGCTTTATGAAATATATACAAAAACACAATAATTCCACTATTTCCGTTTGCCACGTACTAATTGTTATCAGACTTGGACTATACTGGCAGCATAAAGATGGGATCCCTTACTGCGTGGCCCCTTCAAATTTTTTACCCATAGCGCATACAAAAAGTGTCCTCAAACCCCCTTCTAGATGACCCCTAAACCCTGTAATGCATAATTATATGTCCCTGACTGGCCTCTCTCTTTCCGGTCCGCGCCTACTTGTCATCTTAACACATGCGATCTTCCTCAGCGACTGCTGCCACGAACTGCTGGGCCACATGCCGCTGCTCGCCAACCCCAGCTTCGCGCAGTTCTCGCAGGAACTCGGACTGGCCACGCTCGGAGCCTCCGATGAAGATGTCAGCAAAATTGCAACGGTAACCGCACCTCAGTCTGCCTCTTTGTCCAATAAGCAAAGCAGCATATTTATCACTTAAAAGATTAATAACCTTTAATTTGGTGTACGTGCATGGCTTTTTGAAGACACCAAGTCAAAAATTTTAATTCAAGCAGTAACAGTGCATTTTCTATAAATGCCATGGTGCTAAATTTTCTGAACCTGGTAAAAATCAGGGTAAAGCTGGGATGCGATCTTGCTACAGGGATGATCCAGTCCAGTTTTATTTAATCAGAGCACTGCATACAAAGAGAGAGAGAGAGAGAGAGAGAGAGAGAGAGAGAGAGAGAGAGAGAGAGAGAGAGAGAGAGAGAGAGAGAGAGAGAGAGAGAGAGAGAGAGAGAGAGAGAGAGAGAGAGAGAGAGAGAGAGAGAGAGAGACTGAGCGAAACGTATAAATTTTAATATTAATTTTTATAGTTTTAAGAAATTGGTTTTGTCTTCTCGTATTCGTAGATTCGTACCCAAATGACCTCTACATAGCCTCTGGTGCCCACAGTTGTACTTCTTCACGGTGGAGTTCGGGATGTGCCGACAGCACGGTGAACTCAAGGTGTACGGCGCGGGACTCCTGTCGTCGGTGGCGGAGCTCAAACACGCGCTCTCGACTCCACACAAGGTGCTGAGGTTCGAACCAGAGGTCACGTGTCGCGAGGAGTGTATCATCACAGCCTACCAGAACCACTATTATTACACGGACACCTTTGACGAGGCCAAGGAGAAAATGAGGTTAAGTTTTTTCTTTGTCAAAAGTATATTCATATATTATGTTCGTATTTATTATAAATTATAAATCATTTCATGATAATTTGAATATATTTCCGAGCTCAGGCTCGATCGGACTGGCCATTATATAGAGTTAGTGAGCGATCGCTCAGTAAGCCCCCTCAGCTGGGAGACCCCTACAACGTTAAAATTAGGCCTTGATATGGGCCCGTACTCCTGTTTGCTCAGTAGGCCCTTTGAGCCCATTCCGACATTTCCGACCCTGTCCGAGCTTCTAAAAATTGAACTTAGATTAAAAATTTTAATTACACATTTTTGTAATTACATTGGTTAATGAACTAACATAATTTTGATTTCAGAGAGTACGCTGGTTCGATCCAAAGACCGTTCATGGTTCGCTTCAACCCGTACACTCAAAGCGTGGACGTTCTGAGTAACGCAGAGAAGATCGCTGCGCTCGTTTCCGAGTTGCGCGGCGAGGTTTGTATCGTCAGCAACGCGCTGCGTAAGATCCACGTGGACGAGGAGGACCCGAGCGTGGAGCAACTGGCCGAGCTGTTGTTGCCACGTCCCAGCCCTTGTCCGAGCCGTGAGCACAGCCCCGTGCCGAGTCCCAACCCCAGCCCACCCCAGCAGAACAGCCCGGACAAGAAACAGTAAGAAAACGGCGTCAAAATTCGGACTTAATTAATTTAAAGTATATGAATTTAATAATTCCTCTGTATACTTAATTCATAAAATAAATTAATGTGTTATAGATAATAGTAAATAAAATATAATGGATAAATATACGTAATAATTAATATATTAAGGTATAAATCAAGTATCGATATTAAATTTAGATTATTATTATAATATTATTTTAATTGTGAATGTATAAAACATAATTATGTATTTACTATTAGTTATTAATTATATAATGTAATTAAGTATAAGTATAAAGCAAAGAGCTTACATTATATAATACAATATATTTGAATCTATATATATTATATATCTAAATATAATATAATAAGTATATTAATTATGATAAATTAAGTTTTTAGTCATTATAATAATTATATACGTGTGTAATTTATCAATTTATGCAACTTATTTTACATTAACCTTTAATTATGTTACGTTATAACGTACGTATAATGCGGCGAAAACAAGAAACAAATTTAATTATAATTATTATAATAGGCCTTCATTCTCTCCCGATTAACAAATAACAATAGTAATCTAATAATAACTATAATTGTCAACGTTGAAATTTTTTTATAATATTTTATGTCTATACGCAGAGCTCGGAAAAGCGATCACACTGTAAAAAAGCTATACCTATAGTAGGTATCAAATAACAAAGATTCCCAGCCTAAAATAGGGGTGCTTTACCCATTTCAGGTTTAAATGGACCTATTTTCATTAATTTACCTAAATATGTAATATGATATTACATATTTAGGTATGCAATAACGTGAAACGGGTATTTGGTTGCCTAAATTGGAAACGAAACTACCTGAAACTTAGATGTACCCAATACGGGTTACTTAATTACCTAAATATTAGCCTACCTACATTCTAAATGTGCCCAGAATAGGTCTTTATATTAGCCTGATTTTTTGTCCGTTAAAATTTTAAATAAAAGACGATAAAAAAAAGACTAAGCCAATCAAATTTTTATGGCGAGAGATGACTCCCACCACATGACATCATCACGACGTGTTAGCGTCGGTCTGCAGCTGGAGTGCAGTTTGATGCAGAAACATCCTCATTTCCTGGATAATATTGTCAAACCAAGGTAAGATTAAGGAAATATAAAACATAATTATAATCATGAAGTTATAATGTACACGGTGATATGAAAATTTCTTACACTTGTGTGCTATTGCTCTGTAGAAATCGAATGCATCATAGAGGCCGGCACGACGAATGCAAGGAGGGAGCTTGGAGCTTGCCGTGTGGCCCGAGCTGTGAGCTACTGCGATCTGCCGAGTCGCCCGCCCGTCTACATTGTCCACATTACCACCCACCCACAGCCCATAATGATGCTCTGCTACCACAGGTATAGTAATTAAAAAGTTAACATTTACTGCGACCTTTTTATAGGTAGAAGTTTTGCTGGATAAGAAAAAAGAATCTCTCGTTCTCTTGTCTTAAACATCACAAAACAATATGATTTTTTTTATTATATTAAATGTAATATGTATTTTTATTCTGTATGGGTGCAAAACAAAACTTGAAAATAAAAAAAAATAATAATAAAAAAATTTTAAAAAATTATAAATGCGTGACATGAAAGAAATAAATAAAATAGAAGTTAATGCATGCAGCATCCTCGAGATTCTTAATTTCTTATCTCATATGTGCTATATGAATTATGATATAGTCCTGGATATTCAAAAGACCCCTTTCTTGTAATGTGAGCGTGTAATAACATATAACCAAGATGATTGTTATGACTTTTTTACACTATAATAACATGGGATAATTTTACTGAAATATTAAAATATTTTATTTTTTATGTTCCTTATAGTACAAGGAGTATTAAAAAAATCAAGATAATTATTATACAAAAGTTCACTTTGTTAACATTAAAAAATTGCTGGATTTTTATGTTTTTCTAATTGTAAACACAGTATCATAATTATAAAATTATATTATATATGACAGTATATTAAGTAATTCTTGTGGTTCACTTTTTTTTTAATTTTTAATTTGTATCTTTTTATTTGAACCTATATTTATTTTATCTTTATTTCACTATAATAACAAAATTGTCATCGATGAAATTAAACGTTTTATTTGTTCTATAACATTTCTTTCTTTTTTCATTGCAGATTTTGCTTCACCAGGAGAGATCATACTCTCAACATTGTCTTCCAGCCTACAAGTCCATGCAGCCAAAAAGCAGTGGACCCACAAAATCCCCAACCCCATGCAAATAATATCCACAGTGAGTTTTTTATAAATAATCCCGACTGACTCATTAACTACAAAGACGATTATTATTTTTTTTTCAACACCTACAAAAAAATTAAAGTGCTATAGTTAACAAAAAAAATTGTGATAAAAAATTATTTTTATGAAGTGTTTTAAGCTTTTATTTCTGTTCTGCCCCAACGCCAAAACTACAAATATTCCATTGATATATGTATGAAAATGATTTTCATTGAATAAAAATTGTTTTATTTTATAATTATGTGTGTATTATTTATATAAAAAAATATATTTAGGAAATTATACTACCTAATTTTGAGTTAAAAATATAACTTAAAACGGGCTGATATTAATACCTATTTTCAGTATTTTTGAATTCCTAGGTTAATATTTAGCTAAATAAAGTTACCCGAATTAGGTACATTAAAATTATATGCTCATCTAAAATAGGTAAGCAGGAATGCTACCCGTTTTAGTTTAATAAGTTGACCTAATCTGAAGACAACCTCTTGGGTATCTGTAATTACCCGTTTTAGGTTTTCCTTTTTTACAGTGCATATCATAATTCAGAAAATAAAATTAATACATCCGCAAGGTTTTTCTTGAGCATTAACTGTTTTCTGTTTTGATGGTATTTTAATTGAGAGGCCTAATTCTATATTAGTATTGATTGTAAATACCTTTTACCCGCTGGATAATAATGAAAAGATGCACTAAATTTCCAATAATGAACAAAAACTGTGGTCATGCGCAGCTAGCTCATTGAAAAAAAAAAATTGTTTTAATTTATCAGTAGTTTATCGTAATCGAATAAACATGGTTGCCAATAATTATCAAGTCTTCTATAAGCTCTGTGCGTGGGCATATTGAATAATATTTCCTCTCAGTACGTGATGATGGCAAAAGCCGCGCAAAGGAAGGAGGAAGGTGGGGTCAGAGTTCATTCACCTTTGTTCTCCAAGCTGATGAACTGGCTATAGACCGCTAAAATGCCATGCAGTGAGCCGGCGGCGCGACTCACATCAAATCAGTATTATATAGGAGGAGCATTCAGCATTATATACTCAGTATTTAGTATCATTTACTTTTAGTACAGTGGTACAGAATATACAGATTGCAAAAATAGCTATATATAGAGTACTATTATACATTATATATTTTATAATTAATTATAATATTAATAATATAATAACATATATTATATATTATAAAAGCATGATGAGAACTGGAGTTTCTGGAGCCAAACTCTTTAGCTGCTAAAGTAATCAAATTAAGGATTGATTGACTGTAATATATATAATATAGGAAAGGGACACAAAAGCTGAATTTAGGGGGGAAAGTGGGCTTACATTTTTTGTATCTGCTTTTGTATTGTTTAGTAATGGTAATTATTTATAATTTCGTTAATTTATTTGCACGTATATATATATTGTCCTGCACTTTTAATTTAAACATTAATTGTTCTGTAGCGTAAATTTGTTATTTTTATTTTTAAAAAATTGCCTAAAACTTAAAGAGCAATATATATAAAACACAATTTTATTAATGTTTAATTTTTGCAATACATTTTTTAAGTACATAAAAAATAAATTTGAAAGCCATGCATGTTTACATAAATTATAAAAAGCGATCGAGGCATCAAAATATTATATACTTACATTTTTTTTGTTGCATTTAGTAGAATGCATGCATTTTGTCATTTAGAATTTGTATTTTAAATCCTATTTACAACACCAAGTCATCGCTTGCATACGCCCCTATAATATTAAAGCGTACGTAGTTTTCAGTGTTGAGCTCTCTGGAACACTATCAGCTAAAATAACCTCAAGGACAGGACTGCATGCATGATGTATAGATATATGATGAGGGGGAACGTACAGATTTTTCAAGAGAGCCCCTCCCTCCTTTTCCTCCCAGGCTAGAGCGTTTTATAATTACCAAAAAGTGTGAAATAATTTAAAACAGAAAATTAAATTATGTGAATGAAAATTTTATTTTATTTTATAATAATTTTAACAGAATTTTGTGGCCGGCCCACACGTGTACTACCGTACGTACTAGAGTTGATGCAAGCTGTTGATTAATTGTTGAAAACTCTGATAAAATATATATTATATTATAACTACATAATATATTTTATGTATATATATTATTTAAAAAAAATTTGAATTGCATTAATTAAGTTTTATTCTAGGAATTCATAAAATTTAATCTACATGTACATGCATATATTCTGATATTTTAATTTGGTGAAAAAACTTTGACTATACGCGTATATAATATAAACGTATTATACGTGCTATAAAATTAAGACTTTAATATAAATAAACTTTTTTTATTATTTAATTAATTAATACTTTACTGCTTTTTCATTTAACTTTAGCAATGATGGCATTAATACAAATTTAACATAAATGTGTATATAAAATATTTATTAATTGTAAATAATATAATAATTAACTAATATTAGAGATAATAAAAAAAACAATTGATTGTTTTATTCAAAAAGGATTTTGTAATAAATTTGATTCTTCTTACAAAATTGCAAATGTATGAAAAAAAAAAGTACGTCAAAAATTTAGTTAGTATTAAAATATTAAAATTTAAGGCTATAATGGAGTATTGACCGTAATTTTTTTATTGCAGAAATGGATAGAGGGTAGAGGGTGCAAAGTTATGCTACCCTGATTTTTTTCAGATTTTTTAGAGCCCGGGAACTATTTTTAAAAAATTATTGAAAGTTATTTTTGTGACGTCACGAGACGCCGCTCCTTAAGAAAAAGACGCCGCGTGACGTCACAAAAAGGAATTTCAATAATTTTTTAAAAATACTTCCAGGGCTCAAAAAAATCTGAAAAAAATCAGGGTAGCATAACTTTGCACCCTCTATCCATTTCTACAATAAAAAAATTGAGGACAATACTCCACTGTCGTAATAATAAGTTTTAGAGATCGAAAATAATTATTAATTACAGCAATTAACCAATTGATGTTATAAGTTATAATACAAAATGCAGTGTAATGATAATAAAGTTCTATATTAAATTTAAAACCTTAATTAATTTTAAATATATATATTGATAATCACATCTGTGTAGTTTTAAGGCTGATCGATAATGGACAACATACATGTATGAAAAAATTTTATTGCAGAAATGAATAGAAGGTACTAAATTATGCTACTCTGAATTTTTCAGATTTTTTTGAGACCCGGAACTATTTTTAAATAATTATTGAAAGTCCTGCGATTTCAGTTGGCACCCCTGCAGCCTTAATAAAAAGGATATAGACTAGACGCTAGACGCCTATTGACGCCTCCAGGGGGCGTGGCCGCACTTTCAATAATTATTTAAAAATAGTTCTGGGTCTCAAAAAAATCTGAAAAAATTCATAGTAGCATAATTTGGTACCCTCTATTCATTAATTTCTGCAATAAAAAATTTTCATGTATGTTGTCCATTGCAGCTGAGAATGATGTAAATTAATAATACAAAAGAAAATAATAAAAATGTTATATATATAATATTATATACATATAGCTTATAAAATTAAATAATTAAGAAAGAAAAGCAGCTAGATCTTATATATATTATAGTATTATTTTATCCATAGATTAATTGTTCAAAGACCATGATACAACTATAATAGATAGGTCCGTCAGCCCTACGAATTTGGACTGATCTGCGCATTTTGGCCAAAAACACCCAAGGTGACGTCACGTAGTGAGCTCAAAACAGCTGTTTTGCTGCACGAGGGGCCCCTACCGGAGCAGAATTTTTGTTCAACATTAGCGAGAACGTTGCTTTTTATCTCATCTCAAATTTGATATTTATTTGCAATACTACAAGCCAAACCGGTTGCAGTAACGTATTAAAAGAATTTTTAAACACTGCAATTCGCAAGCAATCTGGGGTAGGAGTTCGTATCTTTGTTCATAAAGCATACAAAGTTGCTATTGGCTGTGCGCAGATTAGTCACCTAGCGTTTGCGCAGCTTCATTTGGATTCAAGCTTTTTTATCATGCACACTTCGCAGAGCCATGCGCAGTAGACTACTAACATTTAAAACTCGTTTCTGCGCAGCTTTTCTAAGCCGTGGCTATTAATTTACGGAAAACTCTATAATAGAGCAGAAAAAATTAAACGTATGCACCGTGCGCATGGGACGGCCCTGTTCAAAGACGACTAACATAATTGTTCAAAATAACATACTGCATGCAAAATCGTGCTATATATATATATATATATATATATATATATATATATATATATATATATATATATATATATATATATATATATATATTTATGATACAATTTTGCGAGTTAACGAAAATTATATAAAAATAATATTAATTATGGACTTCCTCTTGCTGTATCTTTGTATTATGTAACTTTGGAAATAAAAGAATAAATATAGCAAAATAGCAATAAATGCAAAAAAAAAAAATTGTTTTGCTTTTTTATTTAATAAATAACTTTGCATATACCACGTTTTATACAAGGTACTTTTTTAAATTAAGCATATATTTAATAGAGCTATACAGCTCTGTATGTAATTAATTCCATCTTTTAGTTATTTATATTATATTATAATATATATAAAATATATTTTTATTGCAAAAATGGATATAGAGGGTGCAAAGCTACATGCCGCTCTGATTTTATTATTATTATTTAGGGTCTGTGAAGTATTGCTAAAAGTTTTGGTGAGGTCAGGTTTGAACCTCATGCCCCTTTTTAGGTCCTATTCGACCTTTTATTAAGAGGGATAGGCGTCACTTTCTTTCTACTTTTAATAATTTTTAAAAAAAATAGTTCCCGAACTAAAAAAAAAAAAAAAAAAAAAAAAAAAAAAAAAAAATCAAATTAGTATAACTTTGCACCCTCTATCCATTTCTGCAATATTTTTTTTTAGGTCAATCCTCCATTCAAGAATAACAGCAACAGTACAATTAATATTTTTTTTTTATTAAGATATTTTAGAAGACTTACAGAGGTCTTACATACTGTAATATTTACAACAATTTCAATGCAAATCAATATTCTTATCTTACGAGAGTTAAAATTTTCCTCCAAGTGCAAGCAGTAAATAAAAAGTTAAAAAATCAGAACAATTTGTTATTAAAAATAAACATATATTGTATACCATTCATTCCACATATAAAACAAAATGAATTCTATTTTCTTTTGACACAAAAATTTCAGTACAAATTTTACTACTTATTTATTTATTTTTATTCCTCATGAAACCATGATAAAAATAAATACTTAAGGGTAAGGTAAATGCACCCAATGTTAAAAATATTTCCACACATGAAAATTATGAAAAGTGTCTTAAAATGTTCTTCTCTACATACTCCATCAGTAGCTAAAATATCAGGCTTACAAATTCAATCTATTTTTTAGTTATTAATTTTTAAAGCTAACATGGGAGTTTTCATTTTGCCATATTAAATAAGTCAACTTTAAAAGTTCGTAACTTGAAAACTAGATTGAATTTCTGATATTTTAGGTACTAATTGATGGGTATGTTGAGTATGTTGAAGATATGTTTCATAATTTTCATGTGTGTGAATATTTTTAACATTGAGCGTGTTAAATCTTCTTGGCCTAGCTTTCTTAGATGTCAAACGTCTCGAGGCAGATATTGTGTCCGTGCTCATCATAGTCCTCCCTGGTGACACAACGGGTGGAGAGGTCTGCAGAGTCCTGGCCTAGTCGAGCACCTCCCTCCCATGAGTAAGTCACCGCACTGAGGTACAAACAAGTCAAGTGTTATCCTAGTGATTTTTTAGTAGTGTGCGGTGAAGTAGAAGCTTAAAATGTTTGTTTTTATAGGTAAATAAAGAAATGATGCATACTGCTGCAAACAGGCATGTATTGTTTTCGTTATTTTCTTGTGTTAAAGGCAAGCTGTCTATTTTATTGCATGCTTTTCGGTGATTTTGTAATATAAACTCACAACCTAAAGTACACTGCTTAACATGGCAAGTTAATTTTTTATTAGTATTTTATTATAACTACAGTACACTCAAAATACAACCTATCAAAATAAAAATTTTACATTTCATCCCTTGTCCTGAGCTATCTATCTACTGTGATCTCGTTGCAATAATAAGCTATCTGCTATTTTAGGTGTGCATAATTATGAGCTTTATTTTATGCCAAATTACAGCTAATAATTTTTCTAACCTGAAATAGCAGATACTGTAGCTCATTATTGCAACAAAATCGTGGTAAGCAGATAACTCATTATTTCGGACAAGGGACAATTTATGTTGCAATCTATAGCTGATATCAAGCAGAGAAATGAAACATTTGTACAATTGGTTACTGGCACTTGCCTGATCTAAATTTTCAAGCATGATCCTCAATTTAAATTTTGAAAATTTCAATTCTAAGCCTGTTCTAGCCTAGAAGGATCATCCCAAGTTTGAAGAAATGGTAATAAAAAAAAGTAAAAAGTTTCTCCGAAAACAGGAAACTTTTTACTTGTTATTGTCTTAAAATTGGTAAAAGTTTCTTCCAAGATAAATATTTGCCCACTTTAAGTTGCATAATATTGTTTTTAAATCAGTTTTATTTGGGTTTAAAATTTGATTTAAAATAGAAACTGTACAAAACTGGTACACAAAGAAACTGAAATTATACAATTCCTTCAACTGTAACTACAGTACTTACTTCTTGGGCAGGGTGACTTTGACTTGCATCTCTATGGGTGCCAGCTTCCTCAGTTCTGCTGAAACTCTCTGACAGAAGCCTGGGAAGAGGACGCAGCCTCCGGTCAGCAGTATGTTCCTCAGAAGGTGGGGCCGAGTCTCCGCCGGACATGCCCAGATTGAGTCGTAGATCGCCTCTGCCACGCCCATCTGAGAGATTCCTACGTCCGAAGGGTTGAACAGAAGCTCCGGGACTGCAAACCTCTCGTTGTTCAGACGTAGCACCTGGCACTGTGGAGGGTTCATTGGGGTTAGTCCATCACACTTTGATTGATTGTGATAATGAATTTGATTTTTTATACAACTTATCAAATTAGAATTTTTCTGAGACTTCTCGACCTTGCTGGTTATTCCTATCCTTTCCTTTTAAATATATATCACAACCAAAAATTTCCTTTTATTTAAGAATTAGCATCAAAAGCAGTTAAAATAACTGGTCATGTATCTTCAGAGAGGTAGGATACAGCAACTCTAAAGCACTTATTATGTAAGCAATTGCAACAATTCCAACTTCCATAGACTACAACATGATAAAGCACAGCTAACATTATACTGCCTTTCAACTGTTCAAGTTAGCAACTGAACTCTGTAATTGGGAAGAGGTAATAGAGAAATCTAATTTCCCCATCCTCATTACATATCTTTTGAAGATGAATAAATTTTTGAATTTGATCTATAGTTAAGAATTTTGACCCTTACCTGCTCGCCAGCCTTGTCTGCCTCGAGGCTCTGCTTGGGAGTCCTCACAAAGCCACGGCGAAGGGTGGTGAAGTCCGGCAGAACATAGTCTCTCACGATGGTGTTCTCCTCGCCACGTTTGTTCGTCGTTAGCATGTCCTCCTGGAAGTGCTCCGACACAAAGCAGGCATCCTCCTTGGCCTGGTTCACCACGTATGTCTCGTCCATTACGTGAAGCTGCCTGCAAGGAGTTGGTTTAGCAGAGAGAAAACTTTATGAAGTATGTATTAAGTATATTATGATATTAAAAGTAAAGAGTTCAATTTATTATTTACTTGATTTGAATGAAAAATATAAAAAATAAATAAAAAATACAGGTAGAGTAAAACAGAACAGACAGGTGAGAAAAATTAAGATCAAATACTTCAAAAGGTCTACTGTACTTGTAAATCCACAATATAGTTTTAGAATTAAGAATCAGATTATCATTGTATCCCTTGTAAAAAAAGATTGTCATGTACCGTACACTGGAGGCCAAGCTATCCTTCTCATCAAACGATGCTGCGAGCCAATGGAAATTGTGCGACGTTGCAATTTTGGTGTTACACCTGCAGCCGAACAATATAAGCAATGCTCTACTATTTGGCAACGTTGCATGATTTTAAGCTACTTCATTGGCTGGCGGCACTCGTGTTTGATGTGAGGTATAGCTTGGCCCCCAGTGTACATACAAACCTGTTTGTAAATGTGCAGTACAAGATAGAATATTGACGAAATATCAAACTCTAAAATGGAGAAGCTAGTTACCGATATGAGATGACATCCTTGAGATGGTTGGTCAGCAACTTCCCTCCAACCTCAATTCTCCGGATAGCCTCTTTCACTTTCTTGCCAGTCACATATGGGACTATGTGTGTGAAGCTGTAGCCAGAATCCACCAGGAGGCAGCACAGTTCCTGCGGACGTTCCTTGTGGTATTTGTAGCTACTAAGGTCTCCAGCTAGAAAAAGAAGTGTAATTTCAGAGCTTTTGTATTTTGAATTGTAAAATCATTGTGCATGCCGAGCATTTAAATGAATTATAGAAAAGCAAAATAATGCAGTGTTTTTGCTGGGTACTAGAACACATTGCAAAATTCATGCACGAATTTTGAATTTCATAAACAAAAGTGACTAAATTAAAAGGAATAAGGATAATTTTGAGTGCCCAAAGTGAAAAAATATACATAAATTAAAGTACAGAATTAGCAAATACAAATTGCCGTGGCAAATTTTTTAATTTTTTTCCCACTTCTTTGTATATCAGTACCAATATAATAATGATGATAAAACAGATTCTATGTTGGAAATTTGACATTCTGATTGGCTACCATCAGATTGCCTGATTTACAGTAAGCTTAAAGTGTCTGTCTCACCTCGCATATAAACCTTACTTTATACTTTTGTACTGTACTTACCGTTGATACGTAGCAATGATTTACATTCAAATTCTTCAAAGAAAATCTCATTAATTCCTTCTTGTATAGGATGGAAATTAAAGTAAGGTTCAGTAAAAATTAATGGCGTTTCAGAGAAATTGACAGGGCAGCATTCTTTACTAAATGTGTAGTCCCATATTGTTTTCTGTATATCCCAATTGATGAGGTATCCCTAAGAAGAAGAAAAAAAAAACATTTATAGTACTGTATACAGTATGCACATTAAATATCCAGTTTTCATTATAAAAAAAATATATCAATTTAACTTCTTTGCAGACAGTCTTTTTAAAAGGAACAAAAGGAAGCCATTGAAATCAATAAATAACATGGTGGAATAGGGAGGGGAATATGGACTTGATGCAGTGCTTGTGAAATAGGGAAGTCCGTAATATTTAAGTCCGGTTTATGTTTGTTGCAATTCAAATGTACATAATTATCCAACCATGTGGAAACTTTGTAGCACATGATCTTTTTTTTTTTTTTTTTTTCAAATTTTTTTACCATCCATCAAGAGTGGATGCTTCAAAATGTATAAAAAGAGCCCAGTAAGAGCCATGCAATACTGTTTTCAATATTTACACACGATTCTTTTTAACCTTTTAACAGCAGTGGTTTAAAACTGATTTTTAACTGTAAATACTGACCTTCTGGAAGGGAAGAATGTAGAAGAGTCCTGAGGCATCACGACAGTCCTCTACCTGGTCACCAATAAACGGCCTGCGACGTTCACTTTTGGCTTTCATTATTGCATTTGGAACAACCCTAGAAACAAAATTTCTATTAGCAAGAGCACACCAATGACCAGGTTTTACGAAATGTATGCCATGCAACAATATAGATACGAAGAGTTCATCAATTATACATAAATCTAGATGCACTGAATCATAATTATGCTGATCTGAAAAAATTAAGGTTTTCACCATTGATTACTGTATTCAGTACAGTACACCACGTAGCCCGGTAACGTAGCCCTTAAGACATTTCGCACTTTTAACAATTTTTATCTGCCATATTTAGGGTTCTTAAAATTTTGAAAAAAATATTAACATGTTCAATAGAATCAAAGAATTAATATCTACTAGAAGACTTACCGCCGTGTTAAAGTTTCGTCTCTCCTATTTTAAAAGAAAAACCTGTTTGCGCTTTTGAAGTGAGCTAACGATGACATGGACACTAGATGTCTCCTTTGTCTGAGGCTATACAGTTCGGCAGGGCTAGGGTTGACTTAACGTCACATGACTCCTATTAGTATTGTATTGGAAAGTCCGTGACGTCAATCAACCCTAGCACGGCCGGAGCACGGTCGTAAAAATTGAAGAAAGGGAGGGGAAGTTAGAGAAGGGTGAGGTTAGAAGGAGGGCAACTCAGCAGAACAATAGCAGATTTTACCGAGGCAATATTGTTATCACGATCGTATTGTGTATTTATTGTTGTCGTTGTCAACAGGGAATTCTTTTAAATATTTCGTCTAATTTGCTCTCATTTTAAACCATTTTAGAGGAAAAGAAGAGAAAAAGACGAGATTACATATTTTTTCCTCTATACTCACTACTTGAACATAAAAATGTTAGAAATATTGTTGTCAGGCACTTTAAAAAAACTAATGAAGTGCGGAAAATTATATTTCATAATTATTTTTATTGCTTTACTTTTCGATTGTACCAAAATAATGTAAGCACTCATAATAAAAAAAAATAATCACAGTATCACATGACATTATATTGACTTAAATTAAAAGAAGCATGCGCTGTCGGGGTCCACCTAATAAACAGTTTTAATATTTATTTATTTATTTTTTAAAAATAATTTTTAGTTTTAATCAGTTTGAAATTATTGAAGATTTACATTAAAATGAGAAATCATCCTTAAACCGGGCTTTTAGTTAACGTCAGGAAAATAAAATAAAACTATAATATTATACATACAAATACACACATATATAATATATATATATATATATATATATATGTATGTGTGTATGTATATATGTATGTATATATTATTATGATAGTACAAGAATGTAGAATTGTATATGAATTTTTATTTTACGATAATACGTAACATTCGTAGGATCTTTACTGAAAATATAAATTAATATAATTAATATAGAATGTTAGAAATGTTGACTCCATTTCATCCTCACATTCATCGAAGATGAAATAAGGTGTGCATTAGAGGTAAAAAGATTATAGGTTTATTGTTACTGCATTGGTTGCAAATAGATTTGTAAATAAATTACAGTAGAAGAGAAAATATTATTAATTTTTTTACTATTTTATTTATCGATCGAGGAATCCCTAGTTGAAAAATTACGCTTCAACTTGTCCTGTAATATTTACCTGCAATAATTTTCGTTAATTTCGATCGAAAAAAAAAAAACAACATAAAATCTTGATCCTTGAAATAAAATTTTAGTAACCAAGTTTAAAAAAAAAAAGAAGAAAAATGTTGATTAATTACAATTGTGAAATTCTGATTTATTTATTTATTATATTTCTGAATAAATATAATAAATAAATAAATCAGATTTTCACAATGGCTACTTTTCAGCAAAAATAATGAAAAAAATTAAAATTATTTCTACTGATTGTTCGACTTTATTTAAAATAACATTCTTTATTTTTAAATTGGCGAATCAATTTTATAAAGCATTGAAAAATTAAATTGTAAAAGTAAAAAAATATCATGACTATATTAATATTGATTGAATGTTACAAAATGAACATAATTTATAATAAATAATATATATTAATATTTCTAAAGTGCTGCTACTGAAGACGATAATGCACCTGCTTCTATTTAAAAGAATGACTTTAGTCATTGTTATCCTCTGGCCATTCATCCCTAGCATACCTTCCCCCCACTCCGGCCAGCTAGATCTGCCCGTCGCCTTCTTTTACTTCCCCTCTCTGCTCTGAACAAACTCGATCCGTCGATCGCGACTGTCGCGATACCTTGCGTCCATGTCTTAAAGCTTTCTGCTAAGATAAAGTGGACGAAAGCCGCCATAAGCGGTAAGTCTTCTAGTAGATATTAATTCTTTGATAGAATGTAGCAATTGAGTTTATCATAATTTCAGTTCCATATCAGAGCATCTCTTTGAGTAAAAAAAAAAAAAAAAAAATGTTCTGGTTTTGGTCCAGGCCTGCTTTTGGACTCCTTATAACCAAAAAAAAAGTAAAAAAATATAATTGTAACCCATTAACCAAATCAGCCTTTTCATAAAAATAACAATTGCAATACCGTGATATTTTTTTTACTAGTGAAGAAAAAATAAAAACGAATTATTTGTTAAAAACCCTGTTTTTATTCGTTTTTTATTTTTTTTTTATTTTTTTATTTTTTTTTTTGAACCAGTAAAAAAATTATCAAGGTATTGCAGTTGTTATTTTCGTGGAAGGGAGGCTTTGTTTAAACAGGTACAATTTTCTTTTTTACTTTTTTTGCCTATAAGGAGCCTAAAAGCAAGTCGGAACGTCGGAACCAAAACTGGGCTGTGCACTGTACATACTACATACATATTATAATACAGTATACATATTTTTCAAAACAATATATTATATATATATATATATTTTTAAAGAGATCCACGTTGCATATATTTGCTTTCATATATATAAAATGGACAGAGCTGAACTCAAAAAGGAAAAGAAATATAAATATTTAGGGGTAGTAATGCAATGTAAGCTTAACTGGAATGACCAAATTGTATACGTCACAAATAAAGGAAGGAGAAATCTGGAGTTTGTTAAGAGAAATTTGAAAGGAACGGGGAGGGAAATCAGGGAAAAAGCGTACAAAACACTTATCCGACCAATGTTAGAATATGGATGCAACGTTTGGGACCCATACAGGACGAAGGGTAAGAAAGAACTGGAAAAGATACAGAGAAGAGCGGCCAGAAGAGTGACTGGCAAAATGGGAAGCTGAAAACTGGTGAGTGAAGGAAAGGAAATTCGTAAGGAAAGGGAGAGTGTCACACAAATGATTGGAGAACTGGGATGGAGCTCGCTGGAGGAAAGGAGGAGGCAAATTAGATTGACAACAATGTACAAAATTACAAGGAACGCCAAGGGTTGGGAGGAGATAAGTGGAAAGGGGGAGATATTTGGGGAGAAGGGACCATGAATGGAAGCTCGAGTATCAGGGAAGCAACAATGATGTGGGAAAGTATTCTTTTATCAGGAGGACAGCGAGAGAATGGAATCTACTGGGGTCTGCGAAGGTGGGCGTGGACAGGATTGAGAAGTTCAGGGAGCTGGTGACCTCAAGCAAGACACAAACTGTGAGCCATAGTGGTGTAGCCACAACTGCCGCAGTATAAACTAATCTTTACTTACTTCAAGGCTTAAAAAAATATTTCAATGTGCCCCATGCAGAATGCCGGCCGGTTCAGACCCCAAACCCGACTCCGCATTTTAAATTTAATTTATCGACAAAAAATTTATAACTTACTTAGGTTTCTGCTTGCTATGACCAACTTTTAAGCTATATCCTCCATTATCTAATACATAAGCTGGCTTTTCACTCATATTTACAGAGAAATGTGAAAATTTCTTCTCGAAACATGAAAATGCTCTGTTTCTGTTTGTTGATATCTCAGCTGTTTAAATCGACCGGCATTATTTTGCTGAATATTTAGAATATTTTTATAATTGGAGTTCTGTGTATGCGCAGTAGGATTAATTAACATTAAAAAAATCTACTGCGCAATTATTACATAAAAAAGATGTGTTTTTTTCAGTACTTTTTAAAGACGCTTCGTCATAAACAGCTGCTTGCGGCGAAAATAAAAATAAAATTCCGGTTGCCTCAAAAATAATATACTTTCGTTTAATTTTGGTGATTTTCACCTCGGAAATCCACTGCAATGACTACCGTCATGCAGCCATTTATGGTATGTAAAGATTTACAGCATTATATTCTTATTTCTAAGTTTCTCAGCGAAGAAAAAGTGACATTTTCATTGAGTCTCTGTTTTGACATTTTTTATTTTTGTTTAGGATGTTGAAAGTTCTCGGTCCTACATCGATGAAATTTACTCATCTGATCCTGAAAAATGTTTGAATGCTTTAATGTAAGTATATCTTCTTGATGTTTGTACAATTTTCATCAATTTGTCTGTTTAATACTGATACTGTATGCATACTGTAGTAATTAAGTCAGTATCCAGGCAGTGCTTTATGAAAGTGCTTGACCCTTCTTTTTTCATATGCATAACTTTAATTATTTTCCAGGCGTTTGAAGAACTCTGTGATTGGCAGCAACAGGCAGAAGGGAAGTGTAATCCAGCAAGGAGTTGTTCCACGGCTAATGCAGTTGATATCTAGCAATAGTTCTCTACCCAGCATTCGCGTTGAGGCAACAATTATTCTCGGCTCCATCGCCAAAGGATCAGACGAACATATTAAGTCTCTGGTTGATATGGGAGTCGTCCCTCTACTTGTTAAAGGTGTGTATTTACATCGTAACTTGGAGGGAGGGAGGGGAGAGAGAGGCATGCTATCCTGTGACATTGAGGGATGAATTAAAACTCTCAACACATAGGGTTAAACACTAGCACATAGAGACAGTGGCTAGGTCCATTTCTCCCGCACTCTCTTTCTATGGTGAAACCTCCCAAAATGACAGTATTAAATTTAAGGTAAATAAACCATTTCGGTTGTGATATATATTTTAAAAGAAAGGATAGGAATAACCAGCAAGGCCTTACCGATCGAGAAGTCACAGAAGGACCGCAAGATTTTCTCCTTCTGTGACTTCTCGATCGGTAAGGCCTTGCTTTTTATTCCTTTCTTTTCCTTTAAAATAAATAAAATGACATATTAGCCATCTGAATGTTGTTTCTGCAGGGCTGACTACCGGTATGCCATGTACTGTATTCAATATTCATGCAAAGTTGTTGAATGTATACAGTACAGAGTTAAAAATGCCTCCTTTCTAACCATAAGCCAGTTAATCTAGATTTATTATGAGATAATGTTACAGTATTGGGAAAGGATTCAGAAAATTCAGTAGAAACTTATATGACAATCTTTACTACTCAGTGGTTTCTAATTTGTTCACCAGGGGTATTGGAAGAGGGCTGCGAGGGGAACGCCAGGCAAGTAGAAGCGTCCCTGTGTTGTCTGCGTACGCTACTGCAGAGTGGACATGCTCCTGCTGCCACCTTGTGTCAGGATGACCAACTACTGCAGCACCTGCTTAATTTGCTGCATGTGTCTGTCACCAATCAAATGACCATCACCACCATCCTCACTGCCGCATGCAAGGTCAGTTAGAGGTCATTCAACACAAGTGACCCATTAAATGTGGAACGGAATTCAATATGTTCCATTTTTCTGTTTGAATATTACTTTTCCAACTTGTTTAAATATTGTAAATTGTTGTATGTATTTTATTTATTTATTTATTTATTTATTTATTTATTTATTTTTTTTTTTTTTTTTGCATAAATATTATATTTTTATGCTCTTTAGAGAAATGTAATCTAAATTTTTAAAACATTACCTTTTTCCTTAATCATTTTGTCTAAGTAATCTTATAGGAGGTATTTATTATTATTACAATGTTAGCTTACTATGTACAGCATATTCTGCTATTGGTGTAAGCATTACATAACAGTCCATATTATTTGTTTTTATGTTCACTTTTACTTAACAAACAGTCATGGCATACTATGAAAGAAACATCACCTACTTCCCTACACACATTTTATGTAACAACTCTCTCTACTTGACAGACCCCTGAGAGCCAGGACACGCTGTGTAACCACGGAGCGGTGTTCTCGTTAGCTGCCTTGCTGTGCTCTCCTCATCACAAGGTGCAGATGCCCACCCTCTCATGTCTGGCAAACCTCATCTTCCAGAACAGAAACGTCGCCTTGGCAGCTTCCACTGTCAGGTAAGAAACAAGTGCTGATAAATACAGTTATAGTACTGTACACATACATAATGAAACCATATCCAGAAAAAACTGCAGTGATTATTGATATTGGCCCATTATTTTTATTTATTTTATCTATTATTTCATGTAGTGTAGACTACTGATTAGGTAGCCTTTTTATACAGGATACAATGAATGCAATAAACACATAAATTACCATGTACTGTAACTGTAAGTTATAATTTGTATGACACAGGTCTTTATCATAAATATACACCAAAAAATAAATAAAAAAAAATAAAATTGAAAAATTATATACACAGTAATGGACAACATACACGAAGAAAATTTATTGCAGAAATGAATAGAGGGTACCAAATTATGCTACTCTGAATTTTTTCAGATTTTTTTGAGACCCGGAACTATTTTTAAATAATTATTGAAAGTTCTGTGATTTCAGTTGGCACCCCTGAATCCTTAATAAAAAGGATAGAGACTGGACGCCTATTGACGCCTCCAGGGGGCGTGGCCGCACTTTCAATAATTATTTAAAAATAGTTCTGGGTCTAAAAAAAAATCTGAAAAAATTCAGAGTAGCATAATTTGGAACCCTCTATTCATTTCTGCAATAAAATTTTTTCATGCATGTTGTCCATTGTATCAAACTAGTTTAATAATATATGCATGGTTCTGTAACTTCTAACCACATTCTAGAAGCAGAGAATGATACTGGAGAAATATCCTCCTTGTTCCCAGTACAACAAATCGTCATCTCAGAATATATGTGTCATAAGCTACAGAAGTTTTATTGCAATTATTATACCTTATGTAACATGTAAATAACGTCTAGCTGCTTCAAAACCTTTTGGTTCATACAACACTTTTATTCTAAGATGATGAAATGTAAACATTTCCAGGATACCTGGTGATTTTATTTTTTTTTTTTTTAACTTTTTTTGTTAACCTAAAAAGCTGATTGGAAAATGTCTAACTACAGCTACTCTTTGGTCTACAGTTACGGAGGCAAGGCGGTGCCGGATTTGCTGATATCCCTGATGGCTCAAGACAAGCCCACGGAGATGCAGCTGGCGTCTGCTCGCTGCCTCACCTACATGCACCGAGCAGGAGCGCTCAGTGCAGAGGACTCCAAGATCCTCTACCGAACTTTGCCGTGCCTGGTGAGACACTTTAAGAATTATTAAAGTAAAATTTTTGTAATTTTTTTATATTCTGAAGCCAGTCTCTGGTGATGGATTAAAATTTTTTTGAGCCAATTAAAAATATATTTACTTCTTTGTCTTACTGGCTATCCTTTCAACTTGCAATTACACTTTTGACACATTAAAAATTATTCTTATTTCCTTCGAAGATACTTTTTCTTAGTAGATTTATTTGTAGTGAACTCACTAGAATTATTAACACCTCCAAAAAATTGAACTTGCAAGTCTTCTAATTATAGAGCTGCAGTGCCAGCAAATCAGGCAGGGGAAATGTTTGGATCTCTTTGGTAGTCTTTAAAAAAACACAAATCTTGTTATGGTATTTGTTAATTAAAAGAAATTTGAAATACATATTTGGTAGTAGATATTTTATGAGTTAATAATTTTAAAAACTCTAAACAAAGAAATAGCAGTTATTTTACCATGAAATTATAAATCCATGGGCATGTATGACTTAAGTTCTCTTGTAACTCTCAGGTTCGTCTGTGCCACAAGGAACAGCTGACCAGTGTACGCACGGTTGCCGCGGAAACGCTTGCCTATCTGACAGAGGTAGACACTGAACTTCAGCGTCTTGCCTCCATCTCCAACCATCTCATCCCGACCCTGGCTAGCTTTCTGAGAGCTGCAACCACGGAGACGCCACAAAACCAACAGGAGATGAGGCAGGCTGCATTCAGGGTTCGTTTTACGTACTAATTGTGTTATAAGTGATTTTTTTTAGCAGAATATGTTAAGGATCAAAATTTGGGAATAATTATTAGAAAAATTGAAGCTAGTAAAGTGCACCAAGTGTTATCATAGCAAGATGAAAGAATCAACAAAGATTGTACTAAGTGGGTTGTAAGTAACAAAATAATTAAGCTAATAAAATGCACCATACCCTACATATTGTTGTCGCTTTTAAAATTATAAATAAGTTTTGTTAATTGTAATTTTAAATACAGTACTGTAAGTAAATTGAAAAGAAAAATTAAAAAAAAATCTATATTTATTGTTCAGAAACCCAGTACTGTATTACTGTATGTAAATTTTAACAATTAAAATTTACAATGATATAATACTAAAAGTAGCATCCTTGTATCCAGAACATTACTTAAATATTGGTTGTTATGTTGACAGGCGTTTGCGTCCCTGGGAGCCAATGATGAGGATATCCGCAAGAAGATCATTGACACTGAGGGTCTGATGGACCACGTGGTGTCAGGGCTTCAAGACAGCAGCCCCGGAGTTCGTCTAGCTGCCATCAGATGTCTCCACTCTCTCTCCCGCTCAGTACAACAGCTCAGAACCACCTTCCAGGTAATGGTAATAATTTCTCCAACTACCGATACTAGAAAAATTTACTTATGTTGATTTGACTGGCATTATGACAAAATATGCTCCTATAAATACAATGAAATACTAATTTCTGCTCATCTATGGGACATATTGTATGAACAAGAGCCTAAAAAATCTTGTGGCTTTCAGCAATATTTCTATAAAATTCAGGCATTTCTCTTATGACTTATTTTAGCTTCTAAATTTTTGGAGATATTGTGTTGTGCAATTTAAATTATTAAATATAAAAATCTACTAAAACTGTCTTATCATTTGATTTGAATTTCTTTTTAGCCTAGATTTTAAACTTTGTCTCTTAAGCTCATTAAAAGTTGTCTCTTGAACTTCAATTACTGTAATTATCTTACAACATCTAGTTGTTATTCTTGTACATTGATTTCCTCTCATTTATGACCTACGTTCAGACTACAGCTCTCACGTCTGTATGTAGGATCACTCGGTGTGGCGTCCGCTGATGCAGCTGCTCCAAGGCTCGGCTGACGACGACATCCTCACGGTGGCCTCCTCCACCCTCTGCAATCTGCTGCTCGAGTTCTCTCCTTCCAAGGAGCCAATCCTCGAGCTGGGAGCCGTGGACCTCCTTTGTGGCCTCACGAGAAGGAAGGACCCGGCTCTCAGACTCAATGGAATTTGGGCACTCATGGTGAGGGCAACATAACAAATAATTTCTAGTAGTTTTCTTATAAATTAAGTATTGCTTGAAAAAAACAGCTGATATTATGGTAATTAATGTCTGTTTGGACTTTTTGCTGTAATATTTGTTTAATTTACGGAAATAAAAATCATGTAAGCAGCTAGCTTTTGAACAATTTTTACCATTTCAAATTTCCTGAGCACAATTTATATTACAGTATAAAATATTTTAAACTGCTGAAATCTGTGTTATATGCTGAGCTCTACATTGCCCTTTTTATGTTTAAAGAGTGATTGTTATTAAAATTTGTTTTTAATTAAGAAAATATAATATTTAAAGAGTAAAATTAAATCTTATTTGTTTTCAAAACATGCACTTAAAATCAAGAACAACTAAAATTTACTGCAATATATCACCCTTCATTTTGAATAATGAGCTGTCCCTCCATGTCCAAGAGAGCTTATTCTTGTACTCTATCGTGGCTCATTATTTCAGACAAGTGACAATATTTTGTTGACTTGTCACTAAGAAATTTAAAATAAATTAATATGATTGCGAGAGATGCTAACCAATTCCTTGTGTTGACAGAACATGGCGTTTCAAGCAGAGCAGAAGATCAAGTCTCAGATTCTGAAAACCCTCGGTACGGACCAGATCTTCCGTCTGCTCTCGGACCCTGAAGTTAACGTTCTGATGAAAACCCTGGGTCTGTTGAGGAACCTTCTGTCCACCAAGCCTCATATAGACCAGATCATGAGCCTTCACGGTATCCAGATCATGCAGGTACAGATCACTCTCTAAAAAACAACAATTTTCAATCTTTTTGTACAGTATAAATCAATATTATATGGTCCTAAAAGTGATTTTTATTGCCCCAGTTAATCCTGTAATGAGTAAGTTGAGGTCAATGACAAGCTATTAAAAAAAAAAATAAATAAAAAAAAAATAATAATACAGTAATAAGAAAAAAAAATCATGTCACATAAGCAGTTGAATACAAGAATTCCTAATAAATACGTAGAAGGTTTTTCAAAAGTATCTAAATCAAGCAACAACCTATACCAACATTTCTCAAATATCTTTACTTGGAATTTTTACAACTTATAAGAGAGAATGTTGCTTCACAATCTCCAAGCTTTTGGAACACATTGTAACACAAAACTATTGATTGTAGTACAAAAAAAAATCATGAATTAATTATCTTTTGTGTCCTCTCAGGCAGTCATCCTGATTCTGGAAGGTAACCACGGGGCGGAGGTGAAGGAACAAGCGCTCTGCATCCTCGCCAACATCGCTGATGGGGAGTCTGCCAAGGACTTCATCATGACCAACGAGGATGTCCTCAAGAAGCTTGCCAGCTACATGGTGAGACATGTTTCCTTTCTTGGAATGCTCTTTGTTTGTAGTAAGCATGAAAATGAGAAAAAAAATTTAAATGTATAATTATGTCAGTTATTATTAATAATGTACTTTTTTTATATAATGATCAATATTGTGTAGAAAAAGAGAAATTTCAATTGCAGCTGGTTCCAATCTCCTATTTTTCTACACCTAACACTTTTACTAATTTCTGTTCTAATTTTTACTGCATTTTAATCTAGAAAAAATAAAAAAAAATATTCATAACTATTGCTAACATTATTAGTAAATAATCAATTTTAAAATTTATTGTTTTTACACAATGTACATAAAATGTGTTGAATATTCTCTATATTATTGTATTTTTATTCCAAAATACAAGTACAACTAAATTGTTATTCACACTTTAAGTTATGTTCAGAGACTGAAGGTTGTGTTGTTCCAGATGCACTCAAACGTGAAGCTGCAGGTGGCGGCCATTTTCTGCGTGAGCAACCTTGTGTGGAAGGAGGAGCTGGGCTCGGGAGAGCGCCAGGCCAGGCTGCGGGAGATGGGCATCCACAAACTTCTGCAGCAACTCATCAGCACCTCAGACACCCTGCTCTTTGATAAGTGAGTTACGTACTACACCTTTGTAGTTCATCAAAATTTATTTATTTATTAACATTAACGCTAAAATAGAGACTCCAAATCTTGATTTTTTTGTGGTCCCGCATTCTTTTTCTGTATCCTTTTCCCCACTTTTTTACTATTTATTTTTTTTTATTGTATTATTATACTTTTAATTTAATTTTTTGTGATTTTGCTATTCTATATTTTTACATATTACATACCTATTACATATAATAGTAAAGTACAAAAGAAAAAAATAAATAAAATAAAATATTGGTAATTGAGAGTGATTGAAATTTTTATAATTTGTTTCTTTGTGTACATAAAACAAAAAATACAGACTGTTTTCAACTTTTCACATATAAAACTAGTAAATATACTTACAGTACAGTATTTACTTTATTTTTCTTAACTTGAAATCTGATTT
The DNA here is from genome assembly GCA_949825025.1 of Siphlonurus alternatus. Classification (NCBI taxonomy): domain Eukaryota; kingdom Metazoa; phylum Arthropoda; class Insecta; order Ephemeroptera; family Siphlonuridae; genus Siphlonurus; species Siphlonurus alternatus. The sequence goes on along the minus strand of OX463783.1, from coordinate 20,486,401 downwards.
CTTTTTATAAAAAAAAAAAAAATAGTGGGGGTTGAAGTAATATTATTATGTTTATAAATTATTTAAAAAGAAACTGATTTTTTAACATGGAGGAGTACAAAAAAACAGGAAGAAAGTTACAAGTAAATGCCGTGGGAACTTAACTTTCTTATTTTATTCTATTAATTTAATATTAACAATATGCTAAGCTCATGTCTTTTTTTTTCCCAGGGTGAAGACTGCCATGACTCAGTTCTCAGACTCATGATATTTCGATGAGGACGACGTCATTTCTCGCCTGCTGGAACTTCTCACGGCCTTCGTCTTCTACTGACCTTGGCGTGACCTTGGCACACCAACAAGGATACCTGGAAATAGACACAGTTTCTTGTAACCCCTCCAATGTTGATATTTTCTTGGTACAGTATATCATCATTTTTGTATTGTTTACTTGATATCCAATGATAAGAGTTCAAACCACAATTAATTTAACTGTGCAAACTCTGCTTTTCTTGTTCCTGATTTGCAGCTCTCGACCTTGAATTTGTCATCATTCATTAAATGGGAGCAAGGAAAACAGAAAATTTGTTTGTTTTTTTTTTTCTGCTAGAGAAAAATCAAGTTTAATTTTGGTTCTACTGTATCTTTTAAAAAAATAGCACTCTGTTTATTCATATTCTAGAACAAAAACTGAGGGTACCTTTTATTGAGAATCAAATCTTTTTTTACACAGCCAACCAATTACAGTAAAAACTAAAAACTCATTATTACATTTTTGAGTAAAGGAGATCTCGGTCCTGTCAAAAATAATTAGCATTGAAAAATTAGAGGAAAAATTAATATACGGGTCACTTGACTCTTACGTAATAACAAGTTTTTACTGCAACTATACATGGCAAAGAAAATAAGCTTTAGTAATTATATATTTAAACAATACACTTCATTATTTATTAAATATTTAAATAGCATCATTGTTTTTATTGCTTAGTGGATAACAAATAACAGTAGTATATTCATGTAAAAGATTTTAGTCTTACCAACGTCCTAACTAAGAAAGCAAACAGATTCCTAAAACTTTTTCTGACACCAAATTTAATGTACAGTAAAAGGGTGTTGTATTTTTTAAAATATTTGTTAATGTTTATGTTGCTGTTGATAATCATTATTTTGATATTCTTTTATGTTTTATCCAAAATTCTAATAAATTTAAATCCTGCTTGCAAGACCGTGCATGAATAAAATATTCAAATTAAAAATATAATATTATATTATAATTATGCTCTTTACATAATTAATAAAAATGTGCTTTTTGCTAATTATATTAAGGTGGAATATGAAATTAATTTTTTCAGTAATCACGCATGTAATTTGAATTTAGACAATATATGAACTGTACGTACTGTATGTTAGTAGCATCACTGCGTGTTTTGAATATAATACTTGTATTGGTGTTGTAAAAGTGTTTTTTACTTCACTTCTTTCAGTAGATAAAAAAGTTTACCATTCAATGTATAAGAAGAATAGAGAACTTATTAATGTACAGAACTAAAATAAAAATAATGCTGTGCTTATCCATCAATCAAATTTCAATTTATAACTTCAGTTTCTGTGATCCTACTTAAAAAAGCTTGATAAACTGAATGAAAATAAATGTTGATTTACATGCATCAAGTTTAATTTTTTTCATGTGTGTTTAAACTGAAAATGAGAACTAAGAAGTAAAAATAATGCTTTTTTTTTAAAAATTTTTAAAATATATCTATAGGATCAGATGTTTCTGCTATATATTTCTAACTTTAATGTTATTAAAAGCACAATTAATATACGGTAGAAAGTACAATGCTGTACTTTTGTAATTAAATTGCTGAATCATCAAAATAAATTATAATCCAAATCTTTTTGTATTATTTGTTAGCAGATTTGAGACCTCCATGTTAGATAAATAAATATGACCAAAAATTGCAGTAGTTCCACCATTCTAGAAATTTTAATATTGATAATAGTATAAAATTCAGTAAGGTTAATTATGTTGTAACTATGAATTACTAATACAGCAGTCAGAAAGTATATCTTTATTATACGTACTGTAATTTTTTTTAATTTTTAGATAAAAAAAAATACAATTATTGCTGACTGCGCACATGTCCACTTTTCTTTTGCAATGCAATTGGCGTCATAAAGTTAGTGCAAACCTAGTGGTAACTGCTGTAACTATGTGCGTCTGGCGAGAATTGCTGTATATGATTTATAGCATTGTAAAATCATGTAAAATGCTCCGTCAGCAGCCACAGCATAATTTTAGAATTTTACAGAAATGACAACACTGTAATTAGTTGTCAAATACTTTCGAACAAATATAAAAAAATGTTTCAACTTCGTAAGTGATTTCTTTCCTAAAAATTTGATAATTTTTGTGATTCTCCCCATGCCCCATGCTATAGGTATATTGCCGTATCCTCGATGGCCGATGCAAAGAGCAAAATTTGCAGACGTCAGCACCATCTCTTGGTCTTTTATGTCCTCTATATTGCCAAAAAGCTGTGGGTGGCCCTCTGCATGCTATCAGATTTATTCTGCTATGGTCTCTAGCTGCTCAGAGTAAATTTACTTTTATAAAATTATAATTTTACTCTCAGTCTGATTTACTCTTGCCAGAGTGCTTTGCTACTATCAAAATTACCCGCTATTTCTGTCCGAAATTGAAGGACGAAATGCGTACACAAAACGCCATCTTAGAAAATTATCCATGTGCTCGTGTTATCTGTGATTTTGTCGAAATACTTGGATTTTATATAAATTAATGCATGATTTATCCATTAATTGAACTATAACTGATCGATAAACCAGTTTTGTAAGATAGGGAAAGCTGTTTTCTCTTGAAAACGGAAAATGGCGCCAGAAAACGATTCAAAAACCGGTCGCTCAGCTGATGCAAGACACGCGGCTGCTGACATACAGGCGATACAGTGGGTCATCGATGAAGCTGAGGTGTGTTTTCAGCGATTTTAGCCTTGTTTCTCTGAATTATAGTGAGCATAAAGTATTCTTGCCTTTAAAGATTATAGGCAACATTAGTTTAGCCTTGTTAGTCAAAGATTTTGATCCTTGCCTTGCACAAATTTTCAAAACGCATGTAACCTGCTGTTGCATAACACTGCGTAAACATTGGAACCATTTGTCTTGCCGTTTTGTAAGTCTCTGATATTTAAAGAAATAGGCTCAATGAAATCCTACATTAGCCATTAAAGAATGGCCATGCAAAGAAATAACCTCAAAAACCTCAGTGCATTCTCTAATGATTTCAGTTAACTGCTAGTGGATCTTCGCATCAGGGTTCTGCAGTAATCGTAGAGGTAATTTTCAATTTTTCCATGTACCGTCTATATAGTGACAGTTTTACCTGAAAATTTCCGGAAGTGGCGTAAGTTACGTAGATCCATTTTTAATTAGCTCGTAATCGGAAGTGAAAATTAGTAGAAAATGGTCACTTCTAGAAATTTTCAGGCATCAACTCTCGCTCAATATAGACTGTACCCTCATTTTTATTTCTGTACCCAACATCCTTTTCCTCCCTTATTCTTAACCATTACTACGCCTTGAGCTCTAAGCTCATAGGGGTGTATTTTTGTATAAAGAAATACAGTAAATACATACATACATAACATGACGCCCATATTACACTGTGTAAATAACACAGTGTAATAAAGTTATTTTAAAGACTTGTCTTGTTATGTTTCTGTTTCATGTCTAGAATTAAAAAAGTTGATTATTAACATGCTTGACAAAACACATAGTCTTAATTTATAAATTTGGATCCAAAGTTCATTGATATAGAGCTGATTTCTGTTTATGTTTACGTGAGGCGGGAGAGGGGTTTCCCTATAATAATACATGGCGCAGGAGGGAGGGAAAAGAGAAAGTTTTTTTTTATGAGTTCTATCGTGTACTGTTAAAGTATTATTGAAGTATTTAAACTTGATTTATTTTATTAAGTTAAGTAAAAAATTATTGCACACTTTGTTTATATGCTAGTCCGTGCATTCTGGCCCTCCTCGCGTGACGTCAGCGCAATCCCCTCTATAAATTGTCACTTAAAACTAACATACAGTACAAAAAAAGAAGGGGTCCTTTACCAAATATTTAACAGAATTTTCAGAGACATTAATTAATTATGTAATGTGTAAATAATATTTTAATTCAGAATTTTTCCATTTAATTTATTTCCTCCAAATAAGCTCAATATTATAATACAGTATGTACTTTAAATTGCTGTCTGTGGACTTTGTTTAATACAACATTCTTGATCACCAGATGGGGTCAAAGAATCGCAAGCAGAGGCAGCCTCGCAAACAGCAACTCAAGCACAGGATGATCGTGAAGGGATTTGTCAAGAAAGAGGCTCCTCCCACCAAAGGAAGCAAGAAACATGCAAAGAGAATGAAATATGTAGACAAGGAAGTCACGAGGTTTGTTGCATTCTCAACTTCTTTTTGTGAAACAGTGGCAAAAACAAATAAATTTTATTCATTCCGTCCATTCATTCTTTCCAGCCTTAGATTATGCCTGGATGTTTTTTTTTTTCATTTTTGCTCATTTTTGCTTCCGTTCAGATAAGAAATTAAAATAAAGCAGTCAGAAAAGAGAAATTTCCAGGTATACAGTATTATTAAGACTTGAAAGATTCAATGTACGCTTGTGCTATGTGCTAGTTTATTATTATTTTGTAAACATTTGAAATATTTGTACCACATCTAACTGCCCCTGTGTTGTTTCCAGACTGCAGCAACTGGTGTTCGGTGACCCTACCCCGCTGGTGCACGACATGAGCGACGTTGGTTTGTGTGAGGAGGTGGTGACCTCGTTGGAGCGAGAGTGGTGCCGTGAGGGGAACTCTGCCGCAGCCGCTCTCGCAGCCCTCGACGGAAAGTCCACCATGCCAGCGTGGAGGGACGATGAAGAGGAGGCTCTCACGTGAGTGGCATTTAATTTAGTGTGGACCGAAGTCTCCTGCGTGTTGTATTGTTAAGTAATATGGCGGGAAAAATGGGACAATTGTTGATTTACTTGTTACCTTATTTAAAATTATAGTGAATTAAAAAAGTAGTGGTTAAAGTAGAGTGAGCGAGTTCATTTTTTTTAATATTTTATTTTTTAAAAATAGTTTAAGCTGCCCTCTATTGAAAAATTAAAACCAAAAAATTCCATCTCAAATAGTTTCACCACAAAAAATTCCCAAAGTTGGTGTTTCGGAGGCCTTTAACGTGCAGCCTTATGGAACATAAAACCGCGTTTTACTCCAACTTTTTCTGAACTATGGTACCATTTAAAAAATACTTACGTAATCTATGATGAATTCTTTAATGAATTTTCAAATAAAAAAAAAAATTACAGGGTCGTTTTCTTGGAAAAAAATCATGAAAATCTTTATGGGAATTAACCCGCAAAAACTTAAAGAATTTTTTCCGAAAAAACGGCTCCGTAAAAAAAAATTTTTATTTAAAAATCCATTAAAGAATTCATCATAGATTACGTAGGCATTTTTTAAATGGTAGCATAGTTCAGAAAATGTTGGAGTAAAACGCGGTTTTATGTTCCATAAGGCTGCACGTTAAAGGCCTCCGAAACACCAACTTTGGGACTTTTTTGTGGTAAAACTATTTGAGATGGAATTTTTTGGTTTTCATTTCTCAATAGAGGGCAGCTTAAACTATTTTTAGAAAATAAAATATTAAAAAAAATGCAATCGCTCACTCTACTTTAATAAACTCTCCCGTTTCCAAAAAAAAATAAATAAATATATCAATAAATTTATTTATTATACTGTAGGTGTAGTTTGTAAATTTTTAACTAAACCTTGTTACACTGTGGATTGAACAATCTAAATATAAATTCAAAATTAACATATACATGTAAGTCCATAAAGCTACTACCAATAGGAAGAATATTTTAATCGGTTCAGGAAAGCTGACTGCAGTTTCCGCCTAAAACAAAATACTTTAGAGTTATTGATGTCACTGACAGGAGTGTTGTAATGTTTCAGGGTGGAGGAGGTGATGGCCAAGGGAGGGCCCGGCAAGAGACGAAAGACCGCTCTACCAGCCTCGGCCAACTCTGAGAGGTGAGTCTCTGATTGACATGTGTTCTCTGTTAGAACGAGTTGCTGCATTTTGTTGAGATTTAAATTTTATGTTATTTCCTCTGTTAATATATCCGTAGTGAAATTATTAATTTAGACTATATTTAACTATAATAAACAGGAGACCTAGCTCAGCATAGCATTAAAACTGCAAGCCAACTGCAAATAAAAAGAGCAAAAATAAGCGCTAAAGCAAAAATTGCAGTGGTTCAAGCTATGCCTGTGACTTAGTACTTGAATTGGAAAGTCTCACATTTTTCACTGTCTCGTGGTTTCCTAAGGTTTTACCTTTAGCTTCGCCTCCAGTATATTTACAAAACCAATCCAAGCTGTTGTTTTTCTGTAATTCATTTAGTGAATTTATTTATTTACAGTACAGTACTTATTTTGTTGATATAATTTCTTCACTACTATCAGTTTCTAAGTTAGAAATTGTGAAGTGGCTAACTATTCTGCTTTTCAGGTATGGCCACATGCTGCAGCGACAGTTTGAGGGTATGGTGGGCACGCCTCGCTGGGCACAGCTTGTGGAGAAGACAAAGCGTCGAGGCGAAGAAGACGACACTGAATTAACCAGGGTGAGAATAAGTCTTTGTCTAGTACCAACCCCTAACAAGCCTCTTTCTTGATGCCTGCATTACACCTCATCAGTTCTGTTGTTGTCTTTTTTACCTCCTCCTAGCAATAAAATAAAGAATGGAAAAAGTTAGTTACAAAACTTGCCTTCTTTTATATATTATTAATACTCCTTTACAGCAGAAATTAAACAAAAACAAAGAAATTGAAACAAAGTGTCAATAAATGTTCAAGCTTCCTGTGCTGCAAAACTATGACCTTGCCATCTCCCACTGCCCACACCCCCGCCAGTTTTAATTTTCCTCTTATTTTGTCAGCACTGTGGAGAGCTCCTTTCTGACGGCTCGAGGACGCTGGCCCCTCACACCCTGCAGTTCCGACGCCTCGCAGACCTCACAGAGAAGGGGATCAGCAAACGGACAATCATCACCGCTGTCGACTTCCACCCTCACACTCAAGCTGCGGTGGTGGCCAACAGGCCTGGCCTGGCCACGTTTTACCAGGTAGAGGTTTATATAGGTTTATTGCATCAGGGATACAATACAGACTACCCCATATCTTATACCGGTAATACAGTACAATATATGTAGTAGTTGTTTTATTTTGTTTCATGATAAAATTTGAAGTTGCTAATGATACTAATGTTAAGTTTGCTGACTTAATATTTTAAACTATGTTTTCAAAATGGTGAGAAGTTTCAACTGAAAATTTTTAAATTTAAAAATTATATAAATGTATTGCTAAAAAAAAAATAGAAAGGGGAACCCTTATTTTTAGGTATTTTAGTAAAAAAACAATTTTTATGCATTGTTATCTCTACAAAAACTCAACTTTCTGTTTTTAGGTTGACGGTGAGCAGAACACTCGGATCCAGTCTGTGATGTTCGAGAACTTTCCCATCAGTTCAGCCAAGTTCCTCATGGACGGCTCTGAGCTCATCCTGGGCTCCGAGTACCGCACACACATGCAGAGTTACGACATGCAGACGGGACGAGCGCTGCACATTCCCTGCCCGATATCGGGGCCTGAACTCTCCAGCATGAGCGTGAGTACTGTGGAATCAACGAGTTGGGGGGAAGGTTATTGAAATACTGTTTCATTATTATTTGTGACATGGTTAATTGGTTCTTTGAACATTTCTGTACACAGTGTTTTACTGTTTTACTACCGTTTAGTATTTCATGATTTTTGGGGGGATTTAAAAAGTTTTACCAAATTTCTCAATACGTTATTTGTAAATCATGTCTTAATTTATCTGAGTAAGAACTGTAATATGAAAATTGGATTTTAGTTAACAACTTTATTTTAAAATCATCGTAAGACATTCAACAACAAATAAGAAGAAAGAAAAAAAAAAAGTTAAATGTTAATTTAATGTACTTCTTGCCATCAATCAATGTTCCAAGTTATTGAAATAATTGTTGGCAATAGACAGCTTAATTATTGTTTTATTACGAATTAATTACTTATCAATGAAATTTTGTTTTGTGATATTTCTGCCTAGACTCCTGGCTTTGGTTCTAAAGCCTTATTTCTATTCTCATGATAAAAGAATAGAAGTCATAAAATTTTATTTACAACTCCCTTCCCTCTTTCTTCCCCATTTTTATCTTGTCATAACACCAGACTAAAAGTCATCAAATTTAGACTCTCTCTGACCAAAGCGTTTGTGTTCCAGAATTTCTCCCTCTCTCCTGACGGCAAGCTGGTCGGTCTGGCTGGTCGCGACGGGAGTGTTATTTTGATGACTTCTCACACCAGAGAGTGGGTGGGAACCGTCAAGATGAGCGGAAAATGTCACGCTCTCTCCTTCTCCTCAGACTCATCAAAACTTCTCACCTACGGAAGTAAGCAACACTTTGGATTTCAATGTCTCTTAGAAATTTTTGTCGAACCGGTGTTATATATTATCTACTTTTTCTTTATTTTTGCTTTTAAAGGCCAATTGCTCATGTTATATTAACATCCCTTTAATGGACAACATACATGAGAAAATTTTATTGCAGAAATGAATAGAGGGTACCAAATTATGCTACTCTGAATTTTTTCAGATTTTTTTGAGACTCGGAACTATTTTTAAATAATTATTGAAAGGGCGGCCACGCCTCCTGGAGGCATCAATAGGCGCCCAGTCTCTATCCTTTTTATTAAGAATTCAGGGGTGCCAACTGAAATCATAGGACTTTTAATAATTATTTAAAAATAGTTCTGGGTCTCAAAAAAATCTGAAAACAAAAATTCAGAGTAGCATAATTTGGTACCCTCTATTCATTTCTGCAATAAAATTTTTTCATGTATGTTGTCCATTCTAAAATTTTATATTTTCTATAAATAGAAGGACTGCAATAATTAGCAACAAAGATCACTAACAAGGCTGTAGTTTTAGAAGTCTTAGGAGTTAAAAGGTTAGCATACTTTTAACCGGAAATTTATTGTAAATTCCAATTTGATCTGTTTAAAATGTAAAAATGATTCTTCAGGAATTAACATTATGATCTTATTTACTGTATTTTTACTCTTCTTAATTAAAAAAAAGGACAATAATCTTGCACCTTCATAAGGAATACAGTAAACTTTCGATTTTATGAAGTTTGATTTTTTTGAATTCTTTGATTTTGTGAAGCAGAAATGTTGGTCCCAGCCAACAATTCTTGTTTTTTTGGATCCCTTGAGACTTCATAAATTCAAAAGTTTAGTGTATTTTGGAGTGAGACATGTCAGTCGTATCATGACTCTAACCCCTCGGACTGTTCACAGAGGAAGGCCAAGTGTACATCTGGGACGTGGGACAACGCCGCTGCCTGCACCGTTACCACGACGAGGGTTGTCTTCAAGGCCTCAGCATGGCCGTCTCAGCTGGAGATCGCTATGTCGCATGCGGCTCAGGATCCGGAGTAGTCAACATTTACAAAGGCTCTGCAGTGTTGCCACATGTAGGGGTCTCTGGTAAGTTGAGATTTTCATCACCACTCATTTTAGTTGTGTGGAAATGCAGTTAAAAGTTTCAAGATAAGAGATACTCAAATTAATAATGAAATACTTTGAGGAAGCTTTCTTAACATACGTGTAATGAAGTTTGAAATTGAGGTTCATTTGTTAATAACGATTTTTTTTATTACTATTGTTATTATTTCGAGTTAAGATATTTTCTATGTTTCACCAATAACTATTTGTTGTTTTATTTATTTTCAAACAATTGGTTTTAGTAAAAGATTTGTAGGGAAAGGAATCTTTTACTATCATGTGTGTTCCTTTCCTTTTTTTAAAACAAAAATGTCATTTTGTTTGACTTGTTTGATTTTTTTTTTTTTTTTTTTTACATGCGGAAGCATTGTGTCACTTTGACTGATTTTACCTTCATGTTTGGTGCAGGCAAGCTTACGAACAGCCCACTGCCAGCGAAAGCCATCATGAACCTGACGACGGCAGCACACCAAGTCGTGTTCAATTCCACCGCACAAATCCTGGCCACCGTGTCTAGGTGCAAGGACAGTGCAGTCAAACTGGTGAGAACTCTCTTACTAACAAATCTTACTGCTTAATGCTTGTTGTTATTTTTGAATCAGTTTTTTCTCCCATAAGCTGCAAGATAAATGTCAATTCAAAAGTAAATACAAATAATATCTGATACAAGAAAAAAAAAATAATAAATTTAAAGCCTTTAATAAAGCTATATAATAATGTTTATTTGATATTAGAGTAGAGGTACTAATTTTAAAAAGTGCATTTTTTTTTCTGTAAAATTACATTTGCAGATAGGTGTCTTAAGGGTAAGGTAACGCCACCAATGTTAAAAAAAATCCCTCTCACAAAAATTCTGAAAAAAATTTAAAATGTTCTCCTCTATACCCCCTATCAGTACCTAAAATATCAGGTATACAAATACGATCTAGTTTTTGAGTTATAAATGTTTAAAGTTGACTACTTTAACATGGAGAAATGAAACTCCCATGTTAAATTGGTCAACTTTAAAAATTCATAACTCAAAAACTAGATCGTATTTGTATACCTGATATTTTAGCTACTGATAGGGGGTGTAGAGGAGAACATTTTAAATTTTTTTCAGAATTTTTGTGAGAGGGATTTTTTTTAACATTGGTGGCGTTACCTTACCCTTAAACACTTTTTTCTTCTAAAATACTTTCAAAAACTATTCCTCCCTCCCTTTATGCATGCAATTCCCTGAAAGAGTATTAAAAAAACTGCAGCCTCCAGATATGACCTTGAAGTAACCTTGTGTCTCCAGGTTCACCTTCCCTCGATGACGGTGTACGCCAACTTCCCCAGCAAGGCGCTAGAGCTGGCGCGCCCCGAGGTGGTGGCGTTCTCCCCACACGGAGGATACGTCGCCATCGGGAACAACATCGGAGCTGTCAGACTCTTCAGGTGGGTTATCATGTCAACTGTTCACCTTTGAGATTTTAAGCTGTGGTTGTAATGGTATCATTTTAACATGTTACATCGTAAATGTTTCAGATACCTGAGCTCACAATTAGTGGACACCCTTTATTTTAATCAACTACATGTCATTTGTCAACTTCAAATTTTCAGTAATTTGTTTTAAAAATAAAAATTTACACAGACTTTTGAACTACCGTTTTCTGGCAAAGCCATTTTTCTTAAAAATAATGTGTAAAATAACCTTAACATAACAGTAACAGTATATAGTTCAATAACCATACATTAGAAATAAAAAATATAAATATTAGAAAAGTATGTACAGAGTCATAAGAGTGGGACAGAGCTATTAGTCGGCACGGATGCACTGTCCTACTTTTTTTGTCATGCCCATACAATATAGAATGGTAAAGAGCATTTAATTTTAATTATTGAAATTATTTAGTTAGTATCACTATTTGCTTACTAATAGTAAAATTTTATGGTTTCAACGCCGCTACTTGGGCATAAGAAAATTAGACTGCAGTATTTAACCTACAATCCTCGTAACATTTAATTTAAAGTGATATTTATTATTATTTTCTTATTTTGGAAGCAAATTCAGGACTATTGTTAAGTGTGTAATGTTTTGTGTTTCAGGTTACAGCACTTCACTAACTACTAGGTCATCTGATGAGCTCTTAGAATCAAGTTTCTTCACTCTTGTGTCTCTTTGCTGGGGGATGTTAATCTTAATAACTTTGTTTTGTATAGTTTAAATAAACTGTTATTATGTGTTTGTTGTATTGCTAACAATATGATATTACGATTCTAGTGAAGTTGTAATTTACATATTTATTTTGTAATATTTTTTATGTAAAACCTTAGTTTTTATTAATGAATGTGATGTTACAATTGACTAAATATTTATTCATAATTGCCCATCTATACTAAGAATATACCACTTCTCGATATTTTTAATAGGGGTACTTGAGTATATTTTTAAGTACATATTCATACAGATGTAGCATAATATGTATTGACACAACCTGGTAATAATTGTATGAAACTTGAAAACATAGATTCAATGTTATTAAGAATTTAACTTCAATGAAAACAACAAAATTTTACAAGCTTGACGATACCAAAGTCAGACTAGAAATATTATAAAAAATATTTACTGAAAGCTACCAAAAAAACAAAAGAAAACACTAACAATATTTTCAAATTTTTCATTGATCGTAAAAATTAATATTAAATTGATGTGTAGCAGAAAAATATCCTAACTCTTTTGGTAAGCTGCAAAAAAAAAAATATATATCTTAAGGGTAAGGTAACGCCACCAATGTTAAAAAAAATCCCTCTCACAAAAATTCTGAAAAAAAAATTAAAATGTTCTCCTCTACACCCCCTATCAGTAGCTAAAATATCAGGTATACAAATACGATCTAGTTTTTGAGTTATGAATTTTTAAAGTTGACTACTTTAACATAGAGAAATGAAACTCCCATGTTAAATTGGTCAACTTTAAAAATTCATAACTCAAAAACTAGATCGTATTTGTATACCTGATATTTTACCTACTGATAGGGGGTGTAGAGGAAAACATTTTAAAATTTTTTTCAGAATTTTTGTGTGAGGGACTTTTTTTAACATTGGTGGCGTTATCTTACCCTTAAGTTTTGTATTTAAGATGGCTATGTTTTTTTCTTGTTTCATACTGAACTAAAGTAAAGTTATACTTAAGTGTGCTTATCGTGCAGCATACTTTAGTAAAATAACACTATAGCAGTGGTATAAAATCTTGTCACATATTAAGATGTGACAGTAAAATGTGTTCTTTTAACAAAATACCAGGCATAGCAAATGTATATTATTGTTTTTGTCCATAGAATGAAGTTTTTAGTATAAACTTTACCACTTAGTAAGAATAGTAGATTGCACTTTCTATAAAAATGCATGGAACCTACTTTCATTCCTTTTGTTTTCGAATTTGTTTCAATCAACTATAATTAAGGCACTTAATTTGTTTCCCCTCGATCACTATAAAATTTTTATATAAAATAGTGATTTAATTCTTACTGTTTATTTATGTGTTCATGCATGCTATTTAGTTCTGATTATTTTCTTTAAAAAAAAAGTTTTTTCTTTTTTTTTTCAACTTTGTAATTATTAAATAACAAATTTCAATGAATATTATATTTTTCATATAGGATAATGCTTTGATAGCTATAATATACTGTATATATTACATGTAATTAAATTATTTTTTCCGAACTTTTATTTGGTATACAAATTCTTCACACCACGTACATGTTTTCAAGCTTATTTTGCTTCAAAAGCTCTCCTTAGCAAAATTTTAGCAATATAATTAATATGTATATGACACGTACTATAATGTATATATAAAAATAATAAAACAATGTTTTTTTGTATATATAACAATTATTTTATTTTTTACTATTATTGTAATAATGTAAAACAATTAAAATACTGATTTTTTACAAACTGAACTTTCACACCCTCAAATTCATTTTCCTAAATAATTCACTGAAACAATTCAGACCAATATTGCTAAAATATTTTAGTAAAAAATTTCTCTTTCTTTTGCTGCTCAGCAATCTGTCAATCAACTTAATTGTATGAAGTTTATTTATTAATTAAGTAGCAAACAATAACTTATAGTAATTACTTAATTTTATAATATGTTATTAATTCTTTGATTATTTTCAAAATGAAAAGTTTAAAAAAAAATAAATAAATTAAAACTACACCAAAAATACGAGTTTACTTCCCGGACTCAAAAATATACAATTGAAAAAAAAAAAAAATCAAGAGTTTGTGTTTGTATAGAAAAAAATGATAATTTTGCATTTTATATTATGTAATATATATAACTACATTTTTTTTTTTTAATTTCCGTCATGGGAATTAATATTAATAATTATAACATTGATAAATTAAAACTGCGCGCCGCAGTATAAAAATTCGATCAATACAAGTAATACTCTGTATAATAATACTGCACCAAAGTATATTAATTAATTAATTATATTATTAAATATAAATAATATAGATATATTACATCATATTATTCATGTATAATTTTTTAATTGAAGAACACAAAATAATTTTTGTTCGATTAAAAAAGCCTTAATTTTATTAGAAAAAAAAATCATTGCAATTATATGGTTTTTATACTTTGTTATCAGTTTATATATTAAGTATAATATAAATTGTAATTGTATAGTATCATACACAAAGTTTCCAGTTTTAAAATATCGAGTCCTAAATCAATTGCATAATTAATATACACGTACGCGTCTTTTTTATCACTTAATTTGTTAAAAAACCTAACAGTATAATATTTATTATACATAAATCTCATAGTAATTAATAAAAATATGGATTAGCTATAATAGGTGATTGAGTAATATGTACCTAGTTGTATCTTATCGACGTTTTTTACGTATATACAATTACGTACGAGATAATAATGTATGAAGCTGGAAATCTCCAAATAAGATACATGAATTATTAATTGATATCTTTATTGAGTTCATTAATTACTGGTGTAGTCAAGCATTTTTTTAATTATTATACGCAAATATGCTGGTCAAGTACGTCCTTCTTTGCGCTCTCGTGGCTTCAGTTGCACCTCTAGGTCGAACTCAGGTAACTTAATGTAATTAATAGTTCATTAAATAATAAACTCAACCCTTTTTTAATTACTTAAATATATGGCTTATATAATAAAATTATTAAAGAGAGTTTATTATAAGTAGCTATATATAGTGCATAATGTCACAGAAGAACGATGGTAATTATCTTAATTAACCATGGCATCGTTTCTCTATGATGAAATATACTGTTAATAATTGATATTATTGAGTTAAAATCTGTTCTATTAAGGGTTAAGGGAGTTAAAAGATCACATATTTATATTCGCTATATATATATATTTCTCGTGTAGCTTATCTTTGGTTTGCATGACGTCATGAACCTTTTTCTCTTTTTGTCCCTCAATACAATATAAATAAATAAATACTAATGGCGGGGATGTAATAAATTTGGTATTATAATACTTAATTGATAATATATTTTAAATTAAGCTTATATTATAATTATAATAATTATATTATCCATCATAATAGAGGCAACACAAAAAGACAACAGGTGTATATAAAAGCGCAATTGCGCAATATAAAATACCCCCCTCCCTCCTTTCCTAACGTTTCCTACTGATCGTCGACGAAAAATATACCTTTTGAATTTTTTTCCCTGCATCATTATTTAGTTTATTTACAATTCGCATGCGCGGCATGCACTCTCCAACTTTTTACGCTGGCATATTATAAAATAACTGCATGCACCCCCTAGCTCTTCAAAAATGCATTTTTCTTCTTTACAATACATATATTTTTTGTTACTTATAATTCAAGTGCATAACATATTATATTATATAATGAATCAATTATTATTATATTATATACTATTGTTATATTAATTATTATTACTAAAATGATGGAGCATATTTGCAGACCACCGAAATCACGGTGTCCGGAATTCGATTCTCACGGGAAGGTCAGTTTAAACAAAATTAATGAAGGTTCAAATAATTAATTAAAATTAAGTAACAGAGTAATTGTTTACATTATGTTGTTTATTTCAGTTACGGATCACGGCACGATCTACACGTCTAATGAGGCTCGCTACATCGTCTCGAGTGATGAGGTGGGTTTGTTATAATAATGTCATATATCTATATAATTATATTATAGACATCGACATACACACATCTAATTTAGTACATGCGATAATTATGTCACGCTATACATAAAGGTAGATTTACATTTTACATGTTGATCTATATATATTAACGACAATAAAAAGGACACAACTTGCAGTGAAATCCACATCATATATAATTAATTGCATGAAAGAATAAAGTTTAACTTTTATAAACCCGGTTTGAGTTTGTCTATATATTATGCATTATATTCTTTCATAACCTTTATAAAATAAAAGCTAAACTTTCTATCAAAGCATAATATTTGGACAGAAAACCTATTTTTTTTTTTAATTTTAAAATCACAAAACGCTCTGACGTCATAATTATGCAAATATTTAACACGTATATTTATGCCAAGCACAAAAAGGGAAAACGTTGCATACATTGAAATATGATGTATATTATTTTTAAGGTAAATTAAGACACTAAAAAAATCTGAAAAAATTGATAACATAATTAAGACAAGGTTTCCTATCCCAATTACAATAAAAAGAAAAATATTACCAGTTGTCTATTGGGTGCTTGTTGCCACGTGAATTTGTCACAATTAATGATGCATGTATTTTAATTGCAACGAGGAAAGTATATGTAAAGACGATAAAATCTCAGAAGAAATGTGCAAAATATTCACCGATAAATATCGCTAATTTAAGTCCACCTTAAGTGTAATTATTATCTATATTTATATTCATGTCCGTAACATTATTTATTTATTTTTTCATTATTTTTTAATTGTTAATAAAATATAATAATATAAATACATAACGAAAGTATACGCCAGGTTAGCCCCTGTAAACTGCAAATGCAACCCTTGTTGCTCCGCGGTATTGTGGCGCTGTCTACTTACAGGCGGTAATGAAATGAAATGACTTCGTTGGACGTTGCGCCTCGTATTATTCTTTGTAGGACTGTTTTAGTATATAATCACCAGCTAAATGTTATATTATATGTGATATAAGGAATATGTAATAAATAAATAAAAATAATTCTGATTGATGTTGCCATCTTGTGTAGCTGAACTGGGTGAATGCTACGGCCGCATGTAATGCTCTGGGCTCGCGTCTCGTGAGTCTTGAATCCAGCACGAAATACGAAACTATCCGGAGCCTGCTCATCAACGGAGGTATGCCATCAATCGAGGTTGCTTTTTGATAAAGAAAATAGCACACATAATCGATGATAACTCATACATTTAAACGTAAATTTTAATAGCGTATATACATTTATTGTATCAAATTTTTATGTATAAAAGTGCGTACTTCTTTAACACAGTGACTCCGATTGATTATAATCTTTATTATAAATATAAAATATATTACAATTTAAGATCAGGAAGACAGACCATTTTGCAAATATAATAGATAGTAAATTTATGGGCAATTTTTAATTTTGTATACTTGCCATAAAAAGGATAATATATATATTAAAAGGATTACAAGAATAGTACTGAGTTATTGTCATTTTTCCTTCAATTTTTGAGAGTGTTAACTAGGGTTTAAAAAAATCTTTAAAATATTTTTAACAATACATATAACTCTAGATATTAATTTCTTCCCAAATATGTGCAATAAAAAAGATATAAAGATTATAAGGATAATACTGCCATTTTTTCCGATATTTTTGAGGATTTCAGAGGTTAGAGGATTAAAAAAAATATTAAAAAATTGACAATACATAACTCGAGGTCCTTGTCCCCCAAACTTAACAGGTCTGTTCGTAAACCCTCTGCTAAGTGTACACTTTCTGCACCCAATCGACCTTTTATGTCCATAAGCACTTTTAAGGGTATTAGAGGGATAAAAAAATCTTAAAAATCGACAATACATAACTCGAGGTCCTTCTTCTAAAAAAAAATACATGCAGGTTTTCCATTGACATAATTCTCACCCCCACAGGACACAAGGGTCGTCACTGGAGCTCTGGCATCCTGTCGTACAACGCTCTTTGGCTGTGGGGCTCCACGGGACAACCGTTTTCCAGTACAGGCTTCACGGCGTATGCTCCTGGAGAACCAAACAATATATCCCTGATGGACGACTGTTTGTACATAGATGCGGATTACGGCTGGTTTGACCAAGACTGCAGTTATGCGCTCTCTTACGTCTGCGAGTAAAGTCAAATTAATTTTAATTTACCTCCGGAAGTACGCAGAAATTAGAGGTTTTTGGCCTTCAAATTTGCATTTTGAAATTTTGACTACATCAGGTTTCTAAGAAAAGTACTATAACATATTTGCAAATTTTTTAGATTCGGACATAACACCAGAAACCTCTCACGTCCGGCTACTTCCGGCAGGAATTTTACATAAATTTGACCATTTGATGATGGTGGTAGAGATGGCACCTGAATGATTTGAGCCTGCATGATGATTTTTCTGGGCCAATGGAAAAATTGAATGAAATTTTGTATTGCACAGAGAACCTCAAGTATTTAAAAAAAAAACATTTTTTTCAGATTTTTTTTAATCTTCTATTAATGTCTTTAACATCGTGCTGCAAAACGCTGTGACGTCATAGTCATGCAAATATTTAACCCGCAAGCCTTAAGGAAAGTCGAATCGTTGCATGACGTCACTCAGCGTCTTTCCCCTCGAATTTTAAGAAGATATATTGAAAGGTTTTAAAAAAAATCTGAATGTTTATTATAATAAATAAATCAAGGTCCTCTATCGAAAATTATGCATTAAAATTTTTTTCATGAAGGTTTTTCATTGTATTTTACTTATATAGGAGTGAATTATTGTTCAATGCAAAATAAATACTGCATACATATCATGATTATTTTTATTAGAAACACATTAAATTTTTATTTTGACAGTGTATAATTTAGCCAATCAAGCCCAATATTCAAGTTAACTTAATTAATTATGAATAAAATATTATATACTGTATACTAATAGTAAAATAAAAATTCTACACATGATCTATAAATATAGCAACAATAATTTTTTTGCATGTGTTAATTATATTTGAACAAACCGTAACCTATAGAATTTTGCTCATGTGTATTTGATTTATATGTTTAAAAAGAAAATCAATGAAATCTTTTTTATCTGAATCAAAAATAAAAAAAATTAGTTGCGCCTATTTTTTTACATTTATTAAAAATTTAAAAACAAATTTAATATTTAAACAGTGTCTATAATATCACAGCTTACCTATACAAGGTATTATATATAATTGTAATTTAATCTTATATAGCTCGTATAATAAAATCCCTATCATATTATTATTTATTATGCAGATTCGCTATATTTTTTAATGTATCTATATAATATATTTTTGTATAATATATATTATAGGGTTGCCTGCAATGTATGCAGAGGTTTCTATTATGTTAAATACCCACACTTGTTGTATGGCCCATACCCAACATACTATATACGTATAACACTCTTAATAAAATTTGTTGTATAATTCTTAATTGCATGATGCTATATAATTTATTTATGATATTTCCCTCATGTCATATAAGATATCAATTTAAGCATAAAGAATACACTGCAGCGCGGCTAATATATGGTGGCTGCAACATATATGCTGGATGCTTTTTATGCTTTGTAAATCTCTATAATATAGTACATAAACGCGTATATAGTAGATTATGGAGTTATGGAAGTGAGAAGAAAGTAGCATGCGTCCTAGCTGGCATTTCGGAATAAAAAAACATTTTTTATCAATTAAATAATTTTATTCTCATTATATTTTTATTTACATGAATTTAATGTTTGAGATTTCAGATCAAGATATACATATAAAAGATTATTTGTTTTTTAATAACCATTATATACGGCCATAACAGTTTTATATATATAATTATTATAATTAAGAATTGGGGGGGGGGGGGAAATTGTATGGACCAAACAGGCAATTCACCAGATTGTATAAAAATATCTGATATGAGATCGATTAGTAAAATCACAAAAATGACAATTTCTGATTTTGCGTCTGGAGGTCTCTTCGTTATATTGGGCGCGATTCGCACGATCGAAGCAGTTAGCCAGGTTTCTAATCACGTTTAGCTTAACCACTTTTAGCTATGTGTTTTAACACGTAAAACAGGTATACAGTTAAACGTGGTAAAGCTAAACGTGGTTATGAACCTGGCTAACTGCTTCGTAAATCGCACCCATTATATCTCATTCAATATATACAGTACAGTACGACTCAAATAAAAATTGTCCGATCCGTCTATACTTTAAAATAGCTGGATTGCTGGACACTTTTTTTATTCGAATGGAGTGTAATTACAAACTAGCTATCATATAATTGTTTCCTATGTGCCATGTTAGCTTAATTTATGGAACATCGCAATCCCCATTAAATAGAATGCCAGATAAAAATGACACGATGGTTAATGCTCGCAGACGTAGTGGATTCTGAGCGACGCAGGCATGTCGTACCACCCGTAGACGGCGTTCAACTGTACGTAAGCGTTCCCCGCGTCGTCCGGCTGATTGTCCGCCCAGTCTGAGTACGTGATGGGCACACCCAGGCCCGACCACTCCCAGCTGCTGCCACCCTCCTTCCGGCCCCCCGTCCAGTACGCAGTGAGACCCATACCTGTGGACAGTTCATTAAGTTAGAACCTGATAAGAAGGAACATAAATTCCATGTGCAACCTTATGGAGATATGACACACACCCCCACCCCGAAATTTGGTTTTGGATCCGCACCTAAGTCCTCAAGCGAGACACCATGAACTTTATCCAGTATGAGATATTTTTCGTATCAGGATTAAACTTAAACACGATAAAAAATGTAAGTTTTGTGTTGTAAGATATACAAAATTTTGATACAATCAATTTATTAAATTTCTTTTGAAAGTTTGAAAGCACTTGCAAATACTATATGCAGATATTTTTTCATAATTACGTGGTAAAAGATTTTTTATACAATAATTTAAAAAATAGTAATACGTAATGTCACCTATATGTCCTAATGCAAAAGGTACTATCTGAGCTCTATCATTTATTTTTTTTTAAGCTCACAAATTAAATTTACATAGATTCGGGTATAATAAAATGTAAAATGCATGCATAAATATGCACCTGTGCAAAACTTGTGTCATTTTACTGATAACATTTTTTACGTAGGACTATTTGACTTTTAATTAATTATTTGAGATAAAATAATCTGTTGTTGTTGTTGATCGATTAATTGTCAATCTTGATTGGTATTCTTATCATCACTAACCGTTTCCTCTGAAGTAAGACTTGATAAGCTCGTTTTTTTCAGAAGTCTCCAAACTAAGCATTTTCATGCCAAGATTCGCGCAAGCTTCGAATGCCTCATGCCAAATCAGCTGAAAAAACATGCAAATTATGATTAATCATCAATCTCTTGCAACTAGCAATATAATTATATGTACCTGCCTGTATTTTTTAATTAGCTCAATCAACGATGTCAAAGTGAAAAACCATACCAAAGGCGTATTTTTTTTATCTCTTTCGATTAATTTTAATTTGAATAAGACACGCAGAAACCTTCCAGATTTTCTAGATTCATTTTTTCATTAAAAATTTACAATATACGTTAAAATTAACCATATCACATTGTAGCATTAGTATTTTAAATGAAAAAAAAATAAAATATAAATATATAAATATAATTTATAAATTAAAATTATAATTTACGGAAGGAAGTAAATAATCCAGCAGATTTTTTTTTTAAATAAATAATTTATAACTTATAACGAAATATTTAAAGGAACATGGTGGATTTTTAAAGTTGTAAAAAATGAAGCTATTGAAATATTTTTTCACTGTCAAAATATATCAGTTTTACGACTGTTATATAGTTGAATAAAAAAAAAAAACTAAAAAAAAGTGAAACATCCTAAAATTTCAAATTTAGATTAACTCCATTTTGGTACCAATTATATAGTCAACAGAAGCTTGAATATGAAAACGTGGAGATCTCAATGTCTCTCAAATTCAACCCCAATTAATTTAAATTTGAATAATTTATAACTATCATGCACTTACCCTCGATGAGTCACTGATGTAATATTCGTGTCCTCCGATCATGGTGTATCCAAACTGCTCAATTCCTGTCGGAAAATTATCTCAATATTATATGAAACGAAATTTAATATAAAATAATTGAACGCAAAAAAAAAAAAAAAAAAAAAAAAAAAAAAAAAGTAAATAAAAAATAATAACTTTGCGTTAATGCAAGTACGATTTTTCTTTTAATAACTCACCTTCGCTTTTAACTTTCGTCTCTCCCTGTATACTTGGCATAGCTCGTGCAACCTGCATCAATAAAATAATTGTAGGTTTTAATTGTTTTAAATAATACCATATAATAAAATACATATTATATGCTAGTTCCTACTTTGCAAAAAATATAATATATAAGAAAATTAACACATTTAATCATTTTTTTCGATTATTATAATTTGTTAATGTTTTCTATATAATTTTAAAATATCTACAAAATAATGAACAAAATGAATGACAAGCTTCAACTTAAAAATTTCGCAGCGCCGCATTTTGACATCGCTCCATAAGGCTTGTTAGTTGTTATAGGAGAAAAATCTTATTTATTTTTGTCATTCAAATTCTATGCTGCACAAAATCTCGAATATTTTTTATTTCGTGTAAAGTGATCTTTCCCGTGACTCGTATAAATTATTAATCTTGCCCTTCATAAGAACCGTCGGAAAAAATTAAAAACCAGGTACCGCGCGCTGGGTTAAAAGATAGGGAGCTTGATAGAACATGTCGTCGCGCGCAGCAGGATTTTCATTGGCTGAGAGAATTGTGTCATCAATGTTGAAGCTTCTCATCACAAAAATTTTTGCAAGTAACTAATAAGCAAAAAAAAAAAAAAAAAAAAATGTGAAAACAGTTTTTCAATTTTGAGAAAATAATTGTTGATATTAATTGGTTTAATTAACGATGAGTGATATTTCAGATCACTTCCTATATTATAACTTATAAAACAGACCGGAAAAAATAAAATGAATAATGATGAATAAAAAAGAGGCAACAATATGTAGCAGCTATATAATATTGACATGGTCTTTGAAAAAGGGAGTACATAGAACCCAGTAGCTCGATCACAAATATAAATAATATTAATTGAAAGTATAGAAAAAACTTTAAAGGAGATAGGTCTTATTTATATTTTAACTATTTTAAGATTCATCCTTAAACTAAAGCAACTGAGAAAGGTGAATAGAATTTTTTTTCTTGCAGCCATGTCAGATATATTGCTTTAATTATAATAAATTAACTTAAATATAATTATAATTATTTAGTACCTATAATTATAGTTATAATAAGAGTATACTTACTTGCATGGCCGAAATTAGCAGCAGTGCAAAAATAACTATTTTCTCCATCATCTTGGTAATATTTCACGTATGTGTGACAAATGCACTTCCACACCTCCATATATATGCCCCTGTGACGCAGCAAATACACGATAAAATAGATGTTATCTCCTACACCTGTTTTTGGTGAATAATAACTTTTGATTGGCATTTGACATTTATCGTTAAGTGATAGATACGTGACATGTCACGTCATGCAAATGAGAAAAAAATTTGTTAATTTGTTTTGTTTAAATATTTGCGCAGCGAGCTATATATTGAGCTAGATAACATTTTATTTCTCATTCTTTCGCAATTTTAGAAAAATAATGTAATCCTCAAGACTGCATGAGATTGAGCGTGGTGCAGTGCATATATTGACCGGTTCTCGTTACATCTGTACCGAAGTCAAGCAACATCAATTGACCCACGTCAAGCGTGGTTAATTACTTATATTGGATGGGTGATCGTTTTAAGTAAAAATTACTATGTGCTCCCTATATCTGGGGTAAATTCATCTCAATTTCCACCCACAGTGCAGTGATGCACTTTTATGTGGTTCCCCAGGCTTTAGGACATCACTTAAAAAGTATAGGTGTCCGTTCTGACTGAGCTTTTCCACATGCTGCAGTTCCCTCAGTCTTACCTCAGCGAATGCTAGGACGCGTAACAAGTCGTGGCCACCATCTTCCCTTATCCAGTACATAGTCTCGAGCTTCAAGCTCATTGGTCATTGGGGTATATCCTTGTAAAAAAAAATATGAAAAATACCTCTTTGGTCTGTTTAGGGGCGATACCACATAGTTAATAGAAACGTGGTGAACTCAAAAAATTTGGGGGATGGCTAGCTTAAGTTTTTTTTACTACCCCTCGCAAAATTGCAAATCTGCATTTTTTTTATGTCTTGGAGCTCTAGCAAAGAATGGAGGGGAAAAGTTTATGCTATAAGGTGTACGTACGAGGTTATATGTCTGTTATACAAATCAAATATGTTTTATGTGTTTAATATTTAAAATGAAATTATTTAATTCAGGATTGTTTTGTATAGTTTACACATTGTTTAATGTATAAATATCTCAATATAGAGCTAAACCATATTGGATCATATATACGTATAATAATATATAATTATATTATGTAAAGAAAAACTATCATAATATTTCAATTAATAAACATGGTCATAAAATACCATGCAGTCAAAGTTTTATCTTTATATCATGAAAATATGCATAGAGGTTACGTGCAAATTAAAAGAGACCATTGTATTTGAGCTAACTATATTGTATAACTTCCAGATTATATAAAAAATATTAAAAGTGTATCTATTTTTAAGAAAAAATTGTTTATTATTTAATTTATTAGAAATAATTATTATTTTATCGACAGGAATAATGTTAATACTGAATTTGTTAACTTGAATTTGTAATATATGTTTTATTTTTAAATTGTTAGAATTAGTTTTGTATATATTTTATGTATGTACCAATTTTCTTTTAAATTATGTTTTTGCTTTTTCAGCTTAATAAATTATTACACTTTAGTCGCAATGTACCAGCTCAACCAGCTGGTATTTAATGTGAATAAAAAAAAATTAAAACAAAATAAACTTACAATACGTGATTTATAGCACCAAAAGCGATAAATTTAGATCTATATACAGTATATAATATAATAGAGAAACTTGCAATTTTGAGGAAAATAATTAATCCAATTTCTATTACAAACATTTTTTTTTTTAATTTCAGCACGTCTTATTGTATAACAACTTCAGCAACTTCATTCATGGAGTCACTATATAATATATTGACTGAACTTTAATTATTGTTCTTATTACATTTTTTTTAAATTATATATTATTTTCTGATTTTCTAAAAACCATGCATGGCATGCACCTACGTAGTTTATATGCGATTGCGAGAATTTTACATTTTAATTAATTTGATAGAAACGCTAGCTTGTATGTTATAATTATAATAGTTTATTCGGCTAGGCAGTAATAAATTCATTAATATAGGAGAGAGAAAAAAAGAATTATATTATATTAACCCACCCAATTAATTGGTGGATTGAAAAAGGCAAATGCCCAGAATACACAAAGTGAAAGTGATCAGCCACCAATATAACACGGCACATCAGAAATAGCTATATACGTCGTCAATATAGAATATATAATTGAAACAAAAATGCAATGACTAGAAAACATGGTACAAGAGGTAAGATAACATTGCAATGACAGGAATCTTATATATTATATGCAAAAAAATTAATAGGAAGATGAAATTTAAAGCTATCAGACATAGAATCTTTTAGGCTCTGATAATACGTGGGAAGTATGAATTATAAAATTTATAAAATATAATGTAGTGTGATGCGTAACAATTTTTTTTCTTGATGATTCTGTTAAAAATTGATTTTTTTTTTTGTAAATGTTTTGCAGATTAGTGACAATTAAAGTCCTTATATCATTACTCCACGTGACTTTTTCCATACCTGCATTTATTTATTTATTTATTTATTTATTTATTTATTTATTTATTTATTTATTCATTTATTCATTCATTCATTCATTCATTCATTCATTCATTCATTCATTCATTCATTCATTCATTCATTCATTCATTCATTCATTCATTCATTCATTCATTCATTCATTCATTCATTCATTCATTCATTCATTCATTCATTCATTCATTCATTCATTCATTCATTCATTCATTCATTCATTCATTCATTCATTCATTCATTCATTCATTCATTCATTTATTATTTCACCCAAAACAAATAGATACAAAAATTGTTATCTATACATAGCAAATTGTAGTTAGGGTGGGAATAGCATACAAAAGCGCCAAATTGAGGCACCAAAACACTAAAAGTGGCAGCTATCCCAAAATATATTATGATGACTTAACAAAGGCTATATAGGCACTATTCCACTACTCCTCACAATTATTTAATACTTTTTATCATGGCCTAGGATAAATCTAATTTCTCTCGACTTTGAACTCTAACTTCGTAATATGTTGCCATGCCAACTACAGAACTACTAGAGAGTCGTATTTTTGCTTACTTGTAATCAGCATGTTATTTCCAATCTAGGGGGCAAGGCCGCGATGACACGGGTAACAATCCTTATCAGTAATATCTTATAATACATGAGATGCACCACACACCCACAAACTAAAATTTAATATTTCCCACCGAATGTAGCAGGAAGTGTTTCTGTTCTTTCTGCTAATACTTGAATTTTACAGAGAAATTTGCAATAGATTTGCTGGCCTGTTTGCAAAATTAAAAACTCAGGTATGAACAAGAAGAAATTTCATCCCAATTTCGGTTGGGAATGCCAAATTAATTATTATTTTTTATACACCTAAGAGCTTACAGCTCGCAGCGAAGTAATGGGAAAACTATAGGATAAAGGAGGAAAATGATGATGGCCACGGCCTCTGTTACGCTTCTCAGCATTCGCTGATCAAGGTGAGACTGGGGGAACCGTGGAAAACCTCAGTCAGGACATCTCTACTTTTTATCAATGCATGGACTAAAGTGATGTCCAAAAGCCTGGGAAACCGCACATAATTAAGTGCACTGGGTGGAAAGCGAGATGAATTTACCGTATGGAGGGTGTCGAGCAACGTAATTTCTAATTGAAACGGTCACCCATCCAAGTACTAACCTGCATGCTTGACGTATATATAGCTTGATTTTGGTGATCTAACGAGAACCGGTCAATGCACAGCGCCATGACGCGCTCACCCTGTATATAGTATTTTAAACTCTATTATACGTACAGTGCACCGCAGGCAATGTGTTAATACTTAACAATTATGAAGTCGTTGCAATTAAACTTTTATTCATATTTTCATTGTTATTTCTAAAAAAAAATTACACCAAAATTATTATTTTGTAGATTATCATAACGTAATGATCGAATTAAATATTAATTCGTAATATTTAAATGAATAAAAATTAATCAATATATATATAAGAAATAGAATTTTATAATTTTATATAATACTGACTGAATATTTAAAAACTTGTTCTTTATTTTATTAAAATTATTTTATTTTTTTTAAATCTATTATTTTTTTATTTTCTACAATTAATCACGTGAGCATTGAGCTTTTGCAATTTCATTTTTTTATATTTTAATTTATTTGCTGTGATATAAAAACGCTTTTAGATGTTGCTATGCCTATTATTGCTGACCTGTAATCAGCATTTATAAGGTGATATTAACCTAGAGACCCAAAGCCGCGATGACGCGGGTATCAATTCTTATCAAATGAACGTGAGATGCAACCACACACCCACTTACAGTCAAACTAAATTAATATTCACACCGATACGAATATAGCCGGAAGTTATAGGTTAATTTCTGTTCTTCCTGCTAATATTTGAATTTTGCAAAGAAATTTGCAATAGATTTCCTGGCCTGTTCGCAAGATTAAAGACTAAAGGTATTAAACAGGTAGGGCAGAAATCTCTCACTTCCGGCTACTTCCGGTGGGAATGTCAAATTAATTAAACTGTATAGTCTTTTTATACTGGCGCAATGTATACGTGGTAAGATGCAACGCAGCCACCGCGGCATTAGACGATGTGTTAATTAATAATAATGCAGTCTTTTTGTCATTTGCCATTAAAATTTCCTTATATATATTTTTTTTTCACAAAAAATAATAGTTCAAAAAGGATTTATATTTTTTATATTAAGCTCATGTGCATCGTTCGTATTTATAATGAATTACAGGTTTCAATTTTTTTACAATACACTTGAACGCAATGTCAAAATGAGATTAAAATTTGTGTTAAAAGATTTTTAAGCAGCAATCGGTACATGTATGCAATTTTTAATAACTAGGCTTAATTTGAATTAATTTCGCCTTTGATTAGCTTTAGATGATTTGTATAGGGTAGTATAAATTAAGGATGCATGTAGCTTATAATTGTAAATAAAATATTTTCTTTTAGTTGCTACAGCTAGAGCTAGCTCTAGCTGTAGCAACTAAAAGCTGTAATTAATTACAGCTAGGTTATCTATATAATTTGCAATAAATTACTTAATATCGAAAGGATTGTTAATTTATATAAGAAAATAAAATATATAAAATAATTTTATTATATAAAATATGTATTTTATACAGTCAGTTGATTGAGATATACCTTATTTTAATGAGATTTGCAGGTGACTTTAAACTCGTTATCAATAAGTAACTTGCAAAGTTTATAGTTGATCTGTGTATTGTGCCAGTTTTGTAAAAATTGAGGTTGAGCGTGGCGCTGTGCATTGAACGGTTCTCGTTAGATCACCGCTACGTCGAGCGTGGTTAGTACTTGGATGGGTGACCGTTTCAAGTAAAAATTACGCTGCTCCCTCCCTGGGGTAAATTCGTCTCGCTTTCCACCCAGTGCAGTGATGCACTTGTGTGTGGTTCCCGTCCCAGCTAGAGGCTTTGGACATTACTTTGGTCCATTGAGAAAAAGTAGGGCTCTAGGTGTCCGTCCTGACTGAGGTTTTCCACGGTTCCCTCAGGCTCACCTCAGCAAATGCTGGGACGCGTAACAGGCCGTGGCCATCATCCGTTCCCTATATCTTATCCCTACCCATTACCCCGCCGCGATCTGTAAGCTCTTAGGGGTGTATATCCTTGTAAAAAAAAATATATAAATAAAAATAAATAAATAAAAAAATATTTTTTGACACGGAATTAAGCTATAGAAATGGAGCTGTAATGAGAAAACCGCTCCCTTGAATTTGAAAAATTACCAACATTAAAAATTAATTGCACTTTTTTTATTTAACCTCTGTACATAGTTCAGTGCCTCTGTATTAAAAAAAATCCAGCATTTACATTAAAGCAAACGCTTAAATTTAAACAATTATTGTGACGAGTGTACTGTACTATATATGAATAATGCTTGACTTACTTACATGAAGGAACACTAAATATTAAAAATCTTTTATACTTAATTGTTTCATGCTACCGTTAATTACTATATATGCCAATCAAATTTTTAATTTTATTAAAAATCTACAAAAAATCATACAGGAAGTCTAATTTCACCATGCAAAACTATAGGTTGATAATGTTTATTATAGTAATATTATAGATTAGATATGATAATAATATATTATACATAAAATAGTATAGATTGCGCATGTATAATGCACTTCAGGGATAACAATATATGGCGTCATAAAGTTAGTGCGAACCTAGTGGCCGTAACTGCTGGAATTACGTGCGTCTGGCGAGGATTGCTGTATATGATTACCATTGTAAAATCATGTAAATGCTCCGTCAGCAGCCACAGCATAATTTTACAGAAATGACAACACCATAATTAGTTGTCAAATTAATACTTTCGGACAAATATAAAAAAATATTTCAACTTAGTAAGTGATTTCTTTCCTAAAATTTTTATAATTTTTGTGATTTTCCCCATGCTATATATATAGGTATTGCCGTATCTTCGATGCAAAGAACAAAATTTTCAGACGTCAGCGCCATCTCTTGGTCCTTTATGTCCTCTATATTTAAACTGATTTTATAAAACACACGGGGCCTGCTGAAGATTGCGATAAAGTAAAATATTTTATTTTTATTCATATATATGTTTTGTCGTGATGGAACGCTTTTAAATGTTGCCCATTGAGCTCTACACAATTACACAAGTCTGTTATAGAGCTCATTGCAATGATGTTGCATCATGTTGCCATGGCAACAAGAATCGTAATTTTACTTAACTATAGCTGTAATCAGCAGAAGGCATAAAAATTCCAACCTATAAGGGGCGAGACAATTAATGGCTTATCAATTCTTATCAAATGAACGTGAGATCCAACACACACCCACACATACAGTCAAATTAATTTAATATTCTCACGAGTAGTGTGGCTATATAGTTCTGTCCTAGCTTTCAGGCTATAGTATATTTTAATATTCAAAATTTGTAGAGGGATTTGAAATACCATTCTTGTTGCATGGCCTCTTTAATTGGAAATTTTACAACTATAAAGTATAAACCATGAACAAAACCATATAATATATAATACCATGACAAAACTTTTCGCTTCCAGCGGGTGTTATATTTTATTTGCGTCGATCATCATGATGATCGATTTGATGCTAATTCTTAGCATGTACCACAATTAATTAATTGTTGTTAATAATTATGTAGTCATTATACCATTAAACCCTTTTCTATTTTTTATTTAGTATACACTCGTCACCTTGGAAAAAGTCCTCCTTTTGCATGCAGACTTGTTAACCACCATGGCATGCCCTGACAGGCGCTGATCTAGAACTAAATTTCGGAGGGGGCTATATCTCCATAAGGCTAATGTTAAGGAAAAAAATTGGGAGTGGGAAAAATGCCTATATATTGCCCATGTTAAATTCAAAATTTCGGGAGGGGCTGCAGCCCCCCCCCCCAGCCACCCCCCCTGGATCCGCGCCTGTGCCGGTCCTGATGTTTATTCTTATGGTGATTCATAATTAAGGCCGCAAAGGGAAATTTTTCCGAGGCGATGACTGTACACAATTATTTTATTTAAAATAAAATAAAGTCCCACAAAAATTATTATTTTATGTTAATATATTTTGTAATGTGTAAATTAAACGTTATAAACCATATTTTTATAACTTTCCGTCTGAAAAGCATAAAATTTAGAGGTTAAATGCCAATTCATTATATATATATAGGTATACATATATATATATTAATGATTAATCATATCATTCATTGCAGCTAGGCGCTATAATATAATTATGCATGCATGGTTATAATATATAATGCTACGCCTTATCAATTAATTGATTTACTATTCATATTATAACAATGGACAGACAATAACTGCTTGAATTCTTTTTATTACACACATATATAGTGGAACAATGCCAGTTTTTAATTGGTCAATATTTTCTTATTTTTTTAACCCTCGATAGCACTTAAAATCAAGAAGATGATGCTGTTTCGTTATGGTCATGCAATGTCTTCATTTCTTTAATATATTTGAGTGATAAATATTTGATTATCATGATTAAGACGTCATGCAGTGTTTTGTAGCACGATTTTTAGGGTGTTGGAGGGTTAAAAAAAATCCGAAAAAAAATATATTTTGAATAATCTATTCAATTTGCGGCTTAATGAGACTTGAGTCAAAAGGCCTGTTCGTAAAACCTGCTCGGTGTACACTTTCTACACCCAATCGACCTTATATTCCATGTACATAAGGTCGATTGGGTGCAGAAAGTGTACATCGAGCAGGGTTTACGAACAGGCCTAAAGACAGTACGTGGCGCTGCATAACTTGCTATAACTTTTTTATAGTGAACGCCTTGTTAGTAGACCTTGGGACGGTCGCTCAAGGCCACTGCAGACGTGTTGAAAGCTTATTTGCTACGTTACATCTTCTATATAGTTTGCTGTGCAGTCTCTCCACCCAAAAGAGAAACGAAGTGTCGAGTTTATTATTCTATAAAGCTAATTATTCATCAAATTATCACCAGATTCACTTGGAAGAAAGAAGCTAAAAACAGGACGGTTGTTATTGTGTTTGTTCTCCTGCTTTTTCGGTAAATATATTATATAACCATATAGCCGGTCTCTTTTCTTCGTTTTCTTTGAGCTTTAAAAAATACTTGATATTGCAAATTATTTATGTAAAATTCGATCAGGACCTTAATGGAGTATCGACCTCAAATTTTTTTTATAGCAGAAATGGATAGAGGATGAAAAGCTATGTTACTCTGATTTGTTCGAGATTTTTTAGGGACCGGGAAATATTGCTAAAAAGTTTTGGCGAGGTCGGGTTCGAATCCACGTCCCTTTTGGGTCCTACTCCTATCTTTTATTAAGAGAGGCGGCAAGAGGCGGCACTTTTTCTGCACTTTCAATAATTTTTAAAAAACAGTTGCCGGGCTCTATAAAAAATCTGAAAAAAAATCAGAGTAGCATAACTTTGCACCCTCTATCCATTTCTGCAATAAAAAAAATTGAGGTCGGTACTCCTATTAGTTCAGTGGGAAAGGGGGTACATTGCAGCTAGTACACCGGAGTTTTTGGAATGTTCGCATATGTAATTATATATATATAGATGAATAATGTTTATGCATGACTTTAAGAATTATATGTTATAGGTTGTGATGTTAAATTAATATTTAAGTTGGATTGGACATATTTTAGTTTTTTAAATTGATTGATGCTGGGGAAAATGTAATATGAAAATTATGTTGATTATTTATACAATAAAAGAATTACAGCTAGTATAATATAAATATATGTATATAATAAATATAATATTATTTAATTCATTATCATGCAAAATTAATATATATACTCTGCACTTAAAATTGATTTAAAATAAAATAATGAAATTTCGGTATATTATTAAATTATGTTATACATTATGCATTATAATAATGTAATGAAAAGGAGCTACAGAATATTAAGCACTCAACATATAAAGTACACATACATATTAATTTTATAATATAATTATAAATTATCATTACTTTTCAAATTTTACAAGGTAAAAAAAGGTCATGACGAAGAAATGAACTTAAATGTCTTATAATATATTGAAAAATGAATTCACATCTCTTCCATATAACATAAATATTATTTTTACATTTAAAAGTAGACACGACTACATTATATATAGAGGGGCATACACCGCATACATGACAAAAATGTGTCAAGTGCCCCAAAATACCACTCAATCGATCTACATTCCATTCTAATAAGGCTAATAACCTAGACGCGACAATATATACACATATATATATACACATATATATATACATATATATATATATACATACATATATATATATATATATATATATATATTCATATAAATAAAAATAATACTATGTAAAGTAAGCTGTATAGACACATCAATAAAATATTTAAAAATATTATTTTCTTAAATATATAAATTTTAAGCAAGTACATTTTAATTTTGCAAGATAAATATGCCATGATAATTAATGAATTAAATAGTATTAATAGTATAATATATATTTATTTTATATAAAATATCTTGTACGAGTATAAAAATAAGTTTTTAGTTACATATATATAAATTATATAAAGAACGACTAACTGTAAGGTAAAATTTTAGCGTATTATATATTAGAAAAAAATACATAGAATTGGAAATATAATGTATGAATGACTTATACATGTATAAGGTTTGCTTAATTAATTAACTGCCTAAAAAATCGAGAGAAATTATATAGTCATGAAGCCATCTGGATATAAATAAACAGTTCAAACATCAATGACGTCACATTCAATGTGTTTGATCTCGATTTAAAGAATGTTGTATACAAATATCAAGACGATGAAATCTTAACTTAATTAATTTCACAAAATATTTAATTAGTCTTTACAACTTCATGATCCTACTAATAATATAACTTTAAAGATATCGCTTATAAATGATGCGCTCTACTATATACACAATGGCATATGACAACTATATAGCTGCCACTTAAACCTAAGCAACGAAGGTTGTCTTTTTTTGCCCTGCCTTGCTTCACCAGGGGGGGTCAAATCTCTCTATGCTAAAATTTTTAAATTTTTTAAAGTATTTTTGTCTCACTGTTTGTTTGTGTGTTTGATTTTTTGCGGAAATTTATTATTGCGTTCTGTTGGTCGCTAGCTGAAAAATATTACAAATTTTACTAGTTTTTTTTTTGGATCAGTTTTTACATACGTATTATTTTTCTTCACTTAAAAAGAAAAAAACATTTCGTCCAACGTTGGTTTCGCCTCCCCCCCCCCCCCCCACACACACACACACCCGGAAATATGCTAGCGTGCGCAACTAATATTTTTTTTTTTTTGTTTTCTATAGGTGATTATATATTTAACATCATGCTACCCAGAAGATCGACGACTGCCGAGGACCCCACGTCACGGAATGACGAGGATTGCATGTCACCGGGTATTGACGAGGACTCTACATCGCAGACTGACGGGAAAGTGAGTAATGTTAATTTCATAATCATGAAGAAAACACTATAAAGGAGTAAAACTTAATGGGGTAGGCTTGACTTAAACGGAATCTCGTCAAATTTATAAACAATCGCGCTTTAAGCAATGACTTTAAATTTTAAAGAGTTTTCACGACAACTTCGGAATAGATATATTCTATAAAATGTTATCTAGCGGCTTAATAATAAATATTAAGGATGTGGTTCATTCACGCGGCAAATTAAAGATATTATAATTAGGCGGTATAATTCATCATCATGAGCTTTATAACTTAATCTCTATAGCTGTGATACTGAATTGCAGTTTGCCACCGTGGCAATTAATACACATTAATTATATAATTATAATTCAGTTATCCCTCTCTTTACTATAAAGTTTACTAATCACATTATGATAAGTATATAACTAACACGTTTTGTTCTAGTTACAGAACCTTTCTGATGAAGATGCCAGTGCTATCCAGCAAGACGATTGTTCCAGCAAAAAAAGTGTTAAGTTTTATCAGCTAGGGGAGCAACCAAAGGAGCACTATAGTGCATCAGGAGTAAAACAAACATTACATGGTGTGACATATCAACTAAAACTTTTAATTTTATTTTTTATACGTGGATTAAAAGTTAAATCAGTATTTCGTTTAGCAACAGAAATGGATATTGCTGACAAATTTGATGATTTAGTTTTTACATACAAAAATGAAAAAAATCAAACTGTCTGGCGTTTTATACAAGCAAAACATAAGTTGTTAGATAATCAGAAAATTTCGGCTGATGATTTACTCACTGAAGTAGAAAAAGACAAATTTTCATTAAAAAAATATTTTATGTCATTTAGAAAAATAAAAAATAATGAATATTTTGCAAACAGTATATTAAAAGATTTTACGTTGTGTACAAATATTGATATAGATTTGGATGATTTAAATGAAAAACAAATAAGCACGAAAAAAATAAATGAAGTTGATGAAATTTTACCTGTAAAAAACAACTCTGCATTTTACAATATTCATATAGACAAAAGTCATAATCTTTACAAAATATTTAAGGAAACTTCTGATATAGATAAATTAGCAAAGGGTCTTGCTGAATTTGTAAAATCTATGGATAAAAAAACGAAATTTAATTTAAAATGTGATATATTCAAAAAATACCATCTGGCATTAGCAAAGGAAGCAATAGATATTGAAAATAAAGTATTCAGGTCAAACTTCTTAAAAAACATTAATTTATCAACAGAAGTGCAGGCATTTCGCCACAAATGCATCTCCTATTTCTTAAATGTTGAAATAGTCTCGGATAATCATGAGCAGGAATTTCAGAACATATGGTCCAGTTTTAAATTGAAAATCACAGATGCATTTGGTAAGCCAAACAAGGACCAAACGTGTGTACTTACATTACCAAATGATCCAGTCACAGATGAGGAAATTGATGAATTTTTAGGGAAATTTGTCCTTGCTGTTAATCAACCAAATGATGAGAATCTCAGTGAAATTATTAATAAAGAAATTGGTGAAAAATTTAACCTTGGAAATTCTGAACTTTTAGCTAATTTTGTTCAAAATGCAATGCTAGACTGGATTAAATATAAAGGAGAAAAACGCAAAATAGAAGGTATTTTTCTTTCTGAAAAAGAAGGGGATGAATTGTATAAATTGTTGGATGAAAAATTAAATGCAATCATTACAACTGGCATTAGTGTTTTGAACAAAACAGAATTACAAAAATATGGAATTAATTTTAATTCTAATTCAATGTCATTATCAAAGTTTATATCAGACAAAAATTCACAAATATGTCACATGATATCCCAAGATGACATGCTTTTACAATCTATTCGTCTTACTCAAACTATAGTGTCAGAACCGTCGCTAAAAAATCAAGATAGTTTTATATTCGTAAATGCCACAAATTTATTACATTTGCAAACTGAAATATTTAAAGCCTTTCAATGCAAAGAGAGCCATAATTTATTGATTATAATTTGTACAACAGACGAAGAAAAGAAAGAAACAAATAGCATATGCAACAAAATATTACAAATCTTATGTGAAAATCAAAACAAAAAAATAATTATACTATCTAAAGAACAAAGTCAAATACTTACAGAAATGGAAAAAATGAATAAAAATATTACAAAAATTAATGAAAGAATATGTTATGATAGTTTAACTGTAGCTGCTCAAAATAAAATATTAGACAATGAAATTGAATTTCAGGGAGTTAACATTTCCTTCAGGCTACTGTTTGGTCCAAATTGCATTCAAAATAGCAAAAATATAATTGACGCAGAAACGCTACAAAAAATAATTAGAAACGAATGTATTATTATTGGTCATGAAATACCTGGGCTAGGTGAGGTCTCTCATTATTATATACCAAGAATATTCAAGCAATGCCTGTCTATAAAAAATGATCTTCTCAAGTGTGGAACTCTGCATGATTCTTACGTAATACTGGGATTTAACGATGAAGCATATGAAAGTGAGAATTTGGATTTTTGTAATAATATGGAAGATGCAGAATGCAGGTTAAGATCAGTTTGTTTGGAAAATACAAATGTACATTTTCTTAAAAAGGAAAAGGACATTCTTACCTGGAAAAAATCTCAAGGTTCATTGAATGAATTTATGAATTTCATTAATACTGAAAATGAATTTGCAATAAAGGAATCGGAACTAGATGTGGTTCAATGCACTGAAAATTCGGAAATTGTTATAATATCAGACACTGCTGGTATGGGGAAAACTACAGTACTTACAAGTATAATGCAGCGTTCCAAACTAGATCACCCGGAAACTTGGGTAATTAGAATTGATTTAAATAATTGCACAAAAGTTCTGGAAATTGAAACAAAGCAAAGAAGTTTTGACAGTAAAGATTCAGAGAGCGCAATTAATTTTTTAATAGACAAGTTGTTGGGGTCAAATAAAAATACAATATTAAAATCTAGCTTGGAAAAAGCAATACTGAAAATGTTTTTAAACATCTCAGGAAATGTATCAATATTTATAGATGCATTTGATGAAATTAGTCCAGATTACAAGGACGTTATGCTTGATTTGATTATTGCATTAAAAGGCATGGCTTTTAAAAAATTATTTATTACAACTCGGCCAAATATGAAAGTTGAATTACAAAACAGATTGAGTCAGATTGCTCATTCAATGGAGCCATTCAGTGAAAGTGAGCAGATGAAATTTTTAACAAAGTATCATGGTGATAACTCTATCAATGAGGATGATGCAAAGCAAATTATTCATAGTTTATCAGCAAAAATAAGTGATAAAAATAAGGTACTTACAGGAATACCACTACATTCTAGAATGCTAGCTGAATTGAGCCCAGAAGTTTTAAATTACCTTGATAATATTCATAAATTATATACTGAATTTGTTAACAAAAAATTTGATAAATACATTAAAGAAAAAACATGTATTGATTTAAGCAAAGTCTCATCAAAACAAAGTGTAGAGGATTTGCGGGAGAAATTTATGGACGACCATAAAATTTGTGCTTTAAATTCTATATTTTCTATAGAACAATTAAATTTAATGACCAACAAAAAACAGCAAAAAAAATTGGATTCAGTTCGTAAGAAAATATATAGTGGTAACGAAAAAACGGGCATTATGATCAATATAGTTGATGAAAAACCAATGTTCATACATCGCACATTTGCAGAGTTCTTCGTGGCTTTGTATTTGGCTGAAATGCTGGAAGATGACATGTCAGATAAGGGTAAGAAATTTTTAATTACAGAAATATTATTGAAACCAGAATATTTTATTATTAGAAATTTTTTGAATGGCTGCATTTCAAATAGCAAAATACTAAATTCTTATCCTGATGCTTTCAATGACTTTGGTCAATATATTAATTCATTGAGGCTTGAACAGGTTTCAACATACAATAATAAGAACATTTTACATATTGCTGCTAAAGAACGAAATACAAATATTGTGGAATTTCTATTACAATGTATTGAAGATGAAACTGAATTCAATAACAATTTTGTAAATGCTACAACAATAAAAGGGAAGAGTCCTTTACATTACGCTTCTAGTGCAGGGGAATTAGAAATTATGAAACTTCTTATTAAAAGCAATGCTTCAGTAAATTGCAAGGACATGTTTAACAGGACTGTAATATATATGGCTGCTGGGAAAGGACATTTGAATATCTTACAATACATTATTGAAAATCATCCAAATGTTGATATTAATGATGTAAGTAACAAAAATTATAAGGCAGCAAGTACCAAGTTTGCTACAGAATGGTCTCCCTTACATATTGCATGCTTCAATAGTGAAACAGAAATTGTAAAGAATCTTGTAAAAAAAGGTGCTAATATCAATGCAGTTGATAGTTTAAATAGAAAACCTTTAGACTTGGCTGTGAATGCTGGAAGTATAGATGTTGTAACATTTTTAGAACCACAGAAATTAGAGCCAATGTTACATTGCTTTACAAAAGAAAATAATTTCAAAGGCGTAAAGCAGCTGTTAGAGCAAAATGTTGATGTAAATTCTCAGATAGGGGTGTGGACTCCTTTGCATTTGGCAGCGTTTGGTGGTTTTAAGGAAGTTGCAACAATCTTAATAAAAAATGGAGCTGATGTCAATCACCCTAGCATTGATGGATTTACTCCACTTCATTGTGCAGTTACAAATGGTCATTTACATATATTAGAGTTACTCGTTGAGAACCATGCTAATCGAGACCCAAAAAACAATTCAGGCTGGACAATACTTCATGCTGCTGCACAGAAAGGTCATTTAAAGTTATTAAAGTATATCATAGAAGAAATGAAGTTTGATGTAAATTTGTGTGACAAAATCGGAACTACTGTTTTGCTGTCTGCTGCTGGACGTGGTGAATTCCATATTGTAAAATACCTCATAGAAAATGGAGCAAATATCAATGCTGTTAATGATATTGGAGCGAATGCTGCATTTGTTGCTTCCATGGCTAATTGTATCAAAACTCTCAAATATATTTTAAGCAATGAAAATTATAATATATTGAATAATAACGACACATTGCTTGGTAGACTTGGATTTTCAATGTTACACATGGCTGTTGCTAATGATAATATGGAAATTATAAAACATTTGGTTGAGGAAATACACGTTAATATAAATGATGAAAATGTTTGTCTTTCAGCACTTCACGTAGCTGCGTTCTTTGATCATGAAAATGTAATTAATTACTTAGTTGAAAAAGGTGCCAATGTTAATTCTCACTTAAAAATTACTGAGGCATTGTCAGTTTTGGACAAGTTTCTTTCTAATTCTCATAATACAGCTCTACCTGAAATTGTTGATGTGTTTATAAAGTGTCATTATTATTTGGCATCTTTCGTTAAAGCTTTAACTTTCATTCTTCCCAAAATTACACCAAATATGGTTCACAATTGTTTAAACTATAAACAAAATCCGTATCTGGAAAGAAATTTGAGTAGAATTCAATCCATGGCTGTTTCTGGTCTCAGACCAATTATTTCTATGTTCAATCTGCAAAGACAAATTGCTAATGCTCGAATATTTTTGAAGAATTCCAAACCAAGCAGCCAAAATGTATGAACTGAAAAACAAGACATGAATTGAAACTTTTTTTTTTTTTTGCTTTTACATTGCAGTGCGTAAAATTGTGAGAAAAAAAAAATCGTTGTAGTTTGTTATACTTAATAAAAATGTTTAATTAGTTTCCTTTAAAATTATTTAAGGCTTGTAAAATTGGTAAAATTTACAGCCTCTTTTACCAGTCTTCAAGCCTTAATTATCTATACTGTATATCTATATATAGATATTATGCTTTTTAGTATATTTATAAATTTATATATTGTGTTTTACAAGTGTGTATAAAATATCGTTAAATTTCTACATCATAATTATGTATTAAGATTTACCCTAATAAACAGAGATAATGATTATTGCATATCATATTATATTAACTATATTATAATATATAGTAATATTTATGATGTATAATAAATGTTAAGTTATATAAATTTGCTAGCTATATTTTATGAGCAATACATGCAAATTATAAATCCTCTAATTTATCATATTTATGAATTTGTTCAGTACACATGTAAATACATATTTTACCATACTTCCATATTTGTCACTTATGTATAATATTTTTAGAGTTTATGTAACTTTTAAGTATGTACGTTTAATATTTTAATAAATTATTTTAAATAAACTTAAAACATTTAAGAACACTAGAGCTATATTATAAAAACTGAATATATGTTACAATTTTATAGAACATAATATATATTATGTATATAAAATATTTGTATATAAAGACTTTTAATACATATAACTGCTTATTTATACGTTATTGATGTCTTATCATTGTAATATTTTGTAATGTGATAATATTGTTATAGTTATATATATAATTATGTATTTTTTTTTCTTTTATCGACTTCATTATGATCTGATGTAGATTTAACATTTTCCTCTCCTAATGTTATGTTTTAATTGTAATTGTTTTTATATTGCTATAAAAATCACTGAAAAATTAAATATAATTAAATAATCATAATCATCTTGTTGGCTTTGCAGCTCTAAAATTATGTATATGTACCTAATTTGCATTTTTTTTATATGATACTCTTTTTTAACAAAGTCAATAGTAATTAATGCAGTTAGCGAATATTGCTTGATTATAATAATGTTAAATTTAACATGTAATTGCACTTCTAGGCAACAGTTTTTACATAACATACCTTAATTGTCCGTAATAATGAGCTATCTACCAAATAAGGTCATGTGCTAAAAATATTGAATTGTCTGCGATATACGAGGTGAGAGATTATATGGATAAAGCATAAACCTCATTATTGCAATCACCTCAAATATAGCAGACACCTAATTATTGCACACGATTGAATAATAGCTGATTATTCTGGATGAGGGATGCTGAGTTAAGCATAAATTATTGAAAATAAATCAATAAATTGGAAAATTAATTGTTTTTTATAGTTATTTTCAATGAAATTAAAATAAAAGGTTAAAAAATGTAAAAAAAGAAGTAGACTCTGTAATTATTCTACAGTTTGAGTGTTAAAAGTCATTCTCGTCCAGAATAATGAGCTAGCGTGATCGTGCTCAATAATGAGGTCTCCTCTGTATCAGTTTATAGGTTTTTTTGCACTCACTTTATATAGCTAGCACACATCTTACAGTTACACATGATTTTATTAGAAAAATAGCTTACTATCTTGGACAAAAAAATATAAAATTATAATCAGCTAGTTATGATAAATTAACACATATTGTTAATTATAGCTTTAACGTAATAAAAAAAAGATACATTAGGAAATTATCAGCTTAAAAAATTAATATTTTATGCTCTTTACTTTTTATTAAAGTGTATGAAACATGTATATTTGTTACACAATTTTTTTGTACACTTCGCAAATTACACACTGCATGCATGCATGTAAAAGTTGAATAAACAACATTTTTATATACATTTTTTTTTTCTTCTTAAGGGTAAGATAACGCAACCAATGTTAAAAAAAAAAATCCCACACATGAAAATTATGAATAAAAATTAAAAAAAGTTCTCGTCTACATCCCTTATCAGTAGCTAAAATACCAGGTATAAAAATTCGAGCTACTTTTTGAGTTATGAATTTGTATATCTGATATTTTAGCTACTGCATGATAGGGGATGTAGTGGAGAACTTTTTATTTTATTTTTTTCATAATTTTCATGTGTGGGATTTTTTTAACATTATTTTAACCTTACCCTTAAATTTTAAATTAGCAATCAAACAAAATAGCTTGAACTGCAAATAATAGGCTGTCTACCAAGATGTTAGTTTACACCTGGAAAGTTTTTTCCCGAGAACAAATGGCATTTACAGTAGTCGGTAGTGATTTGATTACATATTGATAGCATATGCAGCCAGGCGTAAACTAGGGCTTGAAAAACTGTTCGACAAAATGAACATTTTATTGAGTACTTGCAAACAACACACTTATTTTCATTTTATTATCAACTGATAACAGTCTGATAGTAGATTAAACATAATATGCCAATAAATGTAACTTGCCTTGAATAAAGGAGCACTGAACTTTAAAATATTAGCTTGTTGGTGCATTGTAGCTGTAAATTTTATTTTATTTCTTTATTTTATTATTATTATTTTTTTTTTTAAATATCAATAGTCAATATTACAAATTTGTAATGTTCCTGGCCCAAACACTACTAAAAAAAAAAAAAAAAAAAAAAAAAAAAAAAAAAAAAAAAAACATTTAACCAAGAGTCTACTGTAGCTGACAAATTGTAATGCACAAAAATTTGTTTGAAAAAAAAGTCCAGCATTAATATAAATATAGCTGTACATTCGGGTAATTCACATAATTATAATCACATAATTATAATTACTGATAAAAAAAGTATCTTAATCATACAACAAATATTTAA
The DNA here is from genome assembly GCA_949825025.1 of Siphlonurus alternatus. Taxonomy (NCBI): domain Eukaryota; kingdom Metazoa; phylum Arthropoda; class Insecta; order Ephemeroptera; family Siphlonuridae; genus Siphlonurus; species Siphlonurus alternatus. The sequence goes on along the minus strand of OX463783.1, from coordinate 20,443,764 downwards.
TACAATTTTACAGAATAATTATTTATATAATTTTAAAATGCTCACGAGTTAAACAAATACTACAATGTACCTGTAACATTCTGAATTTAATAGATCTGTGAGATTCTTATAATCATTATCTAAGCTACTGGTAACTTTCAAGTCTTTTAATTAAGTGATGTACAGTTCTTTGCACAAAAAATCCACATACCTGTTTTAATGACTGTTCTTAATATGAGCATTATTTGTGCAATTGACTGTACCAATAAAACATAGGGATCTATTTTATAAGATTGTTAGGAGCAAAAAGGACAGTTACTGTATTAAAGAAAGGTTATTTACATAGCAAGTACAATATTACAGAAACAGCCAGGAGGTAACATGGGCAGTTATGACTTTTCTGTTAAAAATGTACTCTGTATGCAATATTTTTTTTTTTTAAATTTTCCCAAGTCAGTATAAAGTGTACAGTAAGAAAACAAATCTGTAAGCAATTTATCATAATGAACCTTTCAAAAACGTCAATATAGTTTCTAAACAACCTACAATATCAATGTTTTTATAGTTTATGTAAAAGTAGTGATTATAACAAAGCAAGGTGTACAGATGGGCAAAGAAAAACTGTACATGATGATATGGATGCATGTTTTTTTGTTTGTTTTTTATATTTATATTTCAGCATTGTCTTGTTTAGCCACATAAAAGAAAGTTGATAAGAGCAATAACAAAGCGCAATGAAAAGTAACGTTGGCATAAAAATCTTCCTTGAAAATTAGGACAATTTCTGTTTTCCTTTCTGTATTAAATACACCATAGGAGATATTCACAAAAAAAAAAAAAAAAAAATGCATTGATTTAAGTCAAGTTATTTTTAATACTATAATTTAATGTAAAAATCCAGTACTAAATTTAGTGCTAGTAATTTTTAATTCTATTCTTTGTGAATAGATTCCTCTGTTTTCTACTAACGCTAGCAATTTTTTAAGGCACTTACATAGTTTACTTGCAATAATATACTTATTTATTAATTTTCTTGAATACATAATTAGAAAATAAGAATATAAATTATTCTAAAAAGATCTTGGAATAAAAACTTCTAATGTTAAAAAATTTAATGCATCAATAAAGAATGTGGTTGAAATTTAATTTGATTATTTTATTGAATTTTGTTATAAGTACCACAATAAAATATTATTTGTTTATTTAAAACATTATAAAGTAATAAGGTTAGAATAAAAATATTTTGAAGCTAACAATATGACAATTATAAAACAAAAATTATAATAATGGTTCGAGCAATTTAGAAATGGAATTTAAAAAGCTTATAAATGGAATTTAATAAAGTAAAATTCTTTAAAAAAAAGTAGGAAAGTCTATAAACATTATTTACATTTAATTTTTGTAACCAATTTTTCAACAATAACAATAATACAGTATTATTAAATGCCTTGTTTTTCCAATAATGTTAAATGCAAACATTATCGTTTATCTCTCCTTTTGTCCAGTACGTACTATAAAATTATTATACAAAATTCACGAACAAAAATACTAAAAAAGGAAAACATTATATGAAAAAGTAAAAACACAAGAGTCTGTAATTAAATTGTTGTTGCTTCAGAATGTCAATCATATAAGTGAAAATAAATAAATAAACTCTGAAAAAAATAGCACTTTAAGGTCAAACTACTCAACTTTTTACTCTATGATACCACTTCACGTATTATGGCACAACAGTTAGTGTGACGAGAATCTGGTCTTCGACCTATTGTTTTTGATCGGATACATTTGACTTTGGGGTAACAGTGGTGGGGGTTTGGAGCTTCCGTTAGAGTTCCTCCTTACCACTGGCTGTGCCGCTCGTTTGGAGTTACCATTGGAGTTCCTTCTTACCACGGACTGGGCTGCTTGCATGATATCAGCCACGGTTCTCGAGCTCCCAGGGCGTGCAGGTGACACGTTTCTTCCCTCATAGCCAACCGGGGGTGGGGGTGGGATTATTGGAGGGGAGCACAGTGGTAGGGGAGGGAGAGGAGGAGGAGGAAGAGGGGGTTGTAAGAGAGGAGGGGGTTGTAAGAGAGGAGGGGGTTGTAAGGGAGGAGGGGGTTGTAAAGGGGGAGGGACTGAAGGTAGGGGAGGCTGCGAGGGCAGTGGAAGGAGGGGAACCTTACGAGGCTTGGTGCGAAGAACAAGTACTGCAACACAAACGAGGAAGAATAAATAGGTATGTTCTGAATCTCTGAGCTGTATTGGTTTTCTACACTTGATTTTCCTTGCATAATATGTACATATTATGTACTTGAACATATAAGGTTGATTGAGTGCAGAAAGTTTATTTGAAAAATCGTAAGCGATATTTGTTTATTTAAAGAAGATAGAAACACATAAAAGCTCGAACTATCTCCCTTCCCAACAAATCTTTTTCTATCGTATGTGTTTCTATCTTCTTTAAATAAATAAATGAGTGCAGAAAGTGTACATTGGTTTAACAACAGGTCTAATATGGTGAGTAAATAGAGTAATCACACTTACAATTAGAAATAGTTGTTTCTGATAATCATTAAATTTCATCATCTAAGAGTCAAGTATTTCAAAAGTATTTATCTCGGTATTTAATAAATAATAAATGTAACAAAATACATAAAAAAAAAAAAAAAATAGCTACAACATATTTTATTTGTTTTGAAAATTGTGGAGTTTGTTGGACTCTATAGGTCATAATTAGATTGTTGGACACACTGTAATAAATTAAAAAAAAAAAAAAAAACAAAAAAAAACAAAAAACAAAAAAAAAAAAAAAAAAAACATTAACATGCTTGAAAATGAAGTGGCAAAAAATTAAGATAGTACTTAGAATTTCAGCAAAACAATTTTGAAACCTCTGAGGGTATTTCTCTCATAATGTCAAGTTGGGGAATGACATAAGTGCAGCTTTTCATTTAATTAATGTATATTATTTAAGTCTTTATTTTTTTAAGTCTTTAAAATTTGTGACTTCAAACAGTGACTAAAATCATGACTTTAATGTGGTGTTTAGACTTTAGCTAAGCTACTTAAGCTTTCTTTATCATTTTATATTTTCCCCCCTCACTCACATGTATAAGTTCCCTTCTCCTTGTTGTAGAAGTATCCCGCGGCGGCTGCAGCCTGGAAGTGGATGTAGTACTTAAGGAGGTGGGGTGGGGGAAGGCCGGGGGGTGGGGGTGGCACTGGTCCTCCCTTCCTCACTTCTTTTTCAGCTGCTTTGGCTGCCAGGGCCTGTAATGTAATCAAATATTAGCTCTGAACGGAAGATTTTGTTTCCATGAATAAATTAATACCGGTAATGTATACAGAATGCATAATTATTTTTTTAAGAAAGTGGCTTATGGAGGAAAGCTTCTTACTTTATAATATTTTAAGCTTCAATTACAAATTATGTTCATCTGGTTTTGAAACTGACTCTTTTTATCTCTACCTTTGCCTTCTTCTTTTCCTCTTTCTTCAGTCTTTTCTCCTCCCTTTTCCTGTCCTTGTCGGCTTGTTTTTCAAGGAGAGAAGGAAGCTTTGTCTTGTTAAAGCGCTCCTCCTGGGGCAATTTGCGGGGCAGCGGCTCGTTCTTGTCAGAAGGGGAGATATCTCCGGGATTCACACCATCAGCGTAGCGCACCGATTTGCGGACGGTTTCTCCTAGTGGAGTGTCCCTGAGGTGGAAAACATTGTAAGGACATTCTTAACATAGAGTGACTCATATCAATGAGATGTGGTTGGTTACCAATGACGGAACTTGTTTTTCAACATTGTTCACAGTGCTCTCTGGGGCTCCTAATACCCAGTCTGCATGCCAGACAATTAAGTACCGTTCTTAAGTGGGGCATGCATGTTGTTTGCAGAACATTCCGCGGTCTTAATCACCCCAGCGGAGTATAGACAGCTATAAGCTGCCTTCCTCCTACCAACTCCTTCTTCTAGTAGCCAGTCACACCCATCCCATGTCGCGAAAAGTCTGCCGTGTTCGGGATTTGAACCGGGGACCTCTCGGACGAAAGCCAAGTGTACTAACCACTACACCAAAGAGTTAAAATGAGATGAGATGTTTACAGCATTTAAACAAAACAAAAAGGTGATATTGTAGCAAGTTCAATAGATTTATGTTGAACTGGCTTCATTCAGCTGGCTGCTGAACCTTTTATGACAATTTATTTCAATGCATAACAAAGAAAATGTCTCTGGAGTAAGTTCTATAGCCAGTTCAATGGGCTCGTGTTTCATTTAACTGGCTGCTGAACTTCTAATGACAATCTTTGCCATAGATAACAATTTGAATGAGAACTCTAAAATCAATCTATTAAATGACAATACATGAAAGGCACAAATTGACCTCACATTTTTCACAGTTGTATAGCAAATTTTAGCGCAGTAACAACTATCTCTAAGACATCTCAATAAGGTCCTTGTTTAAAAAATACAAGACATTTTTACCAGACAATGTATTAAAATTGAAAACATTAAATACTAAATAAATGAATAGGTCAATGCGTGCAATAATGAAGTATGCACAAAAATAAAAATTTATGGTAAGAAAATAGAAGTACTGTAATTGAATAATAATAATAATAATAATAATAATAATAAAATCAAGAGCAGTACAGTAATTAAAAAATGCTCAATTCCCAGCGTGTCTTGTCAGAATTGTTTCTCAGGGTATGCATACCTGAAGCCAGGGGAGATGAGGATGCCTCGCATTGCTTTCTTCTCAGGTGGGATGTCTGAGCGTCGCTGCTGCTTGGGAGGTGCTGCCCCTGGTGGTGGCAAAGAGGAACTACCCTCTTCAGCTTCGTCAGCCTTTGCCTCTGCCCACTCCCAGGCCTGTGAAGCCAATCAGAGTTAGAAACTTGCAACTAATCATGTTGCAGCAACAAAGAACAAATTAATGTTCAGAGAGTACCATATTGCTATAAATAAAGCACTGAAATCCATTTCATTTCCTGTAGTTAGTTCATTGCAAAAATTGACTGCAAATAAAAATACAGTACTGTTTATGAATTTCAAACAAAAATTAAAAAGTCTGCACTGTTAACACTTTTTTTTTCTTTTTTTCTCCGAGTGCAAAGTACAAAAAGTATGACTTAAGAATTCTTGATAACTGTGCAAAATTTAACAATACTTTTATCAATTTGATGAACAAACAATCAGTAAACAAGATTTCTTTAAACATATAATTAAAAGGAAAAGTTTAAAGAGTTCTTATTTAATGGTGGCTAGATTAAGATTGATTTATTTTTGCATTGAAATAGAGATTTTCAAAGCTTTTGGACTGTGAATAGTAGCATACAGTATTACATAATGGACAACATGCATTACATTTTTTAATTGCAGAAATGAATAGAGGGTACCAAATTACGCTACTCTGATTTTTATTTTTTTGAGACACGGAATTATTTTTAAAAAATTAATGGAAGTGCTGCCATGCCTTCTGGAGGCGTCAATAGGCGTCTAGGCCTTAACCTTTTTTTATTAAGGATCCAGAGGAGTTTTCATAACTTAAAGAAATTTAGAAATTTCAATAATTATCTAAAAAAGTTCCTGAACTCAAGAAAATCTGAAAAAATTCAGAATACAGTAGCATAATTTGATACCCTATATTCACTTTTGTAATAAAAAATGTTGTGCAGGTTATCCATTGTAGTATGATGGGGTTGGGGGCAGGGGGGTGCAATAATCACCCCAATTTATCACTTACCACAAGCAGTTCAGGTTCCTGCTCCAAAGCCTTATCCTCTTCTTCAACATTCTGATACAAGTGTGGGAGATTTGGGGAAGACTTGTGTTCATCCTGACAGTCGTTCGAAGAGAGCTTCCTGTTACCCTCGATTGGTCGCTGCTTTGTGTTGTCCAAAGTCGAGCTACCTTGCTGCTGGTCTTCGTACTTTAATAATTGTTGTTTCAAGGAAGCCACATCCTTTTCAGCAATCACACATTTGTTTTTTTGTAATTTTAGAGAAACTTCACATTTAAAATGATCACTTTTTAATTTTTTATATTTTAATGACAATTCTTTGACTTTTTTCTCTAATTTCTTAACTTTATTCCTTGATCTTTTACAGCTCTCTTTTTCATGTTCTAATTTAGATTCAAGATTCTCTATTTTTGAATTAAATTCAGCCTCTTTCTCTAATGTTTCAACTCGAAAACTATCTGTTTTGAATTTTTCTTGGGCATTTTCAGATTTCATTTTATCTAATTGGATTTTATGCTGTTTTTCTTTCTCAGAGAGATGTGTTTTTAAGGTTTTGAGTCCATTTTGAGAAGATGTGAATCTAATTTCCATATCTTCATATTTTTTTGTCATTTCTTTAAGTTTTGTAGTATCATCATTCACTTCTTTAGGTTTTAACGGAGAAGATTTGTGTTCTAATTTCCGTACTTTTATGTTGTCACCTTTGCTGATTTTTTCTGAACTTTGACGTTTCTCAGGAGATTTAATTTTAATTGTAGATTTTGTTTCATCTTTTCTTGATGTATTAGGTGATGATTTGGAAGAACTTGAATTACTAGATGACTTAGCTTTACTTGAGCTATCAGATACTGCACGTTCACAAACTTGTTTCTTTTCAGCTGAAGGAATCTTACAACCGTTAACATTTTCAGACATTTTTTCTTCTCTTAATACACAATTTGGGTTAGACACTTTCAGTTTAGATTTTTCTGTATTAGAATGAGTTAAGGAATTTTGATTTACATTAATACAGTCTTTAATACAATTTTTATCACTAGTTTTAGACGCACTTTTCAAACTACTTTTTTCTGAAAATAGTTTTGAACCAATCATATCAGAATTGGTCTGAATTATTTCTCCATTCAATAAAGAACTATCTGCCTTTTTACACGTTAAATCAGTCAAGTTAGGGTCAGTTAACATTACTTTATCACACTGAACTATTGAGTTTGAGGTATCATCTTTTTTCATTTCTATCAAACCATATTCAGGAGAAACTATGGAATTTTCATTTTTCACCACTTTATCACTTAATTTCTCATCTGTACAGTATGTATGATCTAATAACACTATAGGCTTGATGATTTTCAGTTGACTCAAACATGTTATAGAAGATTCAGTATTTAAATCATTAAGACTTAAAATTGAAGAAGTTGAGCATAATTTTACAACATTTTTAATGGAATAATTTTCTGTTTTAAGATTTGAATCACTAGAACTTGGGTTTAATTTAACAAGTGTAAGTTTTTTAAATATGGTTTTGGACGTATTAGAAAAACTATTAGTAGCATGTGAAGTGATAGGAGATTTAGGACTACAATCACTTAAGCTGTCTTTAATTTTACCAGGCTCAGAGACTACATTAGATGATGCACTGATTAAGATTTCAGGGTTAAAATGACTTGGTCCAGATTGTTTTAAGTCAGTCATAGATTTATCAACACTTTGCTTCAGGTCAGAACATGTAATTTCTTCAGGTTTGTCATCTGGTAAGGCAGAGCTGGTTTCTTCACTTTGACTTGATGCTTCTTGGTCCACAGTCTTTGAATCTGCAGTCTGCATAGCTGTAACATTTATTATCCTTAAATTAACATGCCAGAAATTAATTTATAATATTATTATTATAGCTTTTTTTTTTTTTTTCCCCCCCAAATGTGTATTAAATTTAATGATGATGATGTGCAACGCAAAAATATATTTAGTAGCTCATTTATACAGTAAAAACTCTTTATTACACAACTTTTTGTTAGGTAAAACTCAATTTTGAGTAGAGGAGATTGCAGTCCTATCAAAAAATAATTAGCATTTAGTGGTATAGGAAAAACTTGATGTAAGGTAAACCTAATTCCTTGGGTCCCTTGATTTCACATAATAACAAGTTTTTATTATATATTTTTCTTTGTACTAACAGTCTACACAAAAATGAAGTTAAATAACTTGGAGGGAAGGGGGTACGTAATATTATGATTCTCTAATGCCTAAACGTTCATATCTGATTATACTCAGTATTCTGAGCGGTAAAATTTGTAATTTGTAGTTTCAATTTCTTTTCTACATATAAAAATATAACAAAAATATATATAATATAACGATGTAGAGTTGTAGTCAAAATTAGTAGGACGGTGATGCACCATTTGCTATCCCACTCTTTATGACTATAATTTAAAATTATAAACCACAAAGAACTTACTGTAAATTTAGGCAAGAAATGTTTATTTATTACCACATTTAATACTTGATTTAGTACTGGAATTCAATGTATTTTTAGTAACATACTAAAAATTTCTAGTCTAAAATATATGCCAAATTCTTTGTGAATGACCTCTATAAAGAATGACATTTCTTATTATTTTTACATAACATCAACAGAATGCATTATAAATATTTTCCAAATACATACAACATAAAAAAGACAAAGAAATTTAATTTAAAATAGTGATGATTTTACTGTTGTACTTTATTTGTTAACATATTTTTAATTCTGATTTAACGAAATTACCCTTGATACCCTTGACACCATTTTACCCTTTTGGGTGTGGCCAGGCTGATATTTAGCCTTGTCAGTAAGAGTTATCTTGCGACTATGCTGAGGCTCACCAGGCTCCCAGAACCCTTTCCTGCACTCTTCTGGGCTCCTACTACCAGATCTGTGCAGCCTGCAGTGGCAGTGCAATACTGCAGGGCAGCGGAGTATAGACAGCCGTAAGCTGCCTTCCTCCTACCAACTCCATAATCTAGTAATCAGTCACACCCATCCCAAGTCACGAAAAGTCTGCCGTGTTCGGGAATCGAACCGGGGACCTCTCGGACCAGAGCCAGGAGCACTAATCACTACACTACAGAGCGGATAACAAAATTACAAATTGAAAAATTTACATTCAAGGCTGGAAGATAGCAGCACTCTGCAGGCCTGGTCAAGATGCTGTGAAGGTGGGGTGCAGTCATCGCTGGCCTCTCGCGGGCTCTGCTCACTCTCCACCTGTGTGATGCTGCTCTCTGACGAGGCACTGGGCTGAGGAGGAGCATCTAGCAACAAGCACATTATTGGTGAAAATATTGGACACATTTAGATAAAAGGGATTAAACATCAAAATTCCTGATTGCAAATCTGTATTTTTCTACAACCTACAGTTGGCCAGTTATAATTCTCAATTGTTTTTTTGATAGGAATAAAAATATTATCAAATACTTCTACATGACAAGAGTCAAGAGCCAAGAGTCAGTTGTAGAAAACTGTGGTTGGTTACTAATGACGGAACTTGTTTTTCAACATTGTTTACAGTGCTTTCTGGGGTTTCTAATACCCAGTCTGCACTCCAGAAAAGTGTGAGAAAGGGGGCATACATGACCAAAATGTGTCAATTGCCCCAAAATACAAATCAATCAATCAATCAATCAATCAATCAATCAATCAAAAGTGTGAGAAAGTGACAGAGTGCTTGCCAAGGATTAGGTAGAAGATTCTGCTAACGTTTTTGGTTTTATAAAAAAAAAAAAATTTAACTGGCCATAGGAAAGTTGAAGAGAAAAAAAAAATTACAGATGTGGAATTTTGGATTTGTTGAATAATTTTTTGAGCTTTAAAAAAAATTAAGACTAAAAAAGTTTGTACTAACATTTAAAATTATTTACAAAAAAAAATAAATAAATTAAAAAAATATGACAATAGAAATTTAATTGAAAATTGTTCAGCATTTTGTAACATAAAAAAATTAATCAGGCAGTTTCTTAAATATTATTTGTCCAATCCATGCCTTTCTTACAAGCTTATACTTTCAACTACAAAAAAACAAAATCATTGAAAATCAACAACACATCTTTTTATTGTGATTTAATAAAAAAGGTCATCACAAGCTACAAATGGGGCTGAGATAACAAACTTTAAGAACTTAACAAATTAGGGGACAAGAGGAGGTCTGAAAGGGTACAAGACCTTACAAAGGAGGGGGGGAGGAGGGGTATTGTGTGTTTAAATTACCTGTCTGCATAGCATGGTCCTCCTCATCTGTGCCCGAATCCTCGAGTTGCAGATGAATTGACTCATCACTTGAAGAACCATTTGTTACCAGAACATCTAACGTCTTCAACAAATTTGGAATTTCTTGTAAAGTAGACAATTCTGAGAGACAGTCTGCAGTCTTGGCAACACATAAATCTACACTGGTAGCCTCCATGCCTGAGTCTGAATTCAATTCTGTAGATAGAACTTCTGAGACTTTTACAGTATCTGCAGGAGAAGTTAGAGTAGTTGTATCACCACTGCAAACTTCGGTGTTCAAATCTGGAGTCCCTTCTATAGGTAAAACATCTTTGACAATGTCTGGAGGAGAATTGTGTTTATCTGCATTAGGCTTCTCATGACATGAAACAACAGGTAAAGCTAACGGAACAGACACAGAAGTCTCATCTGGAATTATAATTTCTTTGTTTATCTCTGAAACTTCAGTACAAATATCTGAAGATATGGTTTTATCTTCACTTGCAACTTCTTGGGTTATTTCTGAAGGTAACATTTCAGAGTTTTCAATTTTAGAAGAGAGGGAGATTGTATCTTTGCTTGTAATGTCTTTATCATCCGAGCTAACATTTGATATTACGGCATTAAGAGATTCATCTTTTGTGTTGATTTCTGTGATTTTTGATACATTTTCAGTTGAAATGACTACTAGCTCGTTATATCCAGTCTTTGAAACCTGATCATTTAGACCAGAGGCGTCAGTTGAAACTTGTGACTCGGAATCTGGAGGTGGAATAGACATAGAAGGAATTTCATGGCTGGAAGAGGTCAAATCTTCAACTTCTTGATTGTTAACTTGAGAACTAGGAATCACTGCACATAATTCTGAGGTAGGAATAGACAAAGGGTGCAATTCTTCATTTGAAATATCAGACTTTATATTTATTTCATCTTTAGGTAAGGATTCTTTGTTTAAATCAGGAATATTTGATATTTTATCATGTGTTTCTGCGATTACAATTGATTCAGAATTTTCATGTAATTCTTCTATTATTTCAGACGTTTTCAAAGATGGAGAAATAGATTCTATATTATTTTCAGTATCATTAATTTCTACGGGAATGAAATCTGTAGTAACTTTACTTGATTTAAGAGTATTTGAATTTTCATTGGCTACTTCAGAATCTTCAACTGTTTCACTTACACCATCTGTGTGTAAAGAGTCTTTTTCTGTTGTAAGCAAAGCATCAGAATTTAATGTTTCTGTGGGCTTGATTGGTTCTATAGGTTCATCCAAATCTAAAGGAACACAATCAGGAATACTTTGAGGGGTAGAATCTAATTTCTGATCTTCAATTTCCATAACTTCTATTTGGTTCTCATCTGTGCTAATAATCTCTTTGGTTTCTCTTGATAATAATTCTATAGAAGGAACTTCACCAATTTCAGAAATATTTGATGACATTTTTGTGTCTTCTACATCTTCTTTGTTTAAGTTACATGGAGGTGGAAGTTTAAATTCTTCTTCTATAATTTTATTTGGTTCAGGAGAATTAATTTGAGAAGTTTGTGTATTAATTTCAGGAGTATGTGGAGACTGAAAATGAAATTCTTTTGTTGATTTAGGAGTGTTGTCTGTAGAAGTTGATGGTGTCTCTGTGAGTCGACATGACTCGGGAGTGTTGAGTGGCGAGCGAGAAAATGCAGGTTGAGTCTTAGCAACGTCCCACGACGAAGTGTCAACTTCTTTATATAAAGCCTCTATAGTTTCTCTCATAGTAGGGGTATGTGGAGAAAACGCAGGGGAGTCAAATTCACTTTCTGACTCATAGTCAAGGTCTTCTAACTCTGGGACGACGCAATTGTCATCCTCAAAAAGGTCGTCTTCAAATTGAAGATCTTGGTCAGTAGAGACAGGCTCTTGGTCCTTAGAGACAGGCTGTTGGTCCTTAGAAACAGGCTCTTGCTCCTTCCCTGCGGTCTTCTGTAGTAAATTGTATCAGATTAGAATTATGAATGAATGTAAATAAACAAATAAATAAAAAATAAAATAAATAAATAAAGTCTTAAAATTGAAATAAATGGTACTGCCAGAGCTCTTCAAATAACATAGAGCTTATTACGGTAATATAAATCAACTGTAGCAACAATTCACTATCAACAGATGATAATGGAGTCTTCAATTGTTCCCCATTTGAAAACATCTCCCCCCCCCCACCCCCATTTAGGGGTTTTCTGATACGAATCAAAAACTTTTTTCTCTAAAAAAATTCTTTTAAGCAAAAACAAAAAAAAAACAAAAAAAGAAAAGAAAAAAAAATATATATATTTTTTTTTACATAGGTTTGAAGTGAAGCCTCTATTTGAGATTACAACTAAATTATAAAAACGATGTCGTACCTGACTGGGCAGCTTGATGCAGGATGGCCCGAGGTAGCGACGCAGCACGACTACCGGCTGCATTGACGTCAGCTTGTCGTCAGCTGGGAGGACTGGCTGGTTCGGCTTGACATCCGCGGTAGCCTCAGCACCTGCCAGCACGTTACAAATGAGGGACAAAGTAATATCAAGTAACAAGTAATACTTAAAATCTACAATCAATTGTACCCAGTTTCATTAACTCCAATAAATGATTTTTAATATTATATCAAATTCAAGTTTACAGTTAGTAAAATCAGTAAAATGATTCACAGAAAAAAAAAAAAATAATAAATAAAAAATACAGTCAGAATCCATCATGCTGAAGTTTCATGCAATAGAATATAATTTTATTTCAATCTTTTGTTTACATTTGTAATATTAGAGAAGTAGAGTACTGTAGATAGGATTTTGACCCTCAAATATCCATTTCAACTCATGCGATAAGGCTGAGAGTCCCTTTTAAATTTCTAAGGGGCAATCTTAATACAATTCAGAGGTGTAACAGAATAGGTGTATTTATATGATAAGAATGCTAGAATAGCCTCCTGGTACTTACCCTTTTTAGCGTTAACCTTGATAGCAACTTTCTTGGTACGAGGACCACTAGCCGATCCTGGTGGCTGAGGTCTCTTCTTAGCCTTGTTGGTCTCATTTTTGTCTTCAGCTGGTTTAGTCTGCTCTACCTTGGACTGCTTGATGGACTGAACTCGAGGGGCCTTCGAAGTCTTGGCCTCAGAGACTTGGCTCGGCTTGGGAGGACGTCCACGCTTCCTAGCAGTGTCCATGTTGGCCAGCTGTGAACAAGTATTGAGAAACACATGAGAAAAATTGTACCGTGGCTATTAACGGTAGTAATAGGGAATGTGTTATCAGGCAGGTATGGACTTGTGTCTAGGATAGTGACTTTTATAAGTTAAGGAATTCCAAGATAGAAGACAAAATTATATTCAGGTGCTCAGCATTTACTGAGGAACTTGACTCATTGCCTGGCAACATTAAGAAATGTATCTCCATTGGCTTAATAGAAGTAAAATATCTTGTCAAAGCGTGGGCATAAGAAAAGTAAAAGTAACAATGGCTTCATGTTGTAAGTGATCATCTGAAGGTTTCTGCTGCTATTATTGCTGTCTAGATAAGCAAACGTACAACCTACTTTAGCCATGTTATGAACAAATTGTGAATTGTCCAACACTGGCTATTATTTTGCATCTGTTCGTTTGCTTGTTTTGTTTTTGTAATAGAGGTTTCAAGTCATCTGATTTACCTTTGTTACTGAATTTATAAACTTTGAAGATTAATAAAGATATTGCTGATTTAGCATTTAAATTTTTTTGGAGGAAAAAAAGTTTTTGATTTAAAATCAGAAGACTCTTAAATTTTGTTATGGGTAGGAGATGTTTACAAATTAATAGTAAAAAAATTCAATTTTTTTAATATGGTAGCTTATTGAGAAAATTTCATACCAGAGAACACTGGAAGTCTCTATGTTTCCAGTCATTGATAGAAATATTGAGTGCGTTTGAATTCACGGGCCAGCCCGGGCTGGCCTGGGCTGAAGCGTTTTTTGTCGTCAAGTGGGGCCAGCCCGGCGGCCATTTTTCCTCCTCTCATGACGTCACTTCCTGGCTGGCCCAGGCTGACGCGGGCGGACTCTACAGTGCGCCTGAGACCTAGCGGACAGACTGGGAACTAATTATGACGAAATTATGACGTTTCATACCAGGCGACCAAGGTCACCGCCATTTTACCCAGCCCGGGCCAGCCCGGGCTGGCCCGTGAATTCAAACGCACTCATTATTACTGTATTTTGTTATTTGCTTCAACTGAACCCTGTCATAGGATACTGGTCAGAAGTGACTTAATGTAACTTCCACTGACTCTTTGTGGACTCGACCTAGCAATGTTTATAATTTTACAAGTTCCTTCCAAACCAGGGCAAAATTAACCTAATTTTGACTGAGGGAATTATGGAAAATCCAGTAAGAATGGTCAGCAATTGATGGAGGATGTCATCAAACACCTCTCGGATGCTTCTTTGAGGAATCGTCAAGTGGAACAGTTTGGCGGTGCCTGACGAGATCAAACTTAAGACTATCCGATTACGAAATGGATGTACATCGTAAAGTACCCGGTTTCCTGCCATGATGTGTGTAACAGCCATTCTTACTCTAGCTTAGAACTTGAAATGAGACATCTCGCTGATTGGACCCGCTGGTCAAAGATGGCAGTACGAAAACCAAACGATGCTGCACACATTGATGTGATTCAAATGAGGAAACAAGGAAACCTGAGTCAGGCTGGTCGGTGAACTATCATTTACTTGAATGGGCTCAGTTCTCAGTATGATCACTAAAAGTCAAGGCTACTGTACGGGATTTGAATTCATAACCACACTTTCTACTACTGCGCCATTGTGATCGGTAATAGGCACTGTTGTGGAATTGCAGTATGCATACAATATTTACGCATAAAACTGCATGCATATACTGTACAGAAACCCAATATGAAACTAAATGAAGCATATTATTATGAAAAATGTTTTTTTCTTATTTCATCTTTTTGGTATTGTGGATGGAGTTATGTACTGTAATACCAAAGTCTTCTACTCGCACAATGGTTGTAACAAACCATTGTTTATAATGTCTGTCGCATGAAGCCTTTTTTATTGTTAAACATGGGACGACGTAGTGCCTAATTTTGCCACCAGAGCACAGAACGTAATGGCATTGTTGGCGCTAGGCAACAGTGTCAACTTCATAATTAACGGTCATTTTCCATAAGTTAACATGTAAATCAACAACCGTCCCATGTTTTTCCTTTCACGCGACAGACATTACACAACAATACTTTGTTTACCAACAACGAGCAGAAGACTTTGTGTAATACAATACTGTACAAAAGTTATTGATATGTTACGAGATGCAATATGTATGCATACTTATGTAGACATACTTCGTGATCTTGTTATATTTATTCATACAAAAAGTTGTCTAGACCTAATAGTAAGTTACATAATTCATTATAACCACTCAGGTATTTATATTATGTCTGTAACCTCTATAGGGAGCTGTACAGTATGCATACCAATAACAAAACGCTTTACGACATATTTCTTGTATGTGGTTAAACCTGATGCAACACTTGCAACGGACCCGAGATAACTACAAGCAATTTTACACTATATAAAGTGGTATGCAGTCGAGAGAAATGGTGGTATTCATACGCATACAACGAAAGCAGGGTCGCTTGAAGTTTCCCAGCATATAGGGTCCACCATTGACCTTGTGTCGAGATGGCGTGCAAAATCAACAAGTGCTTAAAAGCTAGTTTTTCTAAAATTGAGATGGCTGGCTTACTTCAATCTAATAGATTACAAGAATCTGATGTATTTCCATGTGTAACATAAAAAAAGAAAAAAAAAAAAAACATAACGATAGCAAATTAAAATATTTCAAGTCCTGGACTGGACGTTTTGCACAGACCGGCGGCCACATGGCGGCTACAATAGCAAGTCTAAATTTCGCAGTTTTCAAGCATTCGCGTATTCTGTTAACTTCATTTATATTGTTAACCTATAAATTAATTAATAAAAAATGTGTTTTTTAAGTAATAAAGCACAAAAACATTGCTGCATACTTACTTATCACTAATATTCACGGGAAACTTTTGATTTCCATCACCTTTGTTTATATTTTTGAATTTCGCGGATCAAGCCATGGATCAGAGCGTACTTGAGTAGCAGAGCAAACTTGAGTAGAAGGCCACAACACGACCGCGCCCACTTTTCAATAGCCGTCCTACTGAGCAGCAGGTTTGCGTGTAATCAAATGGGAGAGGGCTTGACTTTGGTCGCGATTTACGACAATTACGCTGTATGCTAGAGTTTTCAAAATGAAACAAGTTTAACTCTAATATAGTTTAATCTTACTGGACAACCTTTTTTTTCACGCAAAAACAATATTAATACACTTAAATAAACTGTTATGAACCCGACTTCTGCTACTTCTGTTACATCTGCGCATGCGCCGGCATGCGCGAAGTAATAAAAGTCAGTTTACTGGCGATGACGTCATATGAACATTGAAAGCCTTTCTTCATAGCGAGTGACTTTCACTTTACTTAATTGCATTTTCTATACTTCGTATGTATCAAGTAAAGTTATTTACTACATCGAAAATAATGTATGAAAGTTGATTCAAGTACTTTTATATTTTCAATATTTCGTGACGTCATGATACATTACTAAAGCTTGGAAGATAGAACCAAGTTCCCGCCCTAACTTTACCGTCTTATATCTCAAGAAGTATGATATTTATGAACTAAATAAAATAATTAGCAAACGGGAGACTACATTGAAGTATTATTGCACTACAAGACACCTTCATTAATATCAAGTAAATATTTAAAAAAAAATATTTCCTCCCGATTACATTGCATGTTATTTTTTAAATTCCGGACGGCTAATGTCTCGACAGATGACGATCGCGCCGGCTGGGTTTTGGCCTCCTACTCAAGTACACTCAAGTTTGCTCTGCATGGATTAAGCGGGAACAAGGTGGCTGGATAGTAAGGTGGGGACACGGAGCTGCTGCCCCCTCGCGGCCAGTGAGGAACTACAAAAAAACAGTTGAGGATCGCGTTTTTGGATCCAATTTCATCCGCGAAAAATTCAAACGATGGAACTGGAAATGCCATCAAAAGTCGTATTTACAGTATAACTGTGGGTAAAATTGTGATAGAAATAAACTCTATGTTAAATTCTGAAGAAGATAGACTCAATTTAAAAGAATTTTAATGGTTCATCGGCCCGATGTTCATGGATTTCTATTACACCGTTTGAATTTTTCGCGGATGAAATTGGATCCAAAAACGCGATCCTCAACTGTTTTTTTGTAGTTCCTCACTGGCCGCGAGGGGGCAGCAGCTCCGTGTCCCCACCTTACTATCCAGCCACCTTGAGCGGGAATTTGTATTTGTGCGCCATCTATCGAGATTTATTAAAACTATTTGCTTTTCATTCCTGTGGATTTAAAATTTCAAAATAATATTTTTTATAATAATTAATAATAATAAGAAGAAAAGTAGGTTGTTGTCATCAATCAGTGAGTTCCTGGTAAAAAACACCTTTAGTTCATACTGTTCATGACGATCGAAATAAGCAAAATCACGTACTGTGCGTCTATTCTGCATGATATAGCCTCTCATTAATGAATTATATATACCTCAATTAATATTGCTTTTAAACTAAAACAAAATACAATGTTAATTCCTCAATACTTTAGATCATCAATTAAGGTTATATCTTTAGAATGTATCATACTTCTTAATTGTGTGACAGGCGTGACAGCTTATAGTGTGATATTAAATTCGATCAGTGTATATGGCATATATAGATTTTGCAAGCAATATTGAAATTGAATTGAAATTGAAATAAATTTTATAATATATATTATGTAAAAAAAAATTATGTAATGTTTTCCTTAAAATTATCACCCAATACACTGCGGACAATAATTGTGATACAGTACAGAACCAATGTTATATATAACATCTTCGAAGGTTAATTGCTTATATCTTTCACCTCGATCGGCCTCGTCTTCCTGTTACATGTATATGGATTCCAAATTAATAGAGGCAAAAATTGAGACAAAAAAGAAACACAATTTTTCTAATAATTATATTTATTTGTTAAAAGTAATAATAATTCTATACATGACTTTTTAATATTTTCTTCTTTTTTTTTTTTTTTTTTTAATTATAATTCAATTAAGTATCCCTTTCTTTGGATATAATTATATAATATTAGGTGCAGGTATATATATTATAACAATAATCACTCAACTTTTGCAGATTAGTTTATACAGTTATTAAATTAACAAATTCAATTAAACCCTCTAAACCGTCCACTACATTGACAATATTTAATTGTTTTCACGCAATATTTAAATTAGGCATTTTCTTGTATCATCTGGTCTATATTAGTTCAAATGTTTTTTGTGTTTTTTACTTTAAAATAAAACTTCTATTAACAGTTCTTTAGCAGATAAATGGCGATGTAATTATAATATTTAATAAATAGTACTTCTCCTTTAGAAATAAAAATAAACAAATTAATAAACAAAATTTAGCGCTACAGTGGAAAATTCTGATTTTCAACACTTGTTCAAGCCAGTACATGCACATAAACCACAAAAAATAAATAACAATTAAAATTAAGTATAATTTAACATATGACAATGTTATAATGTATTGTTTTTAGGTATATCAGATATAAACCAGTCATTTACCTATTATTATATCAATGCTCTGGGCAACAAAATATTTTAACATACAGTATAATGTCTTTTCTTTTCAGGCAAAATTTTGTTTAACATATTTAAATTATTTATGATTTGCATGCAATCAATATTTAATTATTTATGTAATAGTTAAAAAATTTAGTACATAATTTTACTTGTATTAATAAATATTTTTATATACTGTAATTAAAAATATATCAAATTAACAAAATCAGAGTGCTGTTTATTTTTAAAAGTAAGCAATGAGGACAAAAATTGCAAATCATAAAAAGTTCTTGGTAATTTGAAGCAATGGACAACATACATGAATTTTTTTTATTGCAGAAATGAATAGAGGGTACCAAATTATGCTACTCTGAATTTTTTCAGCTTTTTTTGAGACCCAGAACTATTTTTAAATAATTATTGAAAGTGCGGCCACGCCCCCTGGAGGCGTCAATAGGCGTCTAGTCTATATCCTTTTTATTAAGGCTGCAGGGGTGCCAACTGAAATCGCAGGACTTTCAATAATTATTTAAAAATAGTTCTGGGTCTCAAAAAATTCTGAAAAAATTCAGAGTAGCATAATTTAGTACCTTCTATTCATTTCTGCAATAAAATTTTTTCAAGTATGTTGTCCATTACTTTAAAAATGTAGTGTGTTCTGTTTATACCTACATCAGAAAAGCGTAAATGCAAAATGATCATACTACAAAAATAGCGACAAATAAACTACACTAAAGATGCATGTAATGTATCAAAGCTTGCTAATATTAACTAATTATGGATGCGTCAAAAGATGAAATAGTTTTTAATAATAATATTAATTCAGTTTGCAAAGAAGAATTTACAAAATAGTTTTTAATAAAAATGGTGTATATCACACCTCAAAACGGAAAGTTAAGTGTTTTGTAAATTTTATCTAATTGAGAAAAAATATCTAGCAACTACCAATGAATCTAGTGGGTCTTGAAAATAATCTAATAATAAATTTATAGCATGGCTTAATTAATTTGAGAAATTATAATTAATTATAAAACTATAAGATTCTGTAAATTTTTAATACGGCATGCATGCAACTTTTTTCCATTTTTAAGTCCAAAAGACTAAAATATTTCAAAGGATGATTTAGCTACAGTATGTATTTTATAGGATCAAATCAGACTGCAATTTAGGTATAATGCTCAATAAAGCTTGTTTTCAGAGCCCTGTATTTATAAATCATACTTTTGACAATTTCCTCCCTCAAAAAATCAAATTAAAACATTTGAATTTTTGTTTGTTGAAATATATACTGGGATATAATTAAATATAAGTTTCATTTTTCTAATCCTCGCCAGCAGATGCTTCCTTTCCTTCCCTTCTCTTGTATGCTCAGACGGGATCTGATATAAAGAAAATAGCAGGTCTCTATGCTCCAACATTGACCTGATATCTTGAGTGGTGGGGGAAGCAGGAATTTGATGACTAGCATAGGAATAGAAGAATGTAGCCATAACTCACAATACATACTGAATGAATTTTCAAAAAAAAAAAAAAAAAAAAAAAAATCATAGCATTATGTCCATAAGCAGCTACAAAATGAATTATACTTTTGTTTTTCTTTCCATCTTTCTATTAATTATATTCCATTATATTTTTAATTGGTGTATAAATATTTTAGTAGATTCCTTTAATTTTTTTTAAATAAATTAAATATCCCATTATATAAATCTGACATAATAATGAGGTTATTTAAAGGTTAGAATTTTTCATGTTATTTTGGTGTGACACGAGAATAGTAGTTTCTCTGTTCGGTTGGTATCACTGTTTGACTGTGGCTACATTGCTGGGAGTGGAGATACCAAACACGGAGCCAATACGGAGGAAGTATCGGCGAAGGACGGACCGAAGCTCAGGTTTGAGATCAAAACACATAATTTCACACAGTAAGGTATAGTGACTGGACGCATGGGCCGCAAACTGAAACAAAATAATGCGGTTAGTCAGGGGGTGGAAAGAAAAATGTACAAGACTATTTAGTATGATAAATTATTGTTTTCTGGTGACACTGATAACAACAATAAACACAATTTTGCCCAATTAGATTGCTGCATGCCATTTTTTTAGTAGCTCAATCGAAAGAGGAGGTTGAGAAATGCACCTATGAATTTTATGCGATTTTTTTTTAATACTGCATCATAACTAAAATGGAGATGATAAGAGGTCACGTGACCTGGAGGCGCCTGCCGCAACGCCTATGACGTCATTACATTCTTTGGTTTATCTATACAAGACATGTAAACAATTATTGCATTGTTGCTTGTTTATTAAAAATTAGTATTTGTTTCCATAGCGACGTGGTTGTTTACAAGCATTATATAGTTGAACCAAAGAATGTAATGACGTCATAGGCGTTGCGGACAAAGCCTCCAGGTCACGTGACCTCTTTTCATCCCTATTTTAGGTATGATGCAGTACGAAAAAAAATCGCATAAAATTCACAGGTGTATTTTTCAACCTCCTCTTTCAATTGAGCTACTAAAAAAATGGCATGCAGCAACCTAATTGCATAGATGACGTTTAACTTTAAGTTTGTTGATTTCTATTATTGCAACAATGAAAAATAAAGGTTAACCTTGGATTAAAGTTAGACCTCATCTATGCAATTGGATAAATAGGTACTACACTCAATGAACTCATGAACATTTTAGACATTTTTAATAACAAATTTTTATATTTTAAATAAAATTTATATTCAAATTAAGGAAAATAAACCATTTAGGTTGTGATAATCTTATTAAAAGAAAAGGATAGGAATAACCAGCAAGGCCTTACCGATCGAAAGAGTCACAGCAGGTGGAAATTCTTGTGGTCACAGAGGTTCACTCGAAAGTTTTTACACTTTTGAAACGTTTCGCATCGTGGAGATGCTTCTTCAGTCACAAGAAGAAGTAGAATCTTCTTCTACTTCTTCTTGAAGTATTCTACTTCTTCTTGTGACTGAAGAAGCATCTCCACGATGCGAAACGTTTCAAAAATGTAAAAACTTTCGAGTGAACCTCTGTGACCACAAGAATTTCCACCTGCTGTGACTCTTTCGATCGGTAAGGCCTTGCTGGTTATTCCTATCCTTTTCTTTTAATAAAATAAAATTTATAATCAATTTTTATAATTAAGTACAGCTTGTATTACAAATTTCAAGGCTACAATGGACAATTTGCATGACATTTTTTTATTACAGAAATGAATAGAGGGTACCAAATTATGCTACTCTGAATTTTTTCAGTTTTTTTTTTAGAGCGGGAACTATTTTTAAAAAATTATTGAAAGTCAGTTTTATGACATCACGGGCGTTTAGCGCCTATCCTTTTCTTAAGGACAGACTCCTCGTGACGTCATAAATTCGACTTTCAATCATTTTTTAAAAATAGTTCTCGGTCTCTAAAAAAACTGAAAAAATTCAGAGTACCATAACTTTGCACCCTTTATCCATTTCTGCAATAAAAAAATGTCATGCAAATTGTCCATTGGTATTAGGTCCATGTAATTTTTATATTTTCTCTTGTAATCATTAATAATAAAATTTTCTATGTATATCTCTTTTTGTGTTTCTGACGTGTGTCTTGTGTTATTTTAATTTTATGTCTAATTGTATCTGTATTTGTGTTTAGTAAAATAATTACATATAAAATTCCACAAAACTGATTGCAAATCATTGATATTACCATCTATTGGTAATATCAATGGTAATATCTATCAGATATTTTTCAAGACATTTATGTAGAGTTTATATCATATATATTTTAAAGGAAAGTGATATTTATTAATTATTTGAAAAATCAAACTAAGCGATATTTATTTATTCAAAGCAGATTGAAACACATACGATAGAAAAAGATTTATTGGGAAGGGAGATAGTTCGAGCCTTTAGCTGTCATTGACCCAGCAAAAGAACTGAACTGATGAAGCACGTAGACAGTATGAAACGTCTTCAAAATGTAACTACAGTCCACTGTATTTAACTATTTTTCGAGTGAACCTGTTACCGCAAGATTTTCTCCTTCTGTGACTTCTTGATCAGTAAGGCCTTGCTAGTTATTCTTATCCTTTCCTTTAAAATATATTTTACAACCAAAATGGTTTATTTTCCTTCAATTTAATATTTATGTAGAATTAACCATAAAAAAAAAAGTTTGTGGTAAGTGGTTTACCAACCTTATCGTCTGGCATCTTGTATATTCTGGTGAGCACGAGCAACAGTAGACACGTCCACGCCTCGCGATGACTCTCGCTGGCCAGGGAGAGGAAGTACGCGAGGGACTCTCGACATACGAGCACAAGCCTAGCGTGCGTCACCTTCAACATACATGAGAATAGTTAGTAATTTGCTAGTAAAAGTTGTCTGATTTTAGAAGTACAGCAATACTTTACCCTACTTGAAATTGATTTTCTTTTCTTTTCTTTTTTTTTTTTTAAATTCTTGTAAAGATTTTACAGAATTTCTTGGTAGCTTACAGTTCTCCTATTTTCAATACATAATTTTTTTTTTACTAATAAGCAAGTTATCAACAAATCTTCTTAATTGGAACTAATAGACTAAGATACACTGGTAATAGTTTACGTTAAAAGAAAATATATGATTGACATACAATTAGTTTAGGTGGTAAGCATAAGTGTAAACATAGATTAAGAAACATAGAGAATGATCTACCAAACATTAAGAGTAAGATAAAACGAAACATCGATTGTTGTAGTCCCATTTGATTAACATGTAAACCTTAGCAACCTCATAATAATTCTGATTTTTTTTTTTTAGAGACAGTTCTTAGCACCAAAAAAATATTAAAAAAATTTCAAAACAATCGGACGATCCAATTTTTTAAAATTAATTTCTTAGTTTAGGTCTCCATGGGAAAACCCTATACTGAAAATTTAAAAAAATTGGATCGTCTGATTGTTCTGAAATTTTTTCCACATTTTTTTGGTGCTAAGAACTGTCTCTCAAAAAAAATCAGAATTATTATGAGGTTGCTAAGGTTTACATGTTAATCAAATGGGACTACAACAATTGATGTTTCGTGTTATCTTACCCTTAAGGAGTAATTTAAGAAGCATTTTTACCTAATGATAAAAAAAAAAAAAAATCTTAAAAATATGTTTCTTAAATTGTTTGCTGAATCACTCCCATTTAAGCCTCATCGGTCCGCATCCAAGCTACAACTACGAGTTCTCAGAAGGTCAGACGTACCTGCCAGGCGTCCCTGCGTGCCTCATCGGTGGCCATCTTGAAGAGGATGCGGAGGGCACACGCGAGACTCTGCACCTCCTGCTGCAGCAGACTCGGCTTGGCACCCCCACGGAACCCTGTGACACAACAAGGGGGAAATTAGGTTGGAAGGAAAGCTGTGTTGAAGAATAAGGGTGTCATATATTTTATAAGTACTGTCTAATTTGTTGTGCAAGTTTTAAAATATTTTATTGACTTAAGTTGAGCTGGAATTACAGTAAGAAATTTTGATAATGAAAACCAAATTTAAGTTACATTTTTCAGCTTATTTGATTATCCCTTTTAAAAGGTTTTAAGTTTTCAAACTTAAATTTGAGGCAATATTGTATTAAAAATTAACTGTAGGATGGTATCTTCCAAAAGAAAAAGTAGCTGATTTTAGTACAACCTTATTTATCCTCTCTCTTACTACCCCTACAATTACAAAAGCATTGAAATATACTACATAACTAGAGTTTTTAATTTTTATCTCAAAAAATTTTTAATTCCAATAAAATACAATATTCTCACCGGCTTTCCACAGCAGATTTCTCTGCTCGTGGTTTGCGTTGAAGGCGGTTGCGAATCTGTGTGACTGCATGAGACAGTCTGTCAGTTGGAGAAGGTGTCGGGAACTCAGGGCGGCGTACATGCCCTGCTCCTCACGCTGCACCCCTCCCCCTTCCCCTCCACCCCCCACACCAGCTCCGTGCTGGAGAAGATCAGCCTAGAACCAAAGTCATGATTGGAACAACGTTGTTGACAGTACTTTAAAACGAAGTTGTCAGTGAACTGAAGTTACATTCTATTGCACCAAAGTTAATGTTTTCACTATGGTACTATTAAGAATGGTTATATCTCTATCTCTTAACTGAATGGGTTATGTTCATTTTTAATCCAAAGACAAAAGGGGAAAAAAAGTATGTATTTACATTATTTACATGAAAGAAGAACACAACAATTCATAGCTATTGTATTAATATGTGTCAAAGAAATATTTAATTATTTAATATACATTTTTTTTTTCTCTTTTACACCCTGATTGTAATTCTGCATTAAATATTAATCATTATTACATATTATTAATATTGCAAACAGCAGAATATTAATCACACAATACAAAAGAAAAGAGACACAAACAACAAACAAGACAAATAATTTGGTGGACAAGAAACAGCCTCTCACCTGAGCTTGTGCTAGGTTTTCAGCGTCTTCCTTGCGCGAAGTTGCCGGGAAGAAGACAATGTTGTCGATGGTCTGGATCAACTCGAGCTGCACGACACATCGTATCTGCAGTGCCGAGAACAAGCGACCATCTGGGCTGCCCTGGAAGCCAAAGACAGTGTCGGTATTTTAATTTTTCTCTTTTAATTTTACGAGTCTTAAGAGACTAGAAAAATGAGGATTGTAAAATAATGGTCAGTACTGAGATGTTTCAAAAACCAAGAAAACGTCAAGAACAAATTTAAGTTGTAATAATTTATAACACTTTTACTATCAAATGGTAGTTACATATATTATGGTAAGAGCTCCTTAAAATTTATATTTTTATCAGAATATATGCTGACACAATCATTAATACCTCATATCATCCTTTCAAATTCATGTTTATTTATATTAGAGACTTGCATGAGTAATGTGCTCAGTCAAGTTTAGAAGACAGGAGTGCAAACAGGCTGCCACGATAGTGGGCTGCTACAAAATCTAGGATAAGAATTTTAATTTTTGCATCCCTCAATTTGTTTAATATTTTTTAATATACAGTACTAAAACAATGTTGTAGTCCAGGGCCCCGATTTAATATCCATTTCTCGCCGTCGCAAGTCCATTGCGACGTCGCAAGTGAAGCGTCGCAAGCAAAAGTCGATTTAATATCGTCCGCGGCGCAGACTTGCGACGGCAAATTCGGGCAGTTGCGATGCCAAATTTGCGATAACCTCAGAGGTGCCGCAAGACGACTTACCACGCTCTTCTCACCTCGGAATCACTTCGTTCTTCTTAATTAATTCAAAGAAGAAGAAAAATAAAATTTATCTAGAATAGCCAATGTTTTCTTAGATAGATTCTTTACGTATAATACTCATATTTTTTTTAATACTATATATCAAAGCATCCATGGCCGAGTTCTAGCTCTCCAATTGCTTGTTCTTGGATTGAAGAACGTAAATTGTTTTACAAATTAATCAAGGTATTATTTTGTGTCCAATTCAAATTAAATATTTTCTAAAAATTTGCTGCTTTATTTTTAATTAATTTAAGAAATTAATCGATTCATAAAAAATATTTTTTCAGGTTTTCTTTATTCCCGAGACGGATTGAACCAAAAAAAATGTATAAATATAAAAATTTTAATTCCATGTCCATATAAATCGAATTAAAATTTTGAATAATTAGGATTTGAACCGCGCGGTAAAATGCGACTTGCGACGCGATCGGATGCGATGTACTTTGATCATCGCAGTGACGTCATCATCGCAAATTTGAATTTGCGACGCGATTGACACGTGATATAGCGCGGTCATGATTGGAAGATCACTTGCGATGGGGGAGGGGCTAGCAATTATTTGTCTGTCGCAGACGCTCATATTAAATTCACTTTGCGACGTCGCAAAGGAGTGTGGTAAGTGCATCGCAAAATATTTGAAAATATTTGCTAGCGACGCGTCGCATCTACCATCGCAACAAATAATGATATTAAATCGGGGCCCAGTCTTATGGCTGCTTTCAGCCACTCACATTGATCTGAGGTCACACAAAAGAGTCCAACAACCACCTTAGCAGAAAAATATCCTATTTCCATTGGTAAGCTGGAAAAAAAAATATCCTAACTCCATTGGTAAGATGAAAAAAAATAATACCTTAACTCCATTGGTAAGCAAAATGGAGTTACTAGCACATTTTTTTTCAGCTTACCAATGGGGTTAGCACGTTTTTTTTCCAGCTCAGCAATGGAGTTAAGATGTTTTTCCCCTACCTCGTCATTATTCTTTGTCTCACCTGGTTCCTGGGACTGCTCATGCTGTCTGACTCTCCGTAGTCACTGCTGCCCCTCTTCAGAATGCCTGGCAGTCTGTCTACCTCTCCCTCCCCCTCTCCCGCCCCTTTGACAGGACTCCAGGTCAGCAGGGGACCAGGCAGGGTGGACTCGAAGATGTCCAACATGCACTGACATGTCGCGTCCCAGGTCTGGTCGGTAAAGCGGGAACCGTTGGAGATGACGAGGTTCTCCAGGCAGTTGGTGCCCGACTTGGCCAGCTGCTCATTGTCTGTAAGAAAAAGGGACTGTCAGTATTGGGTAAAGAGAAAATACAATCTATCCATATCGAAACAATTTTGTTACTACAAAATTCTAAAAACTTTGAACTCCAGTGAATCACTTCAACTATTAGCAAACCTTTCTTTCATGATAGTATTTATATTGGAGGGAAAGGGTAAGGGCTCTTTTTTTTTTTTTTTTTTTTTTTTTTTTTTTTTTTTTTTTTTTTTTTTTTTTTACAGTACTTTTTTTATTATTTTTTTTTTTTTTTTTATTATTATTTAATTTATATGATAGATACTTAAGTTAGAATCAAATCAGTACCTTGTACTTCGCAGTAAAAAAAAAAAAAAAAAAAAAAAAAAAAAATCTGTCTAACAGAATATATTATTTATTTATTTTTTTAAATTTAGCATATTAATTAATATTAATTACCGTCTAGTATTTTTTAAGTATATATATGTTTTCAGTTTTACCACAGGGGAAAAATAGAAAATGACATCTTTAAATACTTTAAAAATAATCAACTAAGAAATTACAGTTTTCTCTCTGAACAAGACATGCAATTTTAGTAAAACATTTAAAATAATTCTAACATGCACGCTCTCCACTCCACAGCCTATCTTGTCATCTCAAATGTAGTACAGAACGTTAGCCCACCTTGCTGCACACACCACCTCAGCTGAGTGTAGAGATCTTCTAGCAGGAGAGGCCCCAGCAGCTCAAAGTACTGTGTGAACACGTCAACAATAGCGTACAGGGCGTGGTTGCAGGTCGTAGTCATCCACTCCGCTTTCTGTCAACATCAGAAGTGTTGGATTTGAGTCATGTTTACTTTCATCTGATTTTGTTTTTTGTAAGTCAAGCGTTACTTAAACATAAATTGGCAATATGAGATTTTTGCCATTAAAATAAGATAAATTTTCTTAATGTCTACTTTTAGCTATATTAAAGCTCAATTTCTTATTTTGTCTAAAGAAAAAATTTCCTTATCCAAAATTTTGCTTGTGTCTTTGATCACCAAGAACTTATGTAACTGAACTTTAATATAAGAAAGAAATTAAATTTAAAGTTAATTCCCTGATCTTAAAATACAAATTTTCTCCACCCTTTACACTTTTTTTTTAATAATGTTAGTACTTTTAAATTATTTAATAATATTGGAAATAAAAATAAGACCTAATTAGCTAGTAATTTTACAAGTTATAAAGCTGAGCTTTACTAAAAGCCAAGAATGAACAGTATTGTCATATCTTACAAAGTTGCAACATGGAAATATTAACTACAACTTGCTCCTTGTTTTCTATTAACACATTCTTTACACTGGCAATAAAAGCATCCTTTTCCTCATACCTCCCTCGGCCAGCCCTCTCTGCGCACGAACCCACCTCTGTCTGCTGCTCGGGAAGCTTCATGTTGTCGAAGATCCTGAAGAGCACTTGGAAGAGATCTCGCCACCAGTGGGCTTTGAAGGAGCCACCGTACGTCTTGATGATCTCAAAGAGGACCGTCAGAGCTCGCGTCCGAACGTCCAGCTTACACCTGCACATGTCGAGGAATTGTTACCAGGGGGGTAATGTCCTTTGATTTCTTTGACTGTATTTAGTAGTGAGACCAGGAGGTAATAAAATCTGTTAATGGATTTTGAAAAATGTACAAATACAGTACACAAGAACATTTAAAAAGTCTTCTGGTGTAATACAATCATTAACAGATAGCAGGAAGCATGATCATAAATTGTAAGAGAGAAGATAAAAAAAAAAAAAAAAAACTCTGAACTTGTCAAAGTACATGACAATAAACATTTACTATTTAGGTTAAGCAAATATTTATTGATTAATATTTTTCAACATCACTTGTTACACATTTAAAATTATTTTGTCTTCTACTAATTTAATTCAAATACCAGTACAGTATGACAACTATAACGTTGAAATCACATGACATTGCATCCTATGACTTATTTTTAAAAAAAATTTAAATTTCTCATTAATAGTAACACATTTATTTTTCCCACTATTTAGTCACCTGTTTACGATGCAGGAGAGCTCGAAGAGCAGGGGGAACCAGCCTCGCACCCACGGTCGATCCTCCTCACACACCTGCATGTCCTGCTCCATATTGTGCTCACGGAATAACTGCAAACACAACAGGTTTAGCTGTAAAATAAAATTGGACCTGTTTTCTAACAAATTATTATTGCAAGAAATCTCTTTGTTTATTAGCTGTCTCTAAAATTATTACTTATCCAAATTTCTTTTGATTTTAACATGCTAAAATTTCAACGTAAATTTATTAATCTACAATGCCTCACAATATGCAGAGACATTGTCAAATAAATAATCAAATGTCTTAACACATTGAGCTCATTCACTCAATTGAATCCTTGATTGATTTATTGTATTCTAGCTTTCTCATTAATGCCACTCTTTGTCAACAACCCTCCACTGATTACAATGTTGACGTACCTGAGGCTTTTCATCGACATATTTGGCACAGGTCCTCAGCAGCCGTATTGCCTCCATGCTGGTGTCTGGGAAGGCAGCGTTGCAAGCAAACTCAGACAGACACTTGACTGCGTCTTGGAACGAGTCAATCATCACAGCAAACTGAGCCTCGTACAATCCATCTGTAAAGAAAGTCTGTTTATTTGTGTGTTTTCTTTGTCTTATATATTTTACATAATATCTGCAGATATTTTGGCATCTCAGAATGCATTTCAGATGACTAAATTTTTTTTTTTACAAGAATACAATATGCCTATTATATTATATACAGTACAATATGTATAAGAGTAATTATGCTATCATTTGTTTCAGTTATCTAATGGCAACAATATATTTTCTGAGGTTCTGGATACACAAGATATGTACAGTATTAACATGTAACATTTCTATGCAACATTTTTTTTTTTTTTTTTTTTTTTTTCTTTTGTAGTTGTTGTTACAGATGAGGTTACAAATGGAGTATTGACCTCAAAATTTTTTAATTGCAGAAATGGATAGAGCGTGCAAATTTATGCTACCCTGATTTTTTTCAGATTTTTTGAGCCCGGGAAGTATTTTTAAAAAATTATTGAAAGTCCTTTTTGTGACGTCACGCGGCAGCATGTCCTATCTTTTTCTTAAGGAGCGGCGTCTCGTGACGTCACAAAAAGAACTTTCAATAATTTTTTAAAAATAGTTCCCGGGCCCTAAAAAATCTGAAAAAAATCGGGGTAGCATATTTTTGCACGCTCTATCCATTTATGCAATAAAAAAAATTGAGGTCAATACTCCATTCACTAAATTCAAATTTATTTATTTACTCCATTTCTCTTACAATCAATATATCAAAACAGATATCTGTTGAGGTTAATATCAAATTATGAATATAAGAATTACAATACAAACAGAAAATATGTACTTGATTTTGCTGTTTTGTTTTAGTTGATATTGCAAATTACAGCAGTTACTGTACTGTATCTGAAAGTTTCTTTCTATAGCAAGTTGGGACGCTAATAATTTCCTATTATTTCCAGATACTGAAATAAATTTTGTCAGGGGGAGGGGCCACTTACTGACGATCTTGCCAGTGGTGACAAAGGCCAACTCAACGAGGGCTTCGTCGTTGTCGGCCGCTGCAAAGTGGAACACGCTGAAGATGTTCTTCCAGCCAGACCTGACAACACCAAGAAAATTTTGTTATAAAAGAAATGTATTCTAACATTTTGCTTATTATTTAAAAACATATGGAATTGACAAAGATAAAAATACTCCATTTAAAACTTAAGAAAAAATAAAATACATAAGCATGAACAAATCGTCAAAATTTCAAAATTAATTTTCTTTTTTAAAGCTTCCAGATAATTTAATACTGTAGCCTTACAAGCTCCATTAAAGTTTAAAAAGAAAAAATAATATTTTTATTATTAATTAATTCTTTCCCTTTAAAATTTTTAGACAAAGTGTCATGGTTCTGTACCTGATGTTCTGTGCTTGCGACTGCACCATCTGAGTGATACATCTCACCACCATATCTCGGATGGTGGACGAACGATTTTTCTTCATGATAGTCTCAAAGGGACGAAGGAAATCTTTCTGGAAGCGGAAGTTGGCAAACTCTCCCTTCTCTATGAACTTGGTGGCCAGTTGTCGCAAAGAGTCGACAGCGAAGAAAGCAATGTCTTCATTGGGGGAGCAACCCACTCGGTCAAAGTGCTCTCCTATCACCTGGGACAGAGCAAGAGAAGTGTCAGAAAGTCTCATCGTATATCTAGTGTGGTTATTATAAACAACAAAACTAAAGTTATTTAAATAATGCACTGTAACACTTGCATATCACAGAACTACTGTGTTATTAATTCCTTAATAAATTTTCATCAATACAAAACCCAAAAATATTTTCAATGCAAGGCTTACTTTATATGGTTAAAAATTTTGCTTATGTTTGTTTTAATTTGGTACTTATACTCTAATACTGCAGACTTTAAAAAAATAACCATAAATTAATGAGGTTTTACATCTATATCAATATGAGTTTTAACTTGTAATATGTCTTGAAAATTCCTTGCTCTAAAAGACCCCATGTCCCGTATTGTACCTGCCATATCCTGGACCACTGTAGCCTGATTCTGCCCATGTTGTAGTACGAGATCTCCACAATCTTCTGCAGTGAGAACATGCGTGGGTGAGCCGGTTTGCTGAGCTCATCAAGCGAGACGGCACACAGGGCCCGCACAAACTCAACGATGGCGTCCCCGTCAAGACGAGTGGAGCCCGTGAAGATTCGGTCCACCGCAACCACCACTGACTGAGAACTTGTCTCCCCTATGCTCTCCTTGACGCTAGCTGGAAAAATAAAACAACGTTATAGGATAGGAAGTTTAATTTGGTATTGAATTTTTTGTGATTTTATTAACCACTAAAGCTTGTTTTAATTTCAATACTTCCTGAATTCTTAACATTGAGGTTTTGCTACTTCAAGGTACTATTTTAATGAATTTTCTCCTATTTCTACATCAAAATGACTGGGAACAAGAAAATTCTTTCAAACATGTCATAAAATTGTAGTTATTGTATTTAATTTTTAATTATTTTCTCAACTCTGGCCTAGAGAGGTTAATGAATGCCCCTCATTATATGTGACAAGTTGACAGTTAAATCAACTCACGGTCCAGAGAGCTGAGGTTGAGAGATGCCGCGGCGTGGTCGCCGAGAGCTGAGGAATGTGTCTGTGAAGCGGAGCTCGAGAGAAAGGAGGCGGTGAAGGATCGTGATCCAGAGAGGAACTGCGGCCGCACGCCGGTACCGACCAGCTGGGCAAGCTCCAGCTGCGAGATGCACTTGACGATGTCCAGCCAAGATGTCCCCAGGTAGTTGCCTGCAACAATTATTGTTGATTGAATTGACACCATAAAGTTAACAGCGAACATGGTGGTAATAGCTGAACTACGTTAGCTGTGCTGTTTGTCAATGTACTGTATAGCTAAATGGTCTAATAAAGAATTCATATTTAATTAACATTGGTTTATCTTCACAGCATTTAATTAGCCTAACAAGTTAGTATTTAAAATATTTTAATTCTTCTTTTAACCTCTTCTTGTATCATTCAACGACTCCAAAGACTCAGTAACGAGACAAAGAGACATTCCATACACTTTGCTTACCGTCTGTATGGGCCACGGTTATCAGGGTTTTGATTGTGTCTATGTTCTTGGCTTTCATCTCAGTGATCGGAGAGTTTGCCGTGAGCAGAGTGAAGCGAGCAAGAGCCTGCACATATGCGTCCCTCTCCAGCTGTAACAATCACATGGCCATGTAAAACGGTGATTTTCTGAGCCAATCAGAGCAATGCAGGCTACAGTGATGATGAATTTCCATGTTTTCATATTGTCACAACAAGGTGAATACTAGGACAGTACCTAACACAAGGCCATCTTTACAGTATGCATCTTTACTTAACCTAGTAACTGCATAATCCATTCATTCTTTTATCTTAAGGTTTTAGTCACCCTGTTTATATCTGCTTTTGATGAAATGTTTTTATAGTTTTGCTGCAATGTTTCTATGCTACTGGTAAAATTCAAATTTTAGATCATACTGATTGTGACCATCATTACAAAAATACTTGTAAAATTACTAAACTGCTTAGAAAGCATTTGAAAGCAAATTCTCTCAATTACAAAATAAATTAAATATTGGAAACAAAAACCAGAGATAACATTTCCAAACGTTTCATTTTTTATCCTGTAGGTGTCACCACTCACCGACATGTGGAAGATGCAGGCTATGCGAATGGCACAACGGATTCCATCTAAACACAAGGCAGCGACCTCTGGATCATCGCAGTCTTGCAGTCCAACACTGAATGCAGCCAAAAATGGAGTCCATGCCATCTGGTAACATAATGACAAACCATGAGGTTATACCTAAAAATTTTAACTACAACTTAAAAATGATGCAGTGAAAAACAATAAAAAAAACAACAACATATTATCGCTATGCTTAAATTTTTGGAAATAAAAACATCTAGAAAGTTTAAAAAAATATAACTATTAGTACAGTACTAAACAGTAAATGATTATATTTAATAAAAATATGATATAAATCATTAACAAAGAATGCTTGATGAACCTTGCACCTTAAATGAAATTATACCTTGAACATTGGTCGCACGTGCTCTAGGTGCTGAGCCGTGGTGAAGGGGGTCTGCACGTGACTGACCGACTCCATGAGGTTCTTGGCAGCAGTGCTGATTGCCTCCATCTCCATGTTGAACAGAAACCTGCGACGTTTTTCGTTCTGGATCACTGCAATAAAACACATCTACTAGTAAGACTTTGTCCAGCAAAATTGCCCATTATTTTTTTTGTCTTTGTCATCTTTTTTATCATTACCTCCGGACCCTCCGGATTGATTTTGACCCATAGTTTATAAGAAATATCCTTAAAGTTTTGTTGGTATCAACTTTTCGCCTGATCATTAACTTCGACGGAAAGTATTGTTTCTAAAAACAAGACAGCATCAAGTACAGAAACACTCACTAATAAAAATAGTTAATATAATAAAAAGTTAATATCCTTGACGCCATTTTACCCTTTCGGGTGTGGCCAGGTATTTAACCTTGTGTGTAAGAGTTATCTTGCGACCGAGCTGGGGCTTACCAGGCTCCCAGAACCCTTTCCTGCACTCTTCTGGGCTCGACTACCAGATCTGTGAGGCCTGCAGTATTTGAACTTACAGGGGTGATCACTTCCTTCGGAAATATTCCGAGAGATGGCAGCACCGTGATCAATTGTGCTGCCGTACGTACATACAGCACGTGCTAGTAGATGGCAGCAGTGTCACTTTTTACAGCGTCACCCCTCCAAGTACTAACCACGCTCAACGTTGCTTAACTTCGGTGATCTAACGAGAACCGGTGCATTCAACGCGACAATAAAAATAAGTTGAAGTAATTAGAATCATAGAACATGCATTCAAAATAATTTTAGTATGTCATGTAAATTCTATCTTAAGGGCCCGATCTAGTAGAGGTAAAACACCTCACGCGGCAAAATGTAGGCAACCACGCGGTTTTTAGCTCAAAAAGAAAAGCAGGCTTTACCTGCTTTTCAACGCATTTTTTCATTTATATATTCGGTAATAAATGTCACAGAGACTTGGGACAAAAATGACATTAGTCTACTTTTTAATGACAATTTCATTTTTATACAGCTGTAAACAACCAGATCAATACTTTTTTGCGAATGCGTAATGAGATCGATAAGGACGATAAAAATTTTACTTTCATAAAAATGTCATTGTTGAGATGGGTAGCGGTCACTAATCCGCTGACATTGTTATAGACCACAATAGAGTAAAGTGCTCCTGCGAACACCTGCTGCTAGGGGAGGAGAAAATTCGGAGACTCAGAAAATGAACCGCTGTCAATCATGTTTATATTATGTTCAATTATTTCTTTTCCGATCATAAGAAATTACAGTAGCAGTGATCTGAGACTTTTGATTATTTTTAGATGATTTTATTAGTAATGTGATATATTTATAAATTTGTTTTTTGCAAAGATATCATTTTTATATTATAGTATAGTCAAGTAACATGAAGACAGTATAATTAGGAAGTCACAAAATGTGTTCAGTTAGTCAATTAATCTTGTCTTGTAATTAATATTATAAATAAAATGAAATTTAATTGTTTTTTTAAAAAAAATAAATACAAATCGATATAAAATATATTTCTAAATATATATATATATATCGATAAATATATTTTTATTTTTAATTTATTAATATATAAAAATGCCGATAATGATATATAAAGAGAATTTAATACAAAAAATTGTATTCTAACTATTTTACATGATTTGAAAATGAAACAATTATTTTGTTACACAAAGAAATGGACGGCGAACCATCTCGCTGCTATAACTGATCGGCTGTGTTAAGACTTGAGTATACTGTGAACAAAGATTTGGAAGTCCTAAAGTCATTTTCATTTTTCTCTATACTAAGTCATAATGAACCTTTAGGTGTTCCTATAGTATAGTATTTCATTATTATGTAGAGGCAGCTAAACCTGAATTCAGTGTAGTGTACATCATAGCAAAATGTTAGGAGTAAAGATAGAGCTGCGGAGCGAGTGGATGATGGTAAAGCAAGATAAGGTTTGAGAAAGGGTTGAGAGCGGGAGGACTGCAGGCAGGTAAATTCTTTTATTGTTCTCTCTCGGCTCTCCCTTTTCCTCTCTCTCAGCCGCACTTGTAGTTCAGTATTTTGCATATTTCCGCAATTCCGCACGGCGCTGCATTCACTGGTTTTAGGAACCAGAAATTGCGAAAAAGTAGCTTTAGTCTATCAGTTCCAGTACATTTAATTTTTTAAATTAACACATTCAGCATGCACCAAATGAAAGATGACAATTTTTTATAGGGGGCTGGAAGATTTTTTTTTATAAAATTCGTTTTTTTTTTAAAGTGTTATGATGATGTAAAGTTGACACTCTTTTACCACTTTTAATCATTAATTAATAATTAATTGGTGGTAGTTGTATAAAAAAAAATCCACTGGCCCCCTACATATTAGTCTCTTCTGTTTAATGAAAATTTTTATTTTTTTTTTAAGCAAATATTGAACCCTACAGAACTGATGGAAAATGCTGTTTTTTCCTTATGGCCGTTTTTACTAGATCGGACCCTCAACTAAACTGAAAAGATATGTGCCTCTCTTTATGAGACTTGTATGCTAAATATAATATAAATAACTTTCCAATAGTGACCTGACACATATCTTTATCTAAAAAGTTATTTTCTATTATGCAGCATGCTTAAGCAGGTATAGTTTTTACTTATTACAGCAGTTTTAAATTCCCTATAAGCTTAAGTGTATATAACTAAAAAGTCCAAATTGAAACTGATTAGAAACTGAAGATAGCAAATATACCAGCATTGTATGTAATAACATAGTTCAATTGAGACCATCAGCATCAAACCGGATACATATTTAATTTGCACTTTCTGATAAGAGTAAAGAGCTATGTCCCTTATTTTAAGACCTAAAAGGTAGCTTTTATTGTTCTAACTTTATTGTAATTTAATTTCTTTAATGCCAGCTGTCTCAAGTTGCTGTTACGAATTTTTCTTGGCAAGAAAGAAATGTGAGCAAAATTATACCACCACTAATACTGGCTAAACAGTTAGATAAATTTGGCATATTTATACATCATCTCTTGTCAATAATAATGAGCTGTCTACTTCCACAACAATCAAGTGCAAGAATGAGCTCTGGACAGGAGCTAACATATACAGCTTATTTTTGCCTATTATCGTGAAGACAAACAGCTTATTATTACTGACAAAGGACAATATGATACCGGTACAGTAAACTTTCAATTTTGTGAAGCTTAATTTTATGAATTCTTCGATTTTGTAAAGTGGAAATGTTGGTCCCAGCCAATTATATAGATAGGCCTTTTAATGTCAATCCTTTCAATTTTGTGATTTCATGTTTTTTTTTTTTTTTTTTGGGGGGGGGGGGGGGGTCCCTTGAGACTGCATAAAATTGAATGTTTACTGTAATAACTGTGCCTTGTTTGCAAGAGGAATTACAAATAAATAATTACTCCTTACCTTGTTTGCCCGGCTTATTTGTGCTTGCCTTCATCTTGATTTCATGTCCAGCGATCTCGTCATATATCTGACTCAAGTAGTCTGCAGGCAAGTCTTTGCTGTCGTTGATTCCTCGGTTCATTTTGATGTACTGCTCCTTGCTCATCTTGTGCTTCACTTGAGGACTGTGGAGGTCCGTGGTGAGCATGATGATGGAGTACGCCAGCACGTAAGCTGTGTCTGCACTAGCGAAGATGCCCTCGCTATGGACAGAGTTAAAATTTACAAACTAATTCTGTCACAAAAATAGCTAACAATGAAACAAGGTTTAATAATTTTTAAAAACATACTCAAATACAGAATGTAAAGTTACAGCAATACAATAGAAATTAAATTGAAGCAACTTATCTAAACAAAAAAGTTGTGATAAAAAAAAAAAAAAAAAAAAAAAAAAAAAAAAGAAAAAAGAAAGTTAATTTAAAAGCATTTCCTTATACTCGTATGTATATATAATTTCTACCTACCTAAAATTCTAGAGAAATAAACTGTTTTTTTATTAATCAATTTTAGTGTTACGTAAGAGTTTAACTTTTCATTAACAATTATTAAAAAAACATCTACTAGACTTTAAAAATCTTCAGCTCCAAGTCAAAGTGATGTTTTTTTCTAACAAGCTTCATAGCTTCACCTGAGACAATATGTGTTATCCTGTTAATTACAAATACTATTTTCTTTAACACTACCAACCAATAATTAGAATAAGTACAGAAATACTGTACACCTATGCCTATGCCGTGTTAAAAAAAAATAAATAAATAAATAAAAAAAAAAAAAGAAAGAAAGAGCAAGATGGGATTGCCTATGTGTACTTACGTAGGGTTACACTCGCAGTAACGAGATGCAAACTTCTCCATGAGCCTGTCAATCTTCTGAGCCTCTCCCGGCAGTCTGAATCCCAAAAGAAAACAACGAAGAGCCGTCACGAAGTCTCGGCTGGAGAAGTCCATGAGGTCCACGTAGGCACACATCACCTCGCGAGAGAACCGAGAGTTGTCTCCCAGAAAGTCCCCCACCACGGTGCGGTCGAGACGCTCGTCAGAGTGCAGGAACTCGGCCACGTCGGCCGCAGAGCTGCCCAGCAGACGCTGCTCTTGCAGGAACTGGAGACCCTTCAGAGGCTTGCGGTTGAACCTGAGGGTGAGGGGAGATCAAGATTTTATACTTTTTTTTTGTATTACTTGCTAGTAGTTAATGTTTTCTTTAATGAAAAATCGTCTATGCGATATTTATTTAATGAAAGAAAAGGACAGACAAGACCCATAAAACATAAATTATCGAAAGGTGATAAATTTTATGCTATATTCAGAGGGGCCAGTTTTTCTCTGGCCCCTCTGAATATAGCATTTATCACCTTTTGATAATTTGTGTTTTTATGGGTCTTGTCTGTACTTTTCTTTCGTTTGCTAGTAGTTAAACCAGTTGTAGAGTAAGGTACATTATATTTAGAGGCTGAATTTATAGTTTATGTATACAATGTTTTGAGAACCAAGCCCTCAAATAACATACGAGTATAACAACAACGTGGAGTTATTTTAAATATTTGTCATTATTATTTTTATTAGGATGAAATAAATACTGTACAGTGTATTCCATTTTTTTACAAGGAAGAAACAATATTGCTTTTTTTTTTAAGTTTCAATACTATTAGCCGAAAATCTGAAACTAAAAAAAAA